>JAJLWZ010000027.1:0-158218 GCA_030571035.1 Yamadazyma buinensis | reverse complement strand
GAATATCAATAATTTCTTATCTGAAAATTATCTATACGATTTTCATTTTTACCTAGAATCCTATGAAGTATCATCTTATATTATGTAATCTCTGACTAATATATTACATAAAATCGACATTAACTTTTTCTTCGTAACTTTTTCTTTGTAACTCTCTCATTCCTCCACATGAAAATCAATTTTTGCGGGTTGAAAAATTACAAGTTTATTAAAGAGAATTTTACTAATTAATTAACTAATCCCCGTATCGGATCCTGGAAAAGAGACATTTTCCAAATAATAATTAAAATATCATCACACTTTTTCTATTAAGTGTAATTGCATAATAATAATAATAATTAATTCAACTCCGAAATTACCATTTTTAGTGGTGATTCAGTGTGGTGATTCAGTGTTGTGTGATTTTTTTCTCATACCTTTTTATACAGTGAGAGTATATAAAAATTGATATGGGGAAGTGCTTTTCACGCACACCTTTCCACATTATGTGGATTGTACTCTTGTAACTAACTAATTAATTAACTAATTACCATGGATAAGATGGATTTAAAAAAGAAGAGAATTTCATAAGACATTCCCAATCCATTTATCCGAATTTCTTAAATTGTGGACAAAAGGGCGAGAGTCCTCTGAATCTTTTAATCTGGGGTAAAATCAATTTATTATAAGAAAAAATTATTATAAAAAAAAAATTATAAAAACCCCATTGAAATCTCTTTTTTTTAAAAAAAAAACACATTCTCTTTTATATATTATATTATATTAAAACAGTATAGAACTTTTAAAAAAAGCAAAAAAATGCCTTATACTAAGATAGATATTGATGAAGAAGAAAAATTCTTTCAACAACAAGTTAAAGAAATTGAACAATGGTGGAAAGATCCAAGATGGAATAAAACTAAAAGAATTTATCAACCAGAAGATATCGCCAAAAAAAGATCATCTTTAAAAATTGATTACCCTTCAAACGTTCAAGCTAAGAAATTATATAAATTATTAATTGAACATGACAAGAATAAGACTGTTTCATTTACTTTTGGTGCTTTAGATCCAATTCATATAACTCAAATGGCTAAATATTTAGATTCCATTTATGTTAGTGGTTGGCAATCTTCTTCAACTGCTTCAACTTCAAATGAACCTTCTCCAGATTTAGCTGATTATCCAATGGATACCGTTCCAAATAAAGTTGAACATTTATGGTTTGCTCAATTATTCCATGATAGGAAACAAAGAGAGGAAAGATTAAATATGTCTAAAGAAGAAAGAGCAAAGACTCCATACACTGATTTCTTAAGACCTATTGTTGCTGATGCTGATACTGGTCATGGTGGTATCACTGCAATCATTAAATTAACTAAAATGTTTGTTGAAAGAGGTGCAGCTGGTATTCATATTGAAGATCAAGCTCCAGGTACTAAAAAATGTGGTCATATGGCTGGTAAAGTTTTAGTTCCAGTTCAAGAACATATTAATAGATTGGTAGCTATTAGAGCATCTGCAGATATTTTAGGTAGTGATTTATTATGTGTTGCTAGAACAGATTCTGAAGCTGCAACTTTAATTACTTCAACTATTGATCATAGAGATCATTATTTTATTAGAGGTGCAACTAATCCAAATTCACCAGATTTAGCTACTTTAATGTCTGAAGCTGAATCTAAGGGGATTTTTGGTGATGCTTTACAATCAATTGAAGATGAATGGACTAAAACTGCTAATTTAAAATTATTCCATGAAGCAGTTATTGATGAAATTAATGCTTCATCAATTAAAGATAAAAAATCAGCAATTTCAAAATTTACTTCAAAAGTTGGTCCATTAACTGAAACTTCTCATAAGGAAGCAAGAAAATTAGCTAAAGAAATCTTGGGTAAAGATATTTACTTTAATTGGGATGTTTCAAGATCAAGAGAAGGTTACTATAGATACCAAGGTGGTACTCAATGTGCAGTTATGAGAGGTAGAGCTTTCTCACCTTATGCTGATTTAATTTGGATGGAAAGTGCTTTACCAATATACGAACAAGCTAAAGAATTTGCTGATGGTGTTAAAGCTAAATATCCAAATCAATGGTTAGCTTATAATTTATCACCTTCATTCAATTGGAATCGTGCCATGCCAGCAGATGAACAAGAAACTTATATCAAGAGATTAGGTAAGTTGGGATACGTCTGGCAATTCATCACTTTAGCTGGTCTTCATACTACCGCCTTAGCAGTTGATGATTTCAGTAGACAATATAGTGAAATTGGTATGAGAGCTTATGGTTCATTAGTCCAACAACCAGAAATTGAAAAGGGTGTTGAAGTTGTTAAACATCAAAAATGGTCTGGTGCCGAATACGTTGATGGATTATTGAAAATGGTTACTGGTGGTGTTTCATCAACTGCTGCTATGGGTAAAGGTGTCACTGAAGATCAATTTAAAGCAAAGCATTAAACTGGTAAAAGAGAAAAAAAAAATTATTATAACTAAAATTGATTCAGAAAATTGGTACTAAATAGATTATGCTAGTCATAATAGATATTTATTTTTATTAGTCTCTTATAACTCTTATTCGGATTTTACATTTCATATTTTCATATTTGCTATGCTCTACAGAATATATTTTTTTTTTTATATTCTCACTTTGGATATAAAAGTTGCAAAATTCAGTTGCAAAATGAGAGTAAATTACATGCACTCATTTTCAACTTACAAATTCTTAAAAGATCAAAACCCTCCCAAACCACCACCAACCATATACAAACACTTGACGAAGTACCAACCTAAAATAGGATCATCATTAAACCCAAATTGCACAAGAAGGATTCAAAATAATATCGAAAATAAAAACCAAATTAAATACATAGATAAACGTGAAGAGTTGGACCTTGAAATAAAAGAGTGGGAAGTTGCAGTAAAGGCAATTAAAAAAAAACTAAAAGGTCATACCACAGCCAGACTAAGAGAAATAATAGCTGGGTCTTTGACTACATATACACCATCGTTGAGGTTACGTAACAGTTCTAGACATGTACATGTACATGGTCATGGTCATGGTCATGGTCATAGTTCAAAGATTAATATGAAAAGGTTAAAAAAGACTGAGTATATTGATTCACTTAAACTAATCTCAGAAAGGATATTAAGACAAGTACCAAGTCATAGACTTAAGAGACTCATTTTTTTTGATCCTATCGGTAAAAAGATATTCAATGATTATTGGATTCAAAATCTACTAATTGAAATATCTAAAAAAAATTTAGGAACTTTTAAAAATCATCAATTAAGAGTTTCTAAAAATTCAATTAGTGGGTTGGATTTAAGGAAATTAGTCTTAGTTAAGAATTTGGAGGTGGAATATAGGAAATTGAATCCTCCTCATATGGTGACTCCAAGATCAAGAAGTTATTATCAATCTTATTGAAAACCTAAAGTCTTCATACTAAACAAATTTGCCACGTGACTTTCTCATCAAAAAATTTAGATCAAAATTTAAAAAATACAAAGGCCTCATCAATGGGATTTATAACAGTTAGTAAACTGTATAGGTCCAGGAAACGTCGATGTCTCCTGGACAACACACCGAGTAAACGACTGAAGAGGCGAGTGAGTGTTGTGCCACAGAAACAGAATCCCGGTTTTGAAGATGTTCAGGAAGATATTGAGGATACAGAGATTATTCAAACACCAATCATTTATAATCCTCCAAGTATAAGGTGTATTGAAGATTTACCAGATGAGATATTACTAAGGATTTTCACCGAGGTCCCACTAGGTCACAATTCATTGAATTTAGTGAACAAAAAGTTCCAAGAGTTGTTCAAGTTGAAACAATTAGGACCATTATACATTGAGAAGATTATACGGAACCAGTTCGTTCAAGATTTGAATACGAAGATACTAAGATATTTCATAAGATTTGAAAGGTTAGTGAAAGAATACGAACGTAGGAAGATTGTGAATGAGAAAGTTCAAGAATGTGGGAAAATTATAGATTCGTTCAAACAGTATAGGTACGGGATAAACACTGAATTATTCAAGTTTGAAATGCCATTATACTTAAACACTAGCTTTTTCCGAAACTATTTCATAATTGATATGGAAGAGGTCACTAAAGAAAGAGAGACGAGACTAGCATATATGAAAAATTGTGTGAAGTACTTGAAAAGGGGTTTGGAAATCCCGGATATTGATTATGATGAATTGAGTAGGATGGCGCTCCAACAAGAAACACAAGCGTTAGCTGACCAGACTGGCGACCAAGACCCACAAGAAGAAACGAATGACAATAACGAACCAACGGGTGAACAGGCACCAGTACAAGAAGAACCAGCCGCCACAGATGAACTAATTCCTTATAAATTCTCAGTACCTGTACCCAAATTTCCAAATTCATTTAATTTTATAACGAAGAAGAAAATCGATACAATTAAAACACTAATGAATAATTTAAATTTTAAATTTAAAAACGTTAATACCATACTTTTAAACATCTTAAACATGAATTCACTAATAGTTTCCAAAAAATTAAAATTAATTAAAACAATAGTTAAAAATCAAGTATTTGTGATTGATGGGTCAGTTATACTAAAAGCTTTTGAACTAACTATTGAAAGTAAATATGATCCTGATTTTGAATCCATTGTTCATATCTTATTAGGAATATTTTATAAAAGTGATGCAAGTGATTCTGAATTATGGGAATTCGTTAAAGATTCAAGAGAAATTGAATTATTTCATGTTTTATGTGGTTACGCTAATCCTAATTTTACCCTTTGAAAATCCCACCACTCCTCCACTCCAAGAACAAAAAAAAATACACCTTAATGATTAACGAAAATACATTCAACATATAGATAGAGATGCATAGATATATTAAAAACAAATATACATTAATTCATATACCTGCCGCTGTACCAGCCAAACCCAAACCGCTTATTCTCTAGAACTCATACAATATCAAATTTAATATGATCTTCTTCAACGAATAAACTTAATATAACAACCATCAAACTAAGAGAATTTTTAAACACCACCAGCATTCCAAACCCAATTGAACATTCATAAACGATCTCATATATACCTTCCTTAATCGACCACACCAAACATAAACATGTCAAGACAGAAATACATTTACTATCCCAAACACAATTCAAAACTTGGCTTAAAACGACTGAAGCGTACCAATAAAAACTATCGCCTACAGGTTTTGAACCTAACCCGAAGCTTTCCAAGATTTTGATGGCTTCAACAGGGAACATGAGGCTGAATACCCCGATCATCATGTAATTGAGGGCGATGGAGACCATTAAAACCAATAATAAAGTGAACCTCATTTTGTGGACATACACAATATGTTTTTTTTTTTCAATTTTTTTGTTTTTGCAACATGTTCTTTTTGTAACAGGTAAGGGGGGAAAAAACACTTTCGAAAAAGAAAAGAGTTACGAGAGCAAACATTTCCTAGTGTACTTACACATACTTTGTATATCTTGTATGGAAGTTTATGGAGACGGAAAAATTAAAAGGGAAAAATACAACCATAAAGTTTATTATCTATTAGACTTTCCATAGGTTGCAACTTTATCAACTAAAATCTCACCAGAAAAATTTTCGCGGTTGATTGAGACAAGTGTAACGATGATTAGACAAATTAGGACGTTAACTACTGGTTCAAGATTAGGGTTTGAGACCAGGTCGTTATTGAGTAAGCTCAACGAGAAGGAGACCAAGTCAACCACGTATTCACCATCTACGTTCGCTACAGAATCAACGTTACCTCATATCGAACAAGATTTAAAAACTCAACCTAGACAAGCAAAGGCGAAATCACCATTTTTATCAGATCATAAACTTGAAAGTGAAAATTATGAGTTATCTACATGGAGTGAGAAGCTTGGACAAAGTGTGATTAAGATCTTCCAACTTGATATGGATAAGTCTAGAAGTGGGTCCGTGGCAGGTTCGAAATATTTTGGAGAATGTAAGAGACAAGGTTTATATTATCCTAATGAACCACTTTCACCAACTGCTAAATTTTTCTATCAAACTTTGAAATTACCATTATCTTTCAGTCAATGGTACCAAATAACGGTCTTACATTATTGGATTTTATCAGTTAGAATGAGAGCTTTACCATTTAAAATTGGTAAAGATTATCAACAAAAATTAGTTGATAGAATTTTCAAAGATATGGAATTAAGAATGAACCAAGAATTAGGTATAAATTCCACAAGTGTTATTGAAAAGTTTTTAAAAGATTATCATACTCAATTACTTGGTTGTGTATTATCTTATGATGAAGGTTTAATCACTGATGATATCACTTTAGGTACAGCATTATGGAGAAATATTTTCAATGGTGATCCAAATGTAGATATTAGACATATTGAAGCTTTACTTATTTATGTTAGATCTCAATTATATGTCTTGAATAAAATGACTGATAGAGAATTTGGATTTGGATATTTTGAATTTGTTTCACCTGATAAAACTGTTAAACCATTAACTAAATCTCAAGAAGAATCAATGTTATTGAAAGTTAAACAAAGATTTGAAGGAATGAATTTACCTTCTCAACAAAGTAAATTATCTTTAGATGAATAGATTTGAAGATTTTAAAGTATTTTGAAATTATTTGAATTAAATTATTTGAATTAAATTATTTGAATTAAATTATTTGAATTAAATTATTTGAATTAAATTATTTGAATTAGGGGGGTTGTGGAAAAAGTAATAGTAATAGTACATGTAAATAGGTATTTATTTAAGCATTAATAAACATAAAAGATTACTAGTCCTCTAATAAAAGTAACTTTAGATGGTTTAGAGGAATTTCATGTTATGTGAGTGTCCAAAATGTCACAAAAATAAAAGCGGGTGATCCCCCCCATCTTAAAAAGCAGAGCAAAGAAAGATAAAATATATATTCATATAAAAAATATGATCCCAGTAGGTATTTAATACAATAAAATCAATAAAGTAAAAATTACTAAATTAAAGTTATCGGATTAAACAGTTATATCCCAAAGTTACAGGCTAACTTACCTACCGTAAAATCGGATAGTCAGACAGCTCATAATTTCGAGACAGAAGAATCAAAAGAATTTTGAATTTTTGTCCAATCTAAACCTTTGGAAGCTCTAATCATAACATGCATGATTGCATAATCTTCACCTTCAATTGCATTAGCAGATTTTTCACCCAAAATAATATCTTCGTAAAAGTAAAATCCAAATTTATTGTAAATTGGAATATTAGTTGGACTACTACTTTCTAAATAAGCTAAACTATTTGGATCTTTATCGATATAATGTTCAAACATATAATCAAACATTTTACGAACATTACCTTTACCTCTTGCTTCTTTGGTTGAACCTAAATAAACTAAAGTATACAAGTTTTTGTTATGGAATCTTGAATCGTTATGTAAGATTCTTTCACAACTATCATGTAATAAGGGTAACATACCTTCAAAAACTTTTTCTCTACCTTCATGTTCGAAAACTTCCCAAACTTTACCATATCCAGATTTCATCAAGGTTGAAAAAGTTTCTAAACCTTTATCCATTGATTCAGGTAATGACCACATAGCAACAGTTTCAAATTTATCAGATGATTCATTTAATCCAATAACTAAACCAGTAAGAATATGTTGTCTTAAATAAGCTTCATAAAGGATAGTTTCACAATAAACTCTTTTAGCAGGGTCATCTAAATGACAAGTTAATAATTTTGCTAAAGCATCTTCAGTGAATGATTCAACTAAAGTTTTGGCAGCCTTAGGGACATCATCAAGTGTTAAAACTCTGTAACTCATAGTGAAAAAAAAAAATATTAATAAAATTAATAAAATTAATAAAATTAAAAATAAAATAAAATGGGTGTAAAATAAAATGGGTGTAAAAATTAATTAGTTTATTACTATATTAAAAGGATAATACAAATTTATATAAATAACTTAATAAAATCAACATAACTTGGATTTAAATCTTTGAATATTAACTTAGTAATATCAATTGATTGTAAATCCTTGAATTTTTTGAGAGAATAATTTGCAATTAAATAAGAAAAAAATCTCAAACGCTTCCACTTACTTAAATTGGTTTAACAATTTTACTATGGCAATAGAAATGTCTAAAGGAGTTATAGGGCCTTTTTTGTTGGCTTTTTTTAGACTCTAACCCACTTAAAAAATACCGTTGTCTTTTTAGCGGGAATACTTATAATAGGTAATTAGTGAAATGACGTATTTGTTCTATTTTTTTTGACAGAGAGATTTGAAAATTTGTTATCCCGTAAATCCCCAAACGGAAATCTTTTTTTTATTTGATTTACCGTAATCTATTATATTAATTTTTCTACATACAAGAATCTTTTTGTGGTTTAGTGTGTCACTTTCATGTGTCACTTTCATGTGTCACTTTCATTTCACAGTTAGTTTATGTAACCAGAGTCCCTCGTTTATCACACATATTAACTTTCCTTTTTACTATTTACAGTGAGAAAAAAAATATTCTCTGTTCTAAAATGTTAGTATATGGCAATCAGCAAAGATCATCATCAAAAAATGTCAGTAGTCTAACGTCTAAAAAAATCTTATTTCATCATATCACACATACCATTAAATCATTATATTCGAGTTATTTTAACTCATTTTACATTTAAATTATTTCTTTATTTTTTCTTTTGTTTTTCCTTTGTTTTTCCTTTGTTTTTCCTTATGTCTGAGATGAGATTTAACAATCTTATCCAATTCTAACTCCACGTCTTGTAGCATTTGGTAAAGCTTTAATCCATGATTTACTTGATTTCTTATCAGTGATAATAAACACTCTACCACTCTGCTTCATTCTACCAGTTCTACCCATTCTATGAACCAAATCAACCGAATTATTTGGGAAATCCATAATAATTACATTCTTAACACTTTGAAAATTAACACCTCTAGCGAATAAATCAGTGGTAACTAAAATTTTAACCCTTTCATCTGATTTATATTGATTCGTTTCTTCATCTATTTCAAGAATTTTAGGTGGTTCAATAAATGGTTTAATCTTATATGATCTTTCAATTGGTGAATCATCTCCTGATAATCCAACAAAAGTATCTTTATCTTGAAAATATTTGGTACTTAATGTACTAATAAGTGGTTGAACATCCTTTTTATTATTAACAAAAACAATAATTCTTTTAACTTGACCCTTTTCAGTTTCATCTTGTTGAATTGCATAAATTGCTTGTGCTAATGCTCTAATTTTACTACCTTTATATGGATTTTGAGTAGAATCAATAATTTTAACATTAATTTGGGATGGTACTTTATGTAATGATGAAGTTATAACATTAATAGTCTCATTGAAATATTTATTAATTGTCTTTTGGAAATTTTTTGGTATAGTAGCTGAAACTAATATCAAATCTTTACATTTAGAAAATTTCTCAATAATTGATGTAGTATCTTTAATCCATGATGGATCAAAAAGTGTATCAGCTTCATCAACTACACAATAATCAACATTAAATAAAAACCTATAAGGATTTTCTTCCTTATTATGTTGTTTACCTAAGGATTGTAATTTAGTTGGAGTGGTAACTAAAATATCAATAACTTCATTTTTATTTAATGGTTTAAAAATTTTAGATGCTGCTTCACCTGCCCCCCATTTTAAAATATTGAAATTAAGTTTATCATTTTCTTTCTCTAAATTTAAAAATTTTTGGAAATTCGGATCATTAAAATATTTGGCACTTAAGTTTTTCTCTAAATTTAATGATATTGAATTAGCTCTTTCAATAGTTGAATAAACTTGATCAATTAATTCATTTGTTGGAACTAAAATAACTGATCTAACTTTTGATACTTGACGAGATTTTAAATATGATTGTTCATTCTTATTAAATAAAGTTATATCATCATCTTTTAATTTAGATAAAATACATGATAAATATGACCAAGTTTTACCAGATCCAGTTTCAGCAGCAATTGTGAAAACTTTTAATTTTTTTTGTTCATTCTCCATAATCTTACCAAATGCTACTTCACCAATATCTTTTGATACTTTCTTCTTAGGTTTCCTAACTTGATTAATCTTTCTAATAGCCAATGATTGAACTGGTGTTGGTTTAATATCTAATTCTTCCTTAGACTTAATATATGTACTTTTCAAAATATACAGATCCCTAATTTCTTCAGTCATTGCAATTCTTACACTAGGGAAGATTCTAAGAGTTTCTAAATCTTGTGGTCCAGGTTTACCTAACATTGATTCTTTCTTAGTTGGTACAACTAACTTTGAAAAATTACCAAATTGAAAGACTGGTGTAGATTTTTTATCATTCACAACTCGTTTCACACCACCTATTCTCGTCGTACTAGGTTTAGCATACGTCCTCACCAACTGAAACTGCATTCCCTTAAGAGTCCCTTGGATCCCTTGGACCCCTTGGATCCCTTGGACCCCTTGGATCGACCTATACAATCGTATAAGATCAAATTTCCTAATTGCATTCATAACAGTAAAAATATTTTTCCCAGTGAGAAGCGATCGTTAAGAAAATTTTTTTCAGGTTCAATCAGAACAGTGAGATTTTTCATCTTTTTTTTTTCATTCAGTGTTCCAAAAGACGAAACAGGGTACAAGTACAACTGATCGTTATTTCGAATAAAAGTAGACATGATCAAGATATCGAGGAGGAGCATCAGTGTGTCCGCCATCGTTCGAGCACCACCACCAAAGCAACCACTTGGAGGGAAAGCCAAGATTAAACAAGGGTATAGAGGACCAAAGAAAAAGAGAGTTAAAGTTAAAAAGACTGGTATGACACATTTTGGTTTCAGAGATGCTGTTAGAAATATGGAATTTGAAAAATATGCACCAGTTGTCGAAGTTCCTGAATTGAATGAAGAAAATTTAAAAGAAGGTGAAGCTGTTAAATATAATAGTAAAGTATTAGAAAAATTTAAAGAATTAAAAGTATTTAAAAAATTTCAACATCATGAAGCATTCTTTACACCAATTTCATTAATTTCTAAAAATTTAACTGAAGTTTTAAGTAAATTTGATATTTTAAAATCTAATGGTAATAAAATTTTATTACAAGGTGAACATAGAATTGGTAAATCAACTTTATTAGCTCAAATTCAATCATTATCATCAACTCAAGAAGAAAAATCATTATTATTACATTTTGAAGATTTAAATAAAATTAGAAATGGTACAAGTAATTATATTTTTAATAAAAGCTTAGGATTATATCATCAACCAATGTTTACAAAAAGATTTATTTATGATTTTACAAGAGCTAATGAAGATATTTTAAAAGAAATGAAATTAAATAATGATGTATCATTCACAGCTAAAAAAATTAAATACAATTATAAAAAAGATGAAGATTCATTATATGATTATTTAAAAAATTGTAAAGATTTTGGATTATTAGATTCAACAACTGCTTTCCAATTCTTTATTAATGAATTAAAATTAAGTAATGTTAAAAAACTTGTAACTGTTGATAATTTTAATTCTGTTACAACTCATCCATTAACTGAATATAATAATGTTAATGTTCAACCAATTCATTTCCAAGAATTTGAAGTTGGGAAATTTATCAATGATTTACTTGATGGTTCATTAGTTTTACCAAATACAAATTTAATATTAACTGAATCATCCGATTTTGGAGTTTCTAAAAATATGAAAATTGGTTTAGGTGAAATTGATTATACTGCTTATGATTTAAAAAAATTAGATTCAAAAATTATTGAAACTTTGAAAAAAAGTAAAATTAATACTTTTAAATTAAAACCTTTTACAAAATTTGAAACTTCAAAATTAATTGAATTTTATGATAAAGCTGGTTTAATACATGATCAATCATATAATTATATTTCAAAATATGAAACTCAAACTGAAACTGGTGTTGATTTAGATCAAATTGCTAGTTTAAATTATGTTAAATCTGGTGGTAATCCTGGTCTTATATTTAGACATGTTGCTTTAGTTTATTAATTCAGCTAATTCAACTGATAGAGAGACAAAAAACAAAAAAAAAAAATAACTGTAAATATTATACTTTGAACAAAATCTTTATCTCTATATCTAAATTTATCTCTACCAAGTGTAAAAAAGAGAGTAAAATGAGGGTAAATGAATAAAAAGAAATCGTATATCATAACACCTATGTAAATAAAGTATCTTCTTCCCTTAAATATTCACCAATATCACCTTGTCTAAAAGCTACAATAGCAGTAGGTTGTAAATTTTTAGTTTCATTAGTTGATTTAGCAGTTACACCAAATCCTAAAGCTATATCATTCATTGAATAGATTATGACACCTGCATGTTCAGGTATATCTTCTGACATTCTACCAATATGAGCTTTTAATATATGATTACCATAAAGGAAAGGCATTTCACCATTAGTTTTAATCCATAATTTAAATTTGGCATATTGTGATAAATATGGTAATGCTGTTATATGTAATCTGAATTTTCCAGTCTTGGTGAACTTCCCGAAACAAGTACCTACTGACATTAATTGTTTTCTTGAAACTGATGTTGCAAAATTTGCAATAGTTTCAGATACGTAGTAAACTCTATCCTTTTGTAATCTGAATACATGAGGTATTTCATTATCTATCAAGAACGAAATGTTTCTTCCGATATAAGTGGCGAGCTTTTCAAACACCACTTTAGTTTCTTCTTCAGTTAATGGTCTCATCTTTTAAAACGTATATAGGATACCTTGACTGTTTAAAATGAGTTTTAAAAAGTTGATGAGATGAGATTATTTTTTTTCTCTTTGAAAAATCGCATCGCTAGAAATTTTGAAGAAATCAAATCGTAATAGTAGAATATGGATAATGTCAAACTTGATGAAATTGATAAATTGGATGAATCCATTGCAAACTCAGTTGAAGCAGTCGATAATATCGAAGCCACTGGGTCATCCAATAAGAAAACAAAACTTGAAGAGGGCAAATCGAGTAATAAAAGATATAAGAGGGGCAAACAAAATGAGTAAGTACGTTTTTAAAACCAAGTAAAAATAATGAATTAAAAGATTACTAACTAAAAAAATATAGACCATATGTACCAAAATTAGATGAAAATGGTGTTGAAATCCCAAAATCTGAAAGAAGACCAAAAAGGAAAGTCGTTTGTATGGTTGGATATTGTGGGACCGGTTATAATGGTATGCAAGTTCAAAATAATCCAGATGTTAAAACTATTGAAAATGAATTATTTAAAGCATTTGTTAAAGCTGGTGCCATTTCACCTGAAAATGGTGATGATTTAAAGAAAAACGCATTTATGAGATGTGCTAGAACCGATAAAGGTGTTCATGCAGCTGGTAATGTTATTTCTTGTAAATTAATTATTGAAGATGATGATATTTTGGAAAAAATTAATGATAATTTACCAAGTCAAATTAGAGTTTGGGGCATTGAAAGAGTTAATAAATCATTTGATTGTAGAAAAATGTGTTCTTCAAGAGTTTATGAATATTTATTACCTACTTATAGTTTTTTACCACCAAAACCATCAAGTGCATTAAGTGAACAATTAAAAGTTGAACAATCTAAAAAACCAGATTTTTATAAAATTGATAAAGATGGTGAAAAATGGTGGGAAGAAACTTTAGAATTACAAAATAAAATTCGTGAAGAAAATAATGATTTAGAAATTGTTTTAGATGAAGAAAATAAAGATAATGAAGAAGAAATTAAAGAAGGTAAAATTGATAAATTAATTAGAAAATTAGAAAATCAAAGAAGAAGAGAATATAAAATTTCTGATTCAAAATTACAAAGTTTTAGATCAACATTATCAAGATTTGAAGGATCTCATAATTTCCATAATTATACAGTTGGTAAATCTTTCAAAGAATCAAGTTCAAGAAGATTCATGAAATCATTAACCGTTTCTGATCCATTCGTTATAAACGGTACTGAATGGGTCTCAATTAAGATCCACGGTCAATCCTTCATGTTACATCAAATCCGTAAAATGATCTCAATGGCTACATATATAGTCAGAACTGGATGTCCAGAATCAAGAATTGAAGAAACTTTCACATCGATTAAATTGAATGTTCCAAAGGCCCCAGCTTTAGGTTTACTTTTAGAAAGTCCAGTTTTTGAAGGATACAATCCAATGTTGGAAAAATTCGGGTACCCTAAAATTGAATTCTCCAAGTACGAAGAAAAAATGGATGATTTTAAAATGAAGAATATTTATGATAAAATTTATGATGAAGAATTAAAGGAGAATTCATTTTATGGATTTTTCGGATTTATTGATAGTTTAAAAACTAGTGATACTGAAAATGTTTTCAAATTTTTAAATACTAATTTTGAAACTGGTTCAATTGATAATTCAAAATCTGAAGATGGGAAATTTGATAATGTTGATTAATTGTAATATATAGACTTTTTATTTTCTATTATCTTTTGTAAAGTACCTTTGTAAAATTATTGAAGTCTGTAAGAATGATTTAGAGTGAATAGGTCGTTGAAACTGATAAGCTGACAATGTGATAAAATTAGGAAAAAAGTACCATAATAATACCAAAAAGTTAACGAAAACACAATTGTAACAAAAACAAGATTAAAATAACTTTATACAAAGGAGAAGATTATTTAAAGAGAAAATTCTAATATGACAAAGAGAAGAATTAAATTCAATATTTATTCCTACCTACGTATATAAAACAATAAAACAATCGAATTAGATAAAAACCACTATATCCAATGTTGAGTCGATTGTTGTAATTTTTTTGTATTTTTTTGTTGTTGTTGTTGTTGTTGTTGTTGTTGTTGTAATTGATCATTTGATCTACCTTCAATTTGATTTGAAAGATTTAATGGTAAATCTGAAATTTGTTGTGAATTACCTTTAATTATATTTGAATTAATAAGTTTTTGTTGATTAATTTGACCTTGATTTTCTTGTTGTGAAATTCTTTGTTGACCTTGATTATCTTGATTGTTTTGATTTTGATTATTTTGATTTTGATTTTGTTCATTATTATATTTTTGTTCTCTTTGCTTTTCTTGTTGAAATTTAAATAATGTCCAATCAAAGATATAATCATAAACATAATTTTCTCTTTTAAATAAATCTCTAAATAATTTTCTTAAAAATGGATAATCTGGTTTATCTTCAAATCTTAAAGATTTAACATAATTCATATATTCAGCAAATTCTTTTGGTAACCCTTTTGTTAAAACATCAGTTGGTGTAGTCATTTTCTTTTCCATAATACTATCATACTTTTGCTTTTTAGTGGCAGCTTTTAAACCTTGCCATGGTAATGATCCTCTACAGAAATAGATTAACACATAACCTAAACTTTCTAAATCATCTCTTCTCAGTTGTTCAATACCTAAATGTGTATTAACTGATGCGTACCTAGCGGTACCAGTTAAATTTTTATTTTCCCTATATGGAATATGTAAATGAGTTCTAGGATCTCTATATTTTTTAGCTAAACCAAAATCAATTACATTAACCTGACTACCTCTTCTACCGATACCCATCAAGAAATTATCAGGTTTAATATCCCTATGTATAAAACACCTGGCATGGACATATTCAATTCTACAAATTAACTGATCAGCTAATAATAAAACAGTCTTATAAGTGAATTTCCTATTACAATAGTTAAATAAATCTTCCAAAGATGGACCTAATAAATCAATAACCATAGCGTTGTAATCACCTTCGGTACCATACCATCTAACGAAAGTAATACCTACCCCACCACTCAAAGCTCTAATGACTTTAGCTTCATATTCTAATTGTGGGTGTTTTGCCTTAACACTTTCTAATTTGATGGCTACCTCTTCACCACTGATGATATTTGTACCCAAGTAAATATCCCCGAATGAACCACCACCTATCTTTCTCCCGATTCTATAACGTTTACCGACTCTTAAATCCATGGTAGATATAATATGGAAGGTATTTAAAAAAGTTTTTAAAAATGTATCGAGATTAGTTAACCGACCACAAAAATAATCACAAATGTAATTACGAATTCACCACAAAAAAAAGTATACTTAAAACCACTTGAATAAGTTGTTTAAAAACGATAGATATGTTTGAGTGTTTGAAGATACAACCTTAAACCTTTGGTATTTGAATCACTTTAGTACTGGGAATATAAATTTATGATAGGTTATTTCCAAGTCCTTGATTCAGAAAGAATAAAAATATTGATTTGTGCGAAGCGTTGGCATTCGATAACTTCTGAAACATTTGAGTGATTTATCGAGCATAAAATTGCTTATACCGAGTACCAAGTACCGTTGGAAATACTTATTACTTCAAGAGAGACCAGAGAGATTTATCTGAATTATTATTTCCTATCCTATGCAAATACTAACATCTAAAACACCTTACAAATAATGAATTTATATCCAATTTTGTGAAGGCTTATTAGATTTTTTACTATAAATTTGTTGTGATTGATCAATTTCGTAATTTTTAGATTCTGAAATTCCCAATTTCCCTTGTGTGGAAGCTAATACTTGTTGTTCTAATGCTTGATGATTTGAGATTTGTTTATTCTTTATTTGTTGTGGCATTTGTGATAGTACTTGTGAAGTTTGTGGTGCTTGGACTTGTGATTGAATTGGTGGTGCCACTTGTTGTACTGGTTTTTGACCAGATTCTTCTCCTTGTTCATTATCAATTAATTTTTGTTCTCTTTGCTTCTCTTGTTGGAACTTGAATAAGGTCCAATCAAAAACGTAATCATACCTATAATTTTCCCTCTTGAATAAATCTCTAAATAATTTTCTCAAGAATGGGTAATCTGGTTTATCTTCAAACCTTAAAGACTTGACATAATTCATATAATCTAAGAATTCTTTAGGTAATCCTTTAGTTAAAACATCGGTTGGTGTAGTCATCTTTTTTTCCATAATTCTATCGTATTTTTGTCTCTTGGTTGCTGCCTTTAAACCTTGCCATGGTAATGATCCTCTACAGAAATAGATTAACACATAACCTAAACTTTCTAAATCATCTCTTCTCAGTTGTTCAATACCTAAATGTGTATTAACTGATGCATACCTAGCGGTACCAGTTAAATTTTTATTTTCCCTATATGGAATATGCAAATGAGTTCTAGGATCTCTATATTTTTTAGCTAACCCGAAATCAATTACATTAACCTGACTACCTCTTCTACCGATACCCATTAAGAAATTATCAGGTTTAATATCTCTATGAATGAAACATCTCGCATGGACATATTCGATTCTACAAATTAATTGATCTGCCAACAATAAAACGGTCTTATAAGTGAATTTCCTATTACAATAGTTAAATAAATCTTCCAAAGATGGACCTAATAAATCAATAACCATAGCGTTATAATCACATTCAGTTCCATACCATCTAACAAACGGGATACCAACCCCACCACTCAAAGCTCTAATAACTTTTGCTTCATACTCTAATTGGGGATGTTTAGCCTTGATACTTTCTAATTTGATGGCCACTTCTTCACCACTGATGATATTTGTACCTAAATAGATATCACCAAATGAACCACCGCCGATCTTTCTACCGATTCTGTACCTTTTTCCAACTCTTAAATCCATTTTCTGAGTTTATGAACCAGTTTTCCTTATATGATGTATTTGAGATATATTGATGAGTCGAATAAATTTTATATAAAAGTGATAGATATAATAACTTAATAGATATATCTTTAAAATGAAATAGTGTGTAGCTGGTAATGAAATTTCTGATTTAGAAAAAGTTTGTAGTGCGAAAATCCATCTGATTTTTTAGAGCTGTAACTATTAAATGATTTACTAAGTAATTTCATTGTAAAATTTAGAATTAATTTAGAATTAACTAAAATATATTAAATATTTAAAGTTGGGGGATAACTCGGCTTTTACAATGGTTTAAAAAGAGATTAAAATGAGACTTTTTTAGTGATTTTAAAAAAATGTGGTATTTCTTATAAGGTTGTTAAGGGTTTTTTTTTTGCTGTCTCACATATTGCACATATTTATATTATGATGTCGTACTCGTCAGGCTGTTGTAGTTAGTCAATTTGACGAATTTAGTATTAAAAGAGAATTAACACAATTAAGTGGCTGTGTTAAAATTTTGATTTCAAGGATTTTTTAAAATTACAAAAATTTATAGTGAAAGAACTGAAATACTATTAATTATTAAATTATTAAAACACTAAAAAAATATAGAATTAAAAAAATAATTCTATTTAAACAAATCTCTCCCATTTTAAGCTTTATTAGATTCTGATTTTTTAAATTTATTAATAAATTTTTTGAAAAAATCATTCTTTTTAACTTCTTTACCAACTTTACTTGAAACGACTTCCTTTTTAGCTTCTTCAATTTTATCTTTAGCAGTTTCAACTAATCCTTCCTTTTTATCTTCAACATCTTTAGATTCTTCAACAACTTTAGATTCTTCAACAACTGGTTCAGCAGCTTCAGTGGTAGCTTCAGTAACTTCTTCAGTGGTAGCTTCAACAGTTTCAGTAGCAGCTTCAGCAACTGGTTCAGCAACTGGTTCAGTAATTTCTTCAGTTGATTTAACAGTTGGTTCAACTAATTCTTCAGCTTGATCTTTAATTTCTTCAGCTTTTGATTCAACAGCTTCAGTAGCTTCTTCAACTTTTGATTCAGCAGTTTCAGTTGCTTCATCCTTTTTAGTTTCAATATCTTTTAAATCTTTTAAATCTTTATCTTCACTTGAGAAGATTTTGGAAGCTCTTTTAACTCTATCTTTAATACCCATTTGCACAAAATTATTTTTATAATTACCAGAAAAGAGAAAGGGAAAAAAAAGAAGAAGAAGAAAAGGGAAAGAGGGATTAATTATTGTATTTATAGTTAAAAATTTCCCTTAACAATAACAATAACACTAAAAATTAAAATTAAAAAAAAAAAAAAAACTATCGTGACACCTTTTTTTTTAGAGTAAATAAAGGAACAATAACCATTTTTAGAGTAATTGTGTTAAATAGTGTGTGTCTCTCTCTCTTTAACACCTAATTAGAGAAAAATGGTTTGTTTAAGACATTATTTTTTTTTAAAATAAATGACTTGACGAAATAAGTTACTAAAACAAAAATAAATACCACATTCTTATTTAACCTTAAAAGCTGGTGGACTCAATTCTTTTTTTTTTTTGTCAAACTTTTAACTTCTATTTCTTCTAGAACCACTAACCATTACTATTACCCTGGTAAGTATCATTTATATTTTCATTACCGAACAAGGTAAATAATTGTGTCCGTAATAATAAAACACTTAAAAATTTCCCTTTTGAACGGCTGACGAGTAGCGCAAAAAAACAAAAAAACATTACAGAGGAAAGAGAGGCTGCAAAAATTTTATGTGATGAGATGAATTACTACAATTACCTAATTAAGTAATACTAATGAATGACTGGAAAATATTTGACTGCAAGTGTATGTAAGTACAGCAAGTGTGTATTAATGGAAAGAGTTTAACATTTATGAAATTTGTATTTTAGAGATTTACAATTGATAAGGATAAAATAAATGACATAGAGAGACAAATAGACAAATGATAAGACAAAGACAATATATTTAAGAAAAAAACAAAACACTTATTAAACGACAATTTTACAAGGGTAATACAAGGGTATTAAAACAATATTTATTAAATAATGTATAATAATGTAAATACTGTATATATGAAGTGTAGTTTTAAGTGTATAAAATGGTGTATAAAATTGAGTGTGGAAAAGGCTTATGAATAATTACTAGTTGTAAAGAAGAGTTTTAGAGACAAAATGAAGGGGATCAGATCAAAGATAATTTAGTTATAAAATAATTTCGTATTAATGACCTATAAATCTTAAATCAATTTTTTTTTTTAAATTTTTAAATATGAAAGGAATGTACGGAAGGGTATAATGGAAATGTGCAACTTGTTAATTTGTTAATTTTGATCTATTATTTATATTAAATGACTTTGGTAAAGACTTTGTCCCAACCCCAATTCCAACCCCCTTGTGTAAACACTTGTGTAGATCCTTTTATAAAATACGTGTTTTGTTATAATCCCTTTATAATTTCTTTTTAATTGTTGTCAATAAGTGTTGAGTAAATAAACTATGATAAGGGATTATAATAATAATAAATTTGATAAGGCTCAACCACCTCTCCTTACGTAATGTATTATGTAATCTATAACAAGACATTCGTACACCAGTTTTCTATTTTTTGTCATTTCGCGTAAAAGGTAAACACAGAAGGATTCTGAGATTCAAAGATACAAATAATATATCATTTTATTAGAATTCTGTATACAGATTAGAACAACTTAGGAGGTTAGTGGTGGAGTATTTGCAGTGGTTATTTGAGAAAGTGCATATTTAGATAGAAGAAAGGATAGAAAGAAAACGAAAAATAGAGAGAGAGAGGCAGATATATAGAGAGAAATGACACCATTAACTAATTCAACTAATACATATGAATCCAAATCTTTAAGAAGAGAATCAACAAAAAATGCATTGAAACCAGATAAAAGGATAGATGAACTCACAAGGGATCCCATAAATAATGCTATACCCAAAATAAACACATCATTAAAAGATTTTGAAATTGGTAAAAAATTAGGTAAAGGTAAATTAGGTAAAGTTTATTGTGTTAAACATATTAAAACAGGTTTTATTTGTGCATTAAAAGTAATGAATAAAGCAGATTTAATTAAATTCAAATTAGAAAAAAATTTAAGAAGAGAAATTGAAATTCAAATGAATTTAAATCATCCAAATATTATAAAATTATTTGGATATTTTATCGATTATAAACATATTTATTTAATTATTGAATTTTCAATAAAAGGTGAATTATATTATCATTTAAAATTACAAAAAAAATTTAATAATTCAATTGCATCATATTATATTTATCAATTAACAAATTCTTTAATTTATTTACATTCTAAAAATATAATTCATAGAGATATAAAACCTGAAAATATTTTACTTGATTTAAATCATAATATAAAATTATCAGATTTTGGTTGGTCAATAGTTTTAAATAATAATTTAAAAAGGAAAACAATGTGTGGTACATTAGATTATTTACCACCTGAAATGATTGAAAATAAAGATCATGATTTTAATGTTGATTTATGGGCTTTAGGTATATTAATTTATGAATTTTTAATTGGTAAACCACCTTTTGAACATTTTGATAAAAATATAACTTTTAAAAAAATCGTTTCTTTAGATTTAAAATTCCCAAATTTTATAAATAACGATGCAAAAGATTTAATTATTAAATTATTAAAGAAAAATCCAATTGAAAGAATTTCATTAAATGAAGTTTTAAATCATCCTTGGCTAGTAAATAATAAAAAATTTTGGCCAGTAGTAAACTAAAAAGATAGAGAGAGAAAGAGAAGAAGAAAAACTTATGACTAACGAATACATTAATATACACAATTCCAAAAACTGGAATTCCCAATTTAATTATCTTTACCAACCATTTGAACTCTTTGTAATTCCTTTTGTCTCAACATTTCTTGTTGTCTAATTTTTAAATATTGTTGTTGAAATAATTGTTGTTGAGAAGTATTATGTTGAGCAGTTAATAAAATTTCCTTTGATGGAGCTCTAACTTGATACATTTCACCAGAAATATTTGAAAAACTTTGAGTAATTGAATCATTTTCAATTCTTTTAGAATCAACATTAACTAATGCTGTTCTACCTTGTAATCCACCAATTGATCCTGAAATAGCTTGATTTGCTAATGTTTGATCATTGGTTTGATTATTATTTTGATTATTACTTGATGATGAACCATTAATGATTAATGCATTGGCATAAGATTCTCTCATATATAAAAATCTATGACGGTTTCTTGTTGGTAATATAACTTTCCTTTCTAATGGTACTGGATGATTTTTAGATAATCCTTCTAATACTAAATAAGTTTCTTCATCAGGATCTAAAATCCTTTGATTAGAAAACTCATTATCATTTAATTGCTCATTTTCTTTCTTTTGAATTGCTAATGCACTTGTTGCTGCAATCTTGGCTTGATTTCTCTTTTGATATTGTTGTAATAATACATCATATGGAGCACTTCTACCAGGAACAGCTCTTTTAGCTCCCATAGAATGAGTTTTACAAGTTAAGGATCTTGCACAGAATGATCCATTTGGTAAAACAACACCACATTGTTTTTCAACATCAACTGGTCCCTTGATTTTATTTGTCAGCTTGATTGGTTTGGAAGGTTTCTTTTTCTTGATGATTTTTTCAGGGATACCACCATTTGCTACGGCAGCCGCTGCAGCAGCAGCATTTGCAGCTTCCTTTTCCTTTTGAGTTTGAGATTTTTTATATTTCTTCTTTGGTTTATTTGGTGTTGTTGGACCAGGTGTATTATTTCTTGAACTATCAACTGATGAACCTTCAATTTCAACTTTACCCTTTCTTTTCCTTAATGGTACGTCATCTTCATTCAAAGAGGAAATATTCCCATTTAAATTTGTACTACTACCATTATTATTATTACTACCATTTGAATTACCTGAACTCTTTTTGGGTCTCATTTTACAGATTTTAAAATGACTTTCTAAACTTTGAATACCAATTGGACGTGAACAAGTATTACAAACCTTGTATTTTATAACACTATCAAGTTTTGGAATTTGATTTTTTTTAGTCCCTGCTTCAATAACTAACTTTTTATCAAGGAAAGCACCAAGATCTTTCCAAACTATCGTTTTAGAATCCGGGTTAAGCGAATCTAGTTGTCCAATAGTTATGGTATCCGATTTGGCCATATGGTTGTGAGATGGATTGGTCCTAAGGACTTAGGGATTTGGTGTGTTGCGTTCCCTTTGTATTAGTACAAGTTCAGTGTACCAATCGATAACAATTTTTTTTTTCCCTTTTTTTCGCACTGGTTAGGTTGTTGTGATTGTTTCATTCTTATCCTGCCATATAAAAGTTAGATTGGGTGTGTGATATCTTGTGAACTTGACCTATTATTTGTTTTTAACGTCTTTGGGATTCATTTTATGTTTTACTTTTATTGGATTAGGATTGTTTTTTGGTTTTAGATTCTTTAACTTGTGTGGTTTTTGGTTGAGGTTTAGTTGTATATGATGACAAACTAGTAATTCTGGAAATATCACATCTTTTCAATGATTCAAAGTCAATATTCATTTCAGGCATAATACGTGGGGCATAAGGATCCAAGCATTTCTTCTTCTTCTTATCGTTTGACCCTTCAATTTTCCGTTTAATCTCTGAATCTGATTCAGATTCTGAATTAGAATCTGATGCAGTTAATAATGAATTAATACTAGTTGATGAGGTAGTTGAAGATGAAGGTGAACTTAATCTTTCAGTGGAATTAGAATTTAAAATTAAATTTGAACTTGAAGTTGAATATGGATTTGAATTGAAAATGGGTGTTAAGGTGAAAGTAACATGGGTTGCTCTTCTCTCTTGAGGAGTTAATCGATTCATTCTTTTACCCACTCGATTCAGAATGATTTGGAAATATCCTTCCTTTAGTTTTTATAGTACTTTTTTCTCTCGTTTTATGATGTTTTCATTATGAGTCGCCATATTAAAACAAGGTGGAGAAAAAACTGAAAGGTCATCGTTAGGGGAAAGTAGAGTGAAAAGTAGAGTATAGGTAAGAAGCAACTACAATGTAAGGTAAGTAGGTGCATGATATTCACTTTCCTAGAGTCAATTTAAGATGAAAACCAGAATACAAACTGTTTACCGTTTTCACCATATAAAAAGTATATAGAAAGTGGTTACAACTTAGTTAAAATTTCTCAATAGCATAATTCATACCTAAACTACCCTATAAAATGAGATGTACCTTAAAAAGTATCCAAGAAGTAATTACGAGTTGTATTTGGTTTGCAATCATGCAAATAGTGGTAAAGCAAAATTGCTAATTCCTCCAAATCCTCACTCTTAAAATCCAGTTCTCTCATAACTATCCTATTAGTACTAATATCTAATATAATCAGTTAATCATTTACAATCTCTAAATTCCATTCCCACTGATAAACTAGATAATATTATCAAAAAAAGAAAATTTTGATAAGATTGGTACCCGATTGAGATATTCAACGCGAAGGTAGGGAAAAAAAAACCTGTTGTAGGGAGTAAAGCCCCGACCATTAAATTTATTTAAAAGCAAGTTGATATACCCCATATTTAGCCATATTATAAAGTGATATAACAAAATATTAATAAAATGAAAGTTTTAGTTACTGGTGCTACTGGATTTATTGCCACCCATATTGTCAAATTATTAAATGACCAAGGATATGAAATTATTGGAACTGTTAGATCTAAAGAAAAGGGTGAAAAATTGAAAAGAAATTTCAAAAATTTTAACTATGAAATTGTTAAAGATATGATTGAACCAGGTAGTTTCAATAAAGTTATTTCTAGTTATGATTTCACATATGTTTTCCATACTGCTTCACCAGTTATTTTTGAAACCACTGATCCTGAAAAAGATTTAATTATACCAGCTATCAAGGGTACTGAAAATATTTTTAATAGTATTGTTGAATGTGATAAAAATAAGACAATCAAGACAATTGTTTTAACATCAAGTGATGCAGCAATTTATTCAGCTCAAGATGAACAAGATAATACAAAATCAGCAAATGAAAAATCATGGAATAATATTAGTTATGAGGATGCTATTAAAAATGGTGTTGATGCATATTATGGTTCTAAAGCATTTGCTGAAAAGAAAGCATGGGAGATTAAAAATGCAAAGTTACCAAATGTTAATTTAAACGTTGTTAATCCAGTTTACGTTTTTGGACCACAAGCTATTGAAGAAGAATTAAAACCTGGTCAAAGTTTAAACCTTTCAAATGAACTTATTGCTGAATTACTTAGTTTAGGTAAAGATGGTAACTCTGTAGAGTTTGAAAATTTAACCGCCAGATATATTGATGTTCGTGATATTGCTAAAATTCATTTAATTGCAGCAGAAAATTCAAAATGTAATAATAAAAGGTTATTTGCGTACAGCGGTAGATTTAGTAGTCAGATGATTTTAGATTCAATCAATAAACATTTCCCACTTTTAAAGTTACCAAAGGGTAATGTTGGTAGCGGGGAAACTGATATTGAAAATTTATGTAGAACTAATAATGATGAAACAAATAAATTAGTTAATATTAAATACAAAGAGTTGGATGAAAGTGTTATAGATGTTGTTGAACAAATTTTAAGACTGAAGAAGGCTCATAAATTGTAAGTAAAAAGTACATAATAGAATTATGAAACAATCTAAAAATATACGTTAACGAAAATTTCCCCCTATGTTAGAATTCTATGTTTAAAGTTTAAAAAGAAGTTGAAAAAGAAGGTAACAAACCATAAAAGAATTAGCCCATAACAATAAACTCACATCATTCCCCTAAATAGACTTTATTCCTGGAGAAGAAAAAAACCATCTGGAGAACCATCTGGAGTTGACAAAGTGGAGTCCTATTGTGCAAAACTTTGAAAAATATGGGGTGGCTTGCCCGGAGTATACTGTTTAGAGATCCAATGCAAAGACTTTTTAATGTCATCTCTCGCGTTATTTACCTGTCAATTGAAATTACTCGTTGTTTGTCGGAAAAATTGTGTCGGCTGACACATAAATGTCGCGCCGCTGGAAAAGATTTTCCATGTGTCAAAAAAAAGAAAGAAAAATTTTCACAGATGAAAACGTTATTTTAGTCATAACCTTAAAGTGCATGAAAAATTTTCATCTCATCTCTGTTTCATCTTAGTGGAATTTTTCTGTACTTTTAAAGCAGTTCAAGATCTACTAACAACAACTCTAGTTTATGACTTCCCTATATGAGACTCGGGCAAATTTGTTTAACACAATGTGCTTAGAAAAAATTTTTCCCGTCAAATAAATTCGCTCGGAAAAATTAAAAAAGTTTTCCCAGATGGAGCATAGAAAAGTCCTGATCGCCTTGCTCCCCCCTCTTTTGACTTTCCTTTTGGGCTATATTTTGCCACCTGTACTCCAGTTTGTCGTTCATTATTAAAAGGCGGGGAGAAAAGTTTTTCCAGCCATTTTATAGGTTATTCTATTTTAGAGTTCTTGCTTGTTTTGGTCAATCCCCAGATGAAAGTGAATGATTGTCCACCCCCCCAGATGTCCCAGATTTTGTCCTTTTAAAAAACTATAAATATATGGGTTTTCTCTGCTTTTATTTTTTTTTTTCTCATTATTATATTACTTCACTTTTTAATATAAATATATATACATAAATTAAATATGGCTATTAAAGATAGTGACTTCTTCAAGAAGTTTATTAATGTTGACGCTAAAGGTTCAGGATCTTCAAAAATGGGGATTATAGTTGGTTGTTTTGCTGCTTTTGCAGGTATTTTGTTCGGTTATGATACAGGTACTATTTCAGGTATTTTGGGTATGGATTATGTTTTAGGTACTTTCCCAAAAAATCATCATTCATTCACTTCAAGCGAAAAATCATTAATTGTTTCAATTTTATCAGTCGGTACTTTCTTTGGTTCATTAATTGCTCCACTTTTCAGTGATAGATTTGGTAGAAAATGGACTATTATTGCTTCTATTTTAATTGTTTTCAATGTTGGTATTGTTTTACAAACTATTTCTACATCCATTGCTTTATTGTGTGCTGGTAGAGCTATTGCTGGGTTTGGTGTTGGTTTAGTCTCATCAAATATTCCATTATATCAATCAGAAACTGTTCCAAAATGGATTAGAGGTGCAGTTGTTTCATGTTATCAATTTGCTATTACCATTGGTTTATTCATTGCTTCTGCAGTTAATCAAGGTACTAGAAAAAGAAATGATTCAGGTTCATACAGAATTCCAATTGCTCTTCAATTTTTATGGGCTTTAATTATTGGTATTGGTATGTTTTTCTTACCTGAATCTCCAAGATTTTATATTTCAGTTGGTAAACTTGATGAAGCTAAACAATCTTTAGGTACTTTAAGAGGATTATCTGCTGACCATCCAGAAATTGAAGCTGAATTCGATGAAATTAAAGCTAATTTTGATTATGAATCTTCTGTTACTACTGAACATGGTTGGGCTTCAGTCTTCTCAACTCAACATAAACAATTCAAGAGATTAATGACTGGTATCTGGTTACAAGCCTTCCAACAATTAACTGGTGTGAACTTTATTTTTTACTTTGGTACAACTTTCTTCAATTCTGCTGGTATTCAAGGTTTCACTGTTTCATTAGCTACTAATATTGTTAATGTCGGTATGACCATTCCAGGTATTTTCTTAATTGAAATTATTGGTAGAAGAAAATTATTATTAGGAGGTGCAGTTATTATGGCCGTTTCTCAATTAATCATTGCTATTGTTGGTACTGTTTCAGATTCAGATTCAGCTAATAAAGTTTTAATTGGTTTCGTTTGTATTTTCATTGCAAGTTTTGCTGCTTCATTCGGTCCAGGTTGTTGGGCTATCATTGGTGAAATTTTCCCATTAACTACCAGAGCCAAATCCATTGCTCTTTCAACTGCTTCCAATTGGTTATGGAATTGGGGTATTGCTTACGCTACTCCATATATGGTTGATTCAGGTAAAGGTAATGCCAATTTAGGTTCAAAAGTTTTCTTCATTTGGGGTGGTTTCAACGTTGTTTGTTTCTTCTTTGTTTACTTTTTAGTTTACGAAACTGCTGGTTTGAGTTTAGAAGAAGTTGATGAATTATATGAAAATGTTGAAAATGCATGGCAATCATCAAAATTCGTCCCATCAGGTTTAAAATTCAAAGAAACAATGGATGAAAAGGCTCAAATTGAAAATATTGAAGGTGACATGATGAAAGTTGAGGGATCAAATGAAGAATCCGTTTAATTAATTTAATATCTCACGAATGCATACGACTGTTTAAATAATTTTTACTTACTCTTTCGCTATTTATCTCCCCCCTTACAATTATGCTCTTACTTGGTTCCAATGAGAAAAGTTTAGAAAAAGCCTCGATGTCTCACAAAGTGGCTTATCCCCCACAAAATAATTAATCCGAGAGAAGAAAAAGAGATTAAAAAGTCCATGTATAGAAAAAATAAATATTTACAACCTAATAAACTTACCAACTGAAACATTCAGTATGTAAGTAAATCTCTTCAACTGGCCCATCACCAATCACATAAGTTTGTAATCTTGAAATTACGCCACATACTTCAATTTTCATCCTGTCACTACCTGAAGTTACAAACATGTTTCTTCTCTTTAATCCAAATCTTAAACCCATAACCATTTCTACAACATTTGGTCTGAAATAGTGAATATTCAAGGCACTTGATCTGTCAGTGTATTCTAAAGAATTCTCGATGTACTTACTATCAGGTTTATAAACAACTTTGGATTTATCATGAGTTACATAAATGTTAATATTAACAAATTCACAAATACATTGATTTAATTCAGATTTAACCCATTCAATATCTTCAATATTTCTAACAATCCAAATAAATTCTATTTCTTTAGTGATTTTATTTTCTCCATTTTTAATATTTTTAACTAAATCCATTAAAAATGATAAGGTTGCCGTTATACCTGACCCACTAGCAATTAATACAACTCTATCAAAACTATTATGGTCTCTTGAACTACCACCATATGGACCATCAATATAAACATCCTTGGTGATATAATCTGTACTAGTATGATTTTCAATTTCCTTGTATAAAGCACCAGTTAATCCTTTCTTTGGAACAACTATAAATTTCAAATTTTGTTCTGTTTCAAAATTATTAAATGAATCAGAATCTTTTATAATATTCATATTTGGTACATTAACAATTGAAAATGGATGATTATCAAGGATTCTAGATTTAAAACGAATAAATAAATGTTGACCTGGATTCCAATTAAGTTTCTTAATTTCTTTAAATTTTTCATTATTATTATCAATATTAATTTCAAATGCTTCGGATCCAGGTAACTTAAATAATTTTGCCTTTCTCAGTTTCATAAAAAGTGCATTTGGTTTAAAACATGTTTTAACTAATAATCTATAAAACAATTGACCAAACCAAAATGCAAGTGCAGTCCACATATAATTCTGAGTCTTTAATGAAAAATTAATGTGCCAAATCAAGGTACCAACATAACCAGCACCTAAAAACCAATGTATGTGCCAAAATACTTCATAAAAATATTTTCTAATATATGATTTCGATAATGTACAAAGGAAAATTAATATAACTAAAGGCACTGTACCAGACCACCAATAAAAGTCTGTAAATTGCATAGCAAGATTTGAATAACCACCTTCCGCTTCCGCTTGATACATAAATCCAATGGCATGTACAAGACTGAAAACTAAAGCTGAAACACCAACAAATTGATGAATATAATTTAATTTCTCATAACTTACCCCAGTTACAAGTGTAATAAAATTAGCTTTACCTCCGAGTATATAAATGAATGGTGTTAAAGCAGTAGCCATTATACCAGCTCTAATAGATAATGGTGGTGAACCAAACCCAGCACAACCTCTATACCAAAAATGTGGTACAAAACACCATAAAGTCATATATAAAATCGAAAATAATAAAAATATACTGTTTCCTGCTGATGGTGGTAATGAGGTGAAATAACTAAGCTTAGAAGGTATAGTCATATACCCAAAATATCTAAAATAACCAGCAAATGCATCAACAAAATCGTCAATCCAAATACTTTCTCCATTCATTCTATAACGATGATCACGATACTTATAATAGAAGTTTTTCAATCCTCCAAATATTATGAATGCACAACCAAGGTATAGTGTATAGTACCCATATTTCGTCTGTGTAGCCCAGGGTATAGCGGTTTGTGAAGCTTTACCAAAGGCCAGGTACTTAGCCAGACCCATATCAGCTAAACAATCGAGTCCCTCATACGTCACCGTCATTTTTTAAAGAAAGTGGAAGGATATCCTTTTACTGGTTTGTAGTGAATACCTTTTGAAATAAAGAGATTTAGAAGATTTCTACATCATTTTATAATTAGTAATGAGCTTCCTATTGCGTATTTTAAAGTGCTCAAATCTGCTCAGAAATCTGCTCAAATCTGAATCAGCGGAAAAGGGAAAATTCATTTATAATTAAGTAAAGTAAAATGCTCAGACTAATATAATTAATATGCTCAATTATAACAAGGCGGAGATATCGATATCCAACAGTATAAAAGAAGATACAAATCAAATTGACGAGTAAAGAGAGAGGGAAATGTTTTGATATATACATAACTCATTAAATCTTCTTATTCTTCTTCTTCTTTTGTCTTACTTTTATCTCTTATATACTACAATGAAACATCCGATCTAAGTTGTTTCAACATTGTGTGTGCTCTCATCATTGTGCTATCAGAATTAATAGAACTACTACTATAATTCCCACCTTTCCGTTTAGTTAATCTCCTTTTTAAATCATTTATACTTTCGTATTCTTTTCCATCTTCCGATTGATTATAATTTGATTCACTCTTAATCGATAATTCATTTGGATTAGAAATTGACTCTGATACTGAGCCAAAATCAATTTCATTGGTAGATATTTGACTTTGAACTGAAATTGATGAGCCATTTTTTGATGAATTTGGAAATAATACTTGAAGTGGTTTATCTAATGATGTAGATGAATAAAATGATAATGCCTTTTGTCTTCTTAATGAAGTGGTACTAGCTTTATAAGTTGGTGCTTTAGATTTAAGTTTTTCAATTAATGAATCCATGACACTTTCTTTATCTTCAGCATCTCCTTCATCTTCATCATCATCATCATCATCATCAATATTAATTTCAATACCTGCTGATTCAATAATATCTGAATCATCATCATCATTAATTTTATTCTTCATCTTCACCTTATCAGTTGATTTATTTGAATCAATATCACCATTACTAATATTACTATCATCAGGGGTATTATCTTGACTTAATAATCTTTTTTGTCTATTAGCTTTACTATTTTCAATTATTAATTTTCTTGCATCAACAGCATTTTGTTCTTCTTCCTTTTGAATATTTTCAATATGAGCTCTTTTAAATTCTTGAATAAAAATTGAAAATTTTTCATAAAATGAATTACGACTATATGAATCTTTAATATTTTCACCAAAATAAACCATTAATGAATTATGTTCATTAACAGTTTTCTTTAAATGATTTCTTAAAATTGATACTTTAATTTTGGCATTTTCAATTGGTCCCTTAATTTTTTCAAGAATTTTATCATCTGGATGAAATATTGAAACATCACTTAAATTACCTCTTTCAATAGACAGTACAATTCCACCAACTAAATTTTCAAATTCTCCACAATCATTTTCAAGTTGTTCAATTGAAATAGTTTGTAAATGAGTTAACATATTTAATTCATCAACAAATGATCCATATTCAGGAAAATTATTACGAATAATTTTTTCAATATAATGTAAAAATGTCATTGAATTACTTTCATCTTTCATAAATTTTAATCTTTGTAATGTACCCAATTTAAAACCTAAAGCTCTTTTAGAATCTTCATTCATAAAATTACCAACTGATCTAATTATACCTAATACATTTTTTAAAGAATTTGATTCTCTAACACTTTTATTAACTTCATCAATTAATCTTAATTTTCTTGATAAATCTAAATAATTTTGTGTATATGTATGAACAAGTAAGATTGCTCTTGATCTTGATTTCCAATAATGACGTAAATTAAAACATAATTCCAAATAAATTCTATCAGGTCTTTCTAAACTATTTGGATCAATTTTTGGTACCAGATTTATATCAGTTATATCTCTCAGATATGGTTTAAAATTTCTAATTAATGTCTCATTAATTTCAGATAATGAATCATTATTAAAAAATTCTAAAACTGTTAAATTTTCCATGATTTCTTTATCACAATTTATAACTTTACTAATTAATTCTTCAACTTCTAATGATCCAAACATATGAAGATTAATTCCAAATTGTTGTGCAAGATCTCTAGGTAATAATGAAATTTTTTTGGTTGGAATTTCGTGTAAATCTTTACGTTTTTTAATAACTGATACTTTAGCAATAAATTTCTTTTCAACTTCTTCAAGAATACCTTTATTTTGTAATTCTTCAGATAATTTGAAATGTTCAATATCTGACCAAAATGTTTTATCAATATCATCAATTCTATCCCAATGCATTTGTTTTAATTTAGATTTTGGTTTTATTGATGGGATTATTGATTTAGGTTCAATGATTAACAGATTATCTGGAGTTGGAGTTGCTGATCTATAAGCTTCAATAACACCTGGAGGCGGTGGCGGTGGGGGCGGTGGAACTTGTGGCGTACCAGGTCTACTTCCAGGTAAACTTGGTGGTAATGGGGGCGGAGGTGGTGGTGGTGTACCACCTAAACCAGCTTGTTTCCCTAAAAATTGGGGAATTGGTGGAGGAGGTGGTGGTGGACCAATATTCGTACTTGACTTATTAAGAAAAGTAGGTATTGGTGGTGGGGGTGGGGGAGGAGGTCCCATATTCCCAGTTATTGATGAATTTCCAAGAAAGCTGGGTATTGGGGGTGGTGGTGGTGGTGGTGGTGGTATAACTGATGTTGATGATGTTTGCTTCAAAAAGGACGGCATTTTTGGTGGTGTGGGTGGTGGTATAACTGATGAAGATGATGATGTCTTCAAAAAAGAAGGCATTTGTGGAGGTGGTGGTGGGAGCGGTGGTTTCTGTGGAACAGGAACTTGAATTGGACCACCAAATGTAACTTGATGTGGTTTTGGAGATGGCGTATGTCCAACAATCGCTAAATTAGAAACATCTATACTTTCAGAAGTATTTGAATTAACTGAAATATCATCTATAGTAACTTTATCAATACTTTTTGGATCAACTGATAATGTACTTGTACTTGAACTTGCCCTAGGTTGAGTTGGACTGAAATCAAAATCATCAAATTTAGCAAATACTGGCGGTGGAGTTGGTGGTCTTGGAGTACTAAACTTTTCATTTCCACTGTTATCTTTTAATTTCATTATTGTACCACTTCTATTAACTTGATTTGAATTTGAATTTTTATGGTGAATCTTTTGATCTTTAATAACTATTGGATTCAGTTCTGAACCTCTACCAAATTTACTTTGAAGTTCATCAATAATTATATTTCTACCAATAGCTGCTTTGATTGGTTTAATTCTTGGTTCTTCCTTTGTTTCTTTCAAAATAGAATTTTCAACTTTTAAATCTTTAATAATTTTATCTTGTTCAGCTATTTTATCAGCACTTAATAAACTTTCACCTTTTAAAAATTCAATATCTTGATTTAAATTTTTAATTGATGAACCATTTTGGAACTGTGATAATTTTGATTTCAATAATTTATTTTGATTTTTCAATTCATTATTTGAAAGTAATAATGATTTTAATTTATCATCTCTATCAAGATATTTTTCAAAAGTTGAAGAAATCGTAGTTTCAACATCTTTATTATCATTTATAGCTTCAGTAAAAATATTTTGAATAACAAGTGAAATTAATTTTATAAATTTTTGAATTTCTTCATTTGATCTACCAGTATCTTTTAAAATTAATAATTTATTTAAAAGAGATTTTAAATCACTTTCAATTAATAAATCTTTTGATAAATATTCTTGTTTTAATTGATTAAAAACTCCATCAAGATCATCTTCATTTTTCTGATTTTCATCATCAATTATTGATTTAGAATCATCATTTTTACTTTTAATTTGGAAACTTTCAGAACTTTCACTAATTTCTTTTAAATCTTCTAATCCTTCACCTTTTAAATTATATTGATAATCATCGATACCAAAAAATGAATTATAATCATCTTCAGCATAATCTTCATATTTATCAATCTCTTCATTAATTCTTTCATCATTAATAACTCTTAATTTATCAAATATTTTTTCAATTCTTGATTCACCTAATTCCCTTCTTATAGTAATTCTTAAATTTATCAGTTTAGATTTATCAATTATACAATTAATTAATAATAAAGTTGTTAAACAATAATTCTTCAAACTAGTACCTTTATTAATTTTAGATTTACGATCACCAACAAAATATTGATCTAACAATGATTCAAATGATACTAACCATGGTTGAAATCTAATATAATCACCCATTTGATCTTGTAAAGATTGGAAACTTTCTAAAATTAATGGTAATGAATCATTGTCTTGATTATACGTTATAAATATTAATACTTCAGTAACTAAAATTCTTGTCCCTAATCTTGGAGATATTAATGAAAAACAAATTGATTTAATCACATGTAATTTTCTAGTATAAGTTAGATCAATAAAATTCCCACTACTTTTAATATTACCATTTGTGCTTTCAAAATTATTTAATTCTTCATGTTCATGAAGATCTGTAAAATTATGATTCAGTTGACTTACTATAATTTTTAAACATTCAATAATAAGAACTTCTTTTTCAATTTCTTCATTTGATTTTATACTTTTCTTATTAATTTTTGATAATATACCAGCTAAAGCAGCTTCACCTTGAAATTCAACAAACAATTCAGTCCATTTTCTACAATCATGATATTTATCGGAAGCTGATAATTTCTTATATAAACGTTTATAATCTTTTGGTGATAAATTACTTCCATGAACTTTTTGAACATACCATTCTGGTGACCCCTCTCTTGGTTTCTTTTTTATTAATTTACTTAAAGTATTTAATCCCGAACTATTACTGAATATAGTACCAGATCCAATACCAGTTGCTGAACCAGAACCTGAACTTAAAGAATGTTGAATATTATAACTTTCTAAATCACTATTATTAGTTAAAACTTTCCTTGAAGCAGTACCAAATTCTTCTGAAAAAGTATCATCTTGATTTCTAACTGGTATTGATCTATTTAACATTGTATTAATATCAAAATTTGTATTTGTTTCATTTTCTCTCAATAATAATTCCCATTTCCTTTTAGTTGTGTATTCTCTTAATTTCTGTATAGCTTTATCAGAAAATACTCTTATACTTAATAATCTTTCAAATAATTCATCAACCACTAAAGGTTCAGGAGGTTGATTTATATTTACAGCAAAATTACTGAATGACTGAAGTAAATGACTAGGACTTTGATTTGTAGTATGTGAATTTGAATAATTTGAATTTGAATAATTTGAATTTGAATTGGAACTTCCACTTACACTTATATTTGCAGTAACATTAGGATTTGAATTGGATAATTTTCGTACCCTAGTATTAACCATTAATGGACCATTATCATCATCAGTTAAGGAATTTTTCGATTCCATGTACATTTGATTCAATTGACTCTTTTGTGAACTTGAAGTCCTTGAACTTTTACCTATTCTCGGTATTGGAAGGGGTAAAGAATTTAAATCTTCACTTGATAATCCATATCCTGCTAAATTCAAGCCAACTTGAGCTAAACCATATTGTTCACTATTATTATTACTACCATTTATGCTTCTTGCATTTTTTGGATCCAACAGATGTAGACTTACAGCTGAACCACTAGTCATACTATTATTTCTATGATCAAGGGAATATAATGGACTTTGCATATGATATAATCTATCATTTGAAGAATTTGAACCATTTGATACTTTTCTAGGTGTTGGATCTAGATTAATAGGCTGATTATTATTATTTGGTAAATGCATAACATGTATTGGTTCCCTAGCACTTACTATTTTATCATATTCAAAAGCATGGAAACTATTCCTATTAAGATTTTTCTCTTTATTCTTACTTTTACTTGGACTTAACTTCTTATCCTGATCGATATCATTTGAATTACTTGTATTTATACCCATAGAAGTGAAATTCAAAATGGATGAAGATTTTGAAAGTTTCTTCATTCCTTTCGAAAACATACTAGGTCGTTTCGGGGACGATAGTAACTCTTGATCAGGCATCATGGTGTTGAAGTTGCTTATTACTGTCTTTGTGACCGTATCTAAGTGAGTTTTCACTTTACAATTTCGCGTTTTTGATCTATATAGTTAAGTCTATTGGAATTCAGGAGTCCAGATGATGATACCAAATTAAAGAGTGTAACAACAATAATGAGTGTTAAGAAGTATATGTACCCAATTACTTTATTCTATTTCAGAGAATAATTGTGTTTTTCTAAAAAAAATGATCTAGAATATTCAAAGTTATAAGAAACCCCATAAAATTTAAAATTATCAATATCTCCTCTATTTTTACAATTCCCACTTTAAAAATTACTCTCATTAAGAAACTATTATAATATACTTCAATTTCAACTAAGAATATCAAGAAATTATAAATTACCTACCAGTTAATTTACAGTGTCATTACATTACACATCTCTTGTAAAAATGTGATAGATCGCGGCTAGGAACTTGTGTTTTTTTTTGTTTACATTGGCGTCTGTTTCAAACCACACTAAAAAAAATTCACACTAGTTAAGACCCAAATGAAGTCTTCTAACGATAAAAGGCAAGCGCCTATATCTGATTTCTTCGGGAAGAAACCAATGAAGGTAGAACGTAAAGTGGTACCTATGACAACTCCAGAAAAGGTAAATTTACTTAGATCTGATTCAATATTATCAAAAACTAATAATGGTGGTGAATTTGATGAATTTGGTAGTTCTGATACATCATTTGATTCACCAGAATTAAATAATTTTAAAAATCCATTATTAAATCGTAGTCTTGGGAAATCTAATAAAGGATTTCAAAAAGTTATGGTTGATTTAAAAACTAGTTCATTAACCGCTGAATCTAATGAAATTGATAAAAAGAGAGATTATGGTTCATTATTAGATAGTTTAACATCAATGAGTGGTAATAAAAAATTTAAACCAAATTTCAATAAACCAAAACCAAAGGATGATAATCAAATGGAATTAAGTAAAGAACAAAAACAAGTTATAAATGAAGTTGTTGAAAAAAGAAGAAATGTCTTTTATACTGGTTCTGCAGGTACTGGTAAATCCGTTGTTCTTAAAACATTAGTTTCACAATTATATTTAAGGTATGGTACTTCGCAAGTTGGTGTTACTGCATCTACTGGATTAGCTGCATGTAATATTGGTGGTCAAACATTACATAGATATTTAGGTATTGGAATTGGAGCCGCTGAAGCAAATATATTAGCAAAATCTATTAAATCCAAACCAATGATTGCCAAAAAATGGAAAATGTTAAAAGTTTTAATTATTGATGAAATTTCAATGATTGATGGTAAATTATTTGCAAAATTAGAACAAATTGGTAGAATTGTTCGTGAAAATCAATTACCATTTGGTGGTATTCAAATTGTTTGTACTGGAGATTTTTTCCAATTACCACCAGTTGGTAAAAATCAACAAGCAAAATATTGTTTTGAAGTACCTGAATGGAAAAAAGTTATTGAAAAAACTATATTATTAACTCAAGTTTTTAGACAAAGAGGTGATATTGAATTAATTGATATGTTAAATGCTTTAAGATTTGGTAGTATGGATCATAAAATAATTGAAAAATTTTTACAATTACAAAGAACAAAACAATATGATGATGGTATTGAACCAACTGAATTATTTCCAACAAGAGAAGAAGTTAAAAGAGCGAATGATAGAAGACTTCAATCAATTAATGCTAAAGCTCATTATTTCCCATCTCAAGATAAAACTTTTGATGTATATGATAGTAAATTATTAGATAATTTAATGTGTGAACAAACATTAATTTTAAAACCTGGTTCACAAGTTATGTATATTAAAAATCGTGATGAAAAAATTGTTAATGGATCAATTGGTAAAGTATTATTTTTAACAACTCCAGAATTATTTATTAAAATTCAGAATATTTATGGTGATGAATTTATTTATGATGAACAAATTATGAAAGAAGTTTTATTAATTTGTCAAAAAATTGGTAAAATTGAAGAATTTTCTAAACAAGAGAAAATTATATATGATTCAATACCAATTGAAAGACAAGATTCCGTTAATTCATTAATTAAAGAAGCTCAATTTGATAAACAAGTAGTTAATCCAGTTGTTTGTTTTAAAGATAAAAATGGTATAAATTCAGTTATCTATGTAGAACCTGAAATTTTTTCAATTGAAATTGGTGGTGGAACAAGTAAAAGGAGAGAAATTTCAAGAACTCAATTACCGTTATTATTATCATGGGCCATGTCAATCCATAAAGCTCAAGGTCAAACCATTCAAAGATTAAGGGTCGATTTAAAGAAGGTATTCGAAAAGGGTCAAGTATATGTGGCCCTTTCCAGAGCAGTTGATAAAGAGAATTTAGAAATTAGAAATTTCGACCCTAAAAGAATCGTCGCTAGTGAAGTAGTCAAACAATTCTACTCAACTTTAGAAACTTACTAGCTCCATTAAAACCGTTGCATTATATTTATTCACTTAAATTTTTATTTTTTTTTTGTATACCATTCGTCATAATTTATAAATCCCAGGTACTCACAAACTCTAAGCAGAATCTATTTCCCGCGCTAAAAATCACTCTTGAAAGTCTCACTTTTTTTTTCACTATCAAGACGATCCAAGAGGGACTTAAGAGAGATGTTTAACCCAGAATCAAAACTGAAATCGGATCTAGGTCACAATGGGTTCCCTGTGACGCTAAATTACTTCACTGGGCTCCCTGACCCTTCAACGATCTCGTCACCTTCAATCACGGTGATTTTTAAATCATTAATGAAAAAAGATTCAACTACTAAAGAAAAATCATTAAATGATTTGAACTTATTATTTCAAACAGAAAATAAAACTGATTTAATAAATGATCAAGTAATTCATTCTTGGATCCAATTATTCCCCAAATTATCATTTGATAATTCAAGATCAGTTAGATTATTAAGTATAAAAATCCAATCTGGATTCCTTGAATTACTTGGAGGTAAATCATTTGCCAAGTACTTGAAAAGTTCATTACCTATATGGTTGAGTTTAACTTTTGATAATGATAACCAAGTATCCAGTGCCGCATATTCACTGTTAATTGATAGTTTCGGTGGTGATAAGGAAAGAGTTGATGTGAAAATTTGGGAAATTTTCAGTACTGAGATAATTCAATTTATTGAATCAAGTTTATTTTACGAATCTAAAAAATCATTAAGTGATGAAAGAAGTACAAATGATGAAGATTCAATATCAAAACATGAAAGAGTTATAAATGGTAGTTTAAACTTACTTAATAAATTAATCGTGTTAGTAAATCAAGGATCAGAAATTAGTTATAAATTTGATGATATTTTAGATAATGATGCATTATGGGATTATATGAATACAAGCTTTAATTCCAAAACATTTAATTCATCAATATGTAATACTTACCTTGTATTAATGAAATCCATCTTCCAAGAAAACCAAGCTGATAAAGGTAATCAAAACATTTTTTGTGGGAAATTATCAAGTTCAAGAAGTTTATATAAACATACCCTGAAGAGATTTTTAAAAATTATAAAATTCAAAAATAGTAATTCTTTATCACAATCTATTATTTACGGTAATATAATCTTACAATTTTGGGGGACATTGATTAATTTAACTAGATTTAGTTCATTGACTGGTAAAAAACAACCTAAAGAGAATTTTTGGGATTTAAGTAGTAATGGTGAAACAAGATTGTTAGATTACGTAAAACTTGGACCATGTAACCTGGGACCAATATATTACATCCTTTTAAAAAATTGTTTATTACTTATTCTTGAGAATTCCAACATTGATTTTAAAGAATCATTAGGTAAAGAGATTTTAAGTGTTTTAACAAAGGGGTTAACCACTCCTAGATCTATATATAAAGAGACATTGGCGGAATGTATCATTGATTTTATAAATGCATTTGATCCGAAACTAATGAGTTCATATGCACCAAGTTTAATTGAATCATTAAGTAGTTTAAAAAATAAAAGTAAAAGTATTGAATTAGTTTTAAATGGATTGAAAGAAGATGATAAATCTGATATTTTAAGTGATCAAGAAACATTAATCTTGGATTATATTAAAACTGGTAAAAATTTTAAAGTGGAAATCTTTATTGAATTAGTTAAGAAATTGGATTATGATGTATCAAATTTAATTACTTCAATAATCGAAAATGAAGAATCTAATGAAGATACCACTATCACCAAAAGAAGTTTTGAAGTCTTAACTAAATTCATTAAACTTTTTACCTTAAAAGAAGATACAATGGAAGAATTAGATGAATTTAGTAAATCAATTGGATCATATTTTGAATCTGAAAAGGATATTGATTATATAATGGATTTCTTATTTAGTTTATGGACTAATAAAACTTATGATGATGAAATTATTGATGATTTAATAGTAAAATACGAAATGTTAGAACTTGATTCATCGAATTTAGTGATTAAATTAATTAATACATTCCATTGGAAATATAAGGAATTACCACAAGAAATTAAAACTTTTGTTGATTCAATTACTTTAAAAGAATCAAAAACACCAAAAGATTGGGAAATTTTAATGAAATTTATAAATAACGTTGAAATATTTGATAAAATCTTGGAAACTAGTGATGATAAAGAAATTCTTGATAATTTCGACACCAAACTGATCACCATCCCAACCACCAATTCTACCAGATTAACCTCCTTGATTTCCAAAGCGTGGTCGTATGAGCCGGACTTCATCAAATGCATCAACCAAGATTTACTCCGTGAATCAATCTGGGATTATATCGAAACACAAGATGTGAATTGGGAATTAATCAGTGATGAACTCCCATTCATTTACACTCAATTGAATGAAAAGTTAATCAATTTGAATAACATCGATAAAGATTTATACGCAGTTTCTAATTCAATGAACCAAAATATTCATTTAATTGAAGATTCTGAAGGTGGTGAACCATTGAAGGTTAAAGTGCTTGAAAATTTCAGTAAATTGGGTAACATTGATGTGTTTTATGGTTTATTAATGTACCAATATTACCAAGATTACAAATTTTTCCAACCACAAGAAAATTTGAATTTTGAATTTAGGAAACCATCAGTTAATTTCACTTTTGAAGAAATTATCGAAAGTCTTGTAGGTGAAAGTACAAGTACTGGGGTATTAGGTAAATTAATTGAGTATTTACAGTACAAGGGTAACATTCAATCACTCGCCAGCAGGGTATACATTGAAATCTTGGAGAATTCAAGTGAACAAATCAGTGTGAAATCCATTGAACCATATGATTTTAATAAACTAGTTAAATCACCTATTAAATTGTCAATTTTACTTTGTGGACTTTATAATTTCTTAAACACTTCCAAATTCGAAAGGATTAAGAATTTGGTAGTTTCTGAAATTTTAGGTATTAAGGATCCTATTAAAGATATTAAATGGCTTACACTCACCATCAACTTCCTTCAACAAGATTTCACGATCCCAACTCATAGACTTAACATGGTTTTCAAAACTTTTGAAAAATGGATCGATAGTGATTACGCGTATGACGATGAATTCATACCAGTTAGATGTCAAATCACTAGAATATTAAAGTACTTTGAAAATCAAGATATGGATATAGTGAACGAATTAATTGAGAGATTAGTCAGTGATAATTTAGATATCATTAAAATCTCACCTTCACAAACGTATGAACTTCGTTATAATACTTTTAAATTTGGTAGACGTATTGGTAAAGATGAATTGAGTGAATTTTTGTTCGATGATAATATTCAAGAATCTGATAATCAAGTAAATAACATGGTTGTTCATATGTGTAATTCTATATTACAAAGATTATTTGATGGTTTGGAAATCACTAGTGATATTGATCAATTAATTAAACTTTGTTTTAATTCTAAGTTTATTGAAATTAAACAAATTTGTGTAGATCAATTAACACAAAAAATTTTAAAATCCCAAGAAAAATTAGTTATAAATTACCAATTCGATAAAGATGAAGAAATAAAATTACCTGAAACATTAATTTCCACCATCGATAATTTCAAATACGATATCACAACAATTGAAACCAAAGATGATGGTGTTATCTTGGGTGTTGAAAATAATCTAAATTACTACATTTCTTGGTACTTGATATTAATTCATTTCAAAGATATTTCATATCCAATACGTAATCAATACTTATCAAATCTTACGAAAAACAATTTACTTGATAAATTCTTAGAAATCATTTTCCAAATTGAAGAAATCGATAATGGTCAATCATCAATTGAATTATCCTCCTTATTCAATCCAATCTTAAATGATTCTAAAAATTTCATCAACTCATTATACTTTTTATCATGTAAATATGTTGGATCGGAGGTACAAAAATGGTTTTATAAATTACGTGATATTAGAATGAAAAAGGATATCGAATCATTCACCACGAGAAGCATTTCTAAACAATTGATTAATGAAATGTTTGAAAATATCGAACTTAATAAATCTAAATTAATTGATGATATCATGAGTATAAAAGTGAACAAAATAATTAATGAAATCAAATCAAGTTTTGAAATTGATGAACAAACAATGGAAATGGTTATAAAAATCCCTTCCAACTTCCCATTAAACAACGTTGTTGTTGAAGGGGTTAAAAAGATAGGATTAAAAGAAAATGAATGGAAGGCATGGTTATTATCATCCCAAAAAGTTATATCATTAACAAATGGTTCAATACTAGAATCAATCGAAATATTCAAGAAAAATGTGGACTTACATTTCTCAGGTTTTGAAGAATGTGCAATTTGTTATAGTATCTTACATGAAGATCATTCATTACCTACTAAGAATTGTACTACATGTCTGAATAAATTCCATGCTGGATGTTTATATAAATGGTTTAAAAGTAGTGGGAATAGTACTTGTCCATTATGTAGAAGTGCATTCAATTTTAATAAGAGATAAAATATAGAACATTAGAAAAGATAGAAATATCTATAAATATACATAGGAATAAACCTTCTCCCCTTTTTTTTGTCTTTCTTTATCTCTATTTATGGCCTCCTTACCCAAGGTGCTGCAGTCATACTAATATTTGATTTAGTAGTCTTTACCCCCTCACCACCTATAAATTCCATATTAACCAGTTCAGGTAATTTCCTCCCACTTAAATCACACCAAGGGTAGTACTTCCCTAAATAAAAATGTTGAATCACTGGGAACTTATTTAATACCTCCACATCATACATTTTAAGCAAACCAGACAAGATTTTCTTCCATAAATACACAGATTTATGAATATCGAAAAGTATTGGACTATGTTCATTAAATGGACCAGTTTTTATTACTTTTATAAATGATATAGCATTGATATATAAATTAGATAATTTATACTCTTGAATAACCAAATCACTTAAACAATCACTTATTTGTGGTGTAAATTTTAAATTATTGAATTGAGAAGCACCTAATATAAAAATAAAATGGAAATGATCATCTAACCCCCATACTCCATGAGATCCAGCAGGTTCTAATGAATAATCAATGATTAAATGACGTACTAAATCATAATATTTGGCAAATATTATAAGTAATTCTTTATTTTGTGGTAATTTATTAAGTCTTATTAGTATACCTAAAAATGCTATAAATGATAATTCATGACCTGTACCAAAATCTAATCTAATTGGTGAACCAAATGAAGCTATTAAATAGTACTTTAATTCATCTATTAATTCTGAATCATTTGTTAGTTTCGATAATAATTCATTTAATTTGGAATTTGGAATCTTGGAATGCCAAGTTTTATAAGAATAATTCCCAAATCTTCTTGGTTCATTAATTGGAGGTGTTGAAATAATTAAATCATTTAAGTCTTCGAATATATCTAAAACTACTTGAGTATTAGAAGACACTGGATCTAATGAATTTAACTTGGGTGGTAGTTTAGAATTCCCAGTACTTGAATTTTTCGAAACTATTGAAGGATCTAAGTAAGCTGAAGGTAATTCTTGAGACTTGACTGATTCCACAATAGTCAAGATCGTATCTTGGAGGTACTTGAACGCTAAGGATTTCCTAAAATAATTCAAATCATTTGATTCATTTATCCTCTTTACAGGTACCATTATTTTATTTACCACAACCGCGAAATTTTGAAATTTAAGTAAGTATCAAGAAGTATCAAAGAAGTGAAGAGACAGAATGTAACGATTACACATAATATTACCTAAAAACCTAACCAAAACCCAAACACATGAATATGTTTTTTTTTTTTGCTTTTTTTATTTTCTATTTTTTTTTCCTTTCCTTCCTTTAAATTTCCTTTAAATTACCGTTAAATAACCTAATTAGGGCCCTCTTTGTTCCTTTCCTTCCTAACTTCTTAATTTCCTATCTTATTAATCCCTAATATACATCCTTTTTTTTATTATTATCTCTTTCTATTGTTCTTTCTTTCCTTTAAACGTATTGTTTAAATAAACTATCATTTAACCAACCAACTTTTTCAAAAGCTTGAAATAATCTTGAAGCTTTATTAACATCAATTCTACAAGCTTTTTGAGCATCAGTTCTTCTAAATAATTTACCTTCTTTTAATCTTTTAACTTTTTCATTAAAAAATCTTCTTTTTGAATCTAAATATAAAGTTGGACTTAATCTTAAATTTGAAGCTAAATATAATTCAGCTGGATGTAATTTTTCAACATTTAATTCATTTGATAAATCCATTGGTTGACCTTTCCATTCAACTTTTAAACATTTAGTATTATTTGGTAAAGTATTAAGATTTGGTGAATAATCCGGGATACTTTCGTCAATTATAATTGGTTGTGGAGTTGCAATTCTTCTTCTTTTTGGTGATGATGGTAAATTTGATGATGAAAAATTTGATGAAGATAAATTTGAATCTGAATAATCATTATTTAATTCTTTTGTTGATCTTCTTGTTCTAATTTTATCATCTGAATCACTTTCAAAATAATTTGGTAAAGAATTGTTATTGTTATTGTTATTGTTATTATTATTATTATTATTTCTTCTTTTCCTTAAATTAAAATCATGATTTTTTTGATTTTGAATTTGTTGTTGTTGTTCTTTATTTTTTAATAAATTATATTTTTCTAAAAAATCAAATTGATTAGATTTATAATTTTTTAAATTTGACCAAGGATTTAATTTTAAATCATAATTATTAAAATTTTCAATATTAAATGGTTTAATATTTAAAAATGATTTAATTGAAGATTTATCAATTTTTTCATCTTTTTTATCATTTTTTTGAAATAAGATAATATTTTCTTGATTATTAATTTTATCATTTAAACCAATTGAATTTGAATCTGAATTTGAATCTGAATTTGAATCTGAATTATTTGATGATGATAATAATTTTTTTGTTGGTGGTGGAGTATCAATTCTTTGATATGGTGATAATGGAGGTGAAAGAATATCTAAATTAAAACTTGATGATACTTTTTGTTTTGTAAAATTTGAATTAATTGAATTAACAGGGTTAAAAACTGACATCTTTTATAATAATTATTAATGTTGTGGGTGTTATTGTATTATATTTATACGCAATTGAGTTTATCTAAATCTTTTTTGTTTTTTCAAGTTTTGATATTTGATATGATAAATTGTTTCTTTAATTGGAATTGTAATGATTTGAATTGTTATTTAATTGTTATTTAATTGGAATCGTAATGATTTTTAAAAACAGCAGATGTTGTGATAATAAAAATTAAAATAAAAAAAAAAATTTTATATCTCTTTTTTTTTTATGTTTATAATCATCGGGAAAAAGAAATTGCAAAAAGGAAAAAGAATACAAAAAAAAAAGAAAATAATGAAATTTCCATTTAAAGTTAAAGACGGGTTTTGATCTTTAAATTTAACCCCCCCTCATTGGAATGATCCCCATTTAAACTTAACTCGTCCATCTGCAATTCATTATAACCCAATTCACTACATAAAACTTTTGATGTTAACATGAGATTAAAACATCTCGATGACTAAAATCTCATGAGTAAATGAAAAAGAAAAAGACAGAAAAAAAAGACAGAAAAAAAAGAAAAAAAAAGTGAAGTGTCGCGTGATGCCTTGACGACTTCTGCAGCAGTGATGTCGCAACGGCTATTGGCCAATCGCACGACTGCCATTTATTGTTTTTAGTAAGGCAGAACACACCATAGGGCAGAATACATAGTTGCAGTAAGGCTTGATTATTTAGTAAAAGTTTCCCATAATACAGGGCTGTTATTGGACTAATTATATATGGAAATGTTAGTGGGAAATGTTAGTAGAAAGTATTGGGTATAATTGGACAGGAAGAATTAGGGTATACTTGGTTATGACTCAATTACATCGAGACATCAATGTAACCATCAATTATATAAATATTCAATCTACGCACACATTATTTATACTGATATTTTATTATTTACCATTCACTCTATTATTCCACCCTTTATTCATATCCTATATATCCTTCTCATTCTCATTCTTCTCTAATTCTTCTCTAATTCTTCTCATTCTTTAAATCTTACATTCCCTTTAAACTTTAAACTTTAAAATTTTCAAGACATTTAAATTATGGGGAAATTCAACAATAAAAATATCTTCTCTACGATTGTTCTTTCTTTTTATGATATTTCTTTTTCCAAAGTTTAGATAGTTCAGAACAAAGGAACACGAAGGCACAAATATACAAAAGATACAAAGAATAAAGGCATACAAAATTTTGTAGAAATAAACAAAATATAAGACAGATGATGAAAGATACAAAGAAAATGAAACAAAAAAAAAGAAACAGAACTAAAATTAGGAAAACTGATCATTCAATAAATACAATTTATCCGATCTTATCAATAAAATATTAATGTACTTGATCAAAAATGTAACCACTTAATTACTATTACACAAATATTTTATTCAATCAATTTCTCTTTGTAAAAACCACATCACACGACTAACTGATAAGAAACCACCCGTACACCACCTCCACCCAAAATTTTAAGAAAATAGATAAGATTAAAAATATTAAACTTATTAAAATATTTTTTAATTTACCTCTCTTGATAGAAATATTAGGAGATTATCAATTTATTGATTTTTTAAAAATATTAATTAGACTTACATAATAGATTATCCGATAAATTGTGATTTTTTGAATGTTTTAATTCTTAAGAATCAATGATTTAAAGAGATCAATTATCTAGATGACAGGTAAGTTAAATTTAAAATATAATACAAGGAAGAAATCAAGACAAATTAATCCCTGTAGAGGAAAAAACCTGGATGAAAACTCTTAAACTATCGTAAAGTATCATAAAAAATCATAAAATTTCACTCAACTTGTAATATCTATTTACTATTTGAAATACGTCAACGTTTCTTACAACAGTTAATTAACTCCTATCCCCATTAATTTGTCAAATACGATTACAATTACAATTATCTGCCACGTACTAATGCTTTTTTTTTTTTTTTTTTAATGCTACATTACTCCGGAAACCCTTTTCTCACCGTTATCCGCAAATCCTCTGATTACATCAGCCAAACTAAATATTTTTAGGGATTCTTATGACACAAATTTGACCTCCGATACCGATATTATCTTAAATTTCAAAGTTTTAAAGCCTTACAATATCAGGATATCAAAGATCTTATACTCATAAACTGATATTGAGATATTTGGGATTTTGTAACTCCATTATTGGTTTATATTTTAAAAATGCCTTATTTTTATAGAGCCAATTTACTATTCATTTATCTTAAAATCAAACCATTTAGAACGGTATAGATATATAGTAGTTAATAATCAGCCTTATATTTTATTCTTAAACAATAAAACTCCTTGTATTACTGATAATATCAATATATACCTAAATAATGATTTCTTCTCAAATTATAGATAATAATCAATGGACAAGAAGTCACCAGAAAGAAAGAAAGAAAGAAAGAAGGAAAGAACTTACTATCTTGGTAGTTTTAGTTCAAGTTTTGATTTAAGTTGTACTGATATTCTTGTAAATCCTTCCGATTTCAAACCAATTGGTCCATAAATTGATCCGTAAATGGTTCAATTTTTAGAAAAAAAAAAAATACAGATTTTTCATTAATTCCCCCAATTTTTAAATTTTAATTTCTTTATCATCTTAGTTGTCTATCATCAATAATTATCTTAATTAGAGAAGATATATTATATAAATAAATCATTAAACTAATCAAAATACTTGAATTTTGACAGATTTTCAATTTTAGTAACTTAACATTTTGATCTCGCATAAAAAAATTCTTATCGAATTGAAATGTGGAGAGAATTTTTCAATTCCAAGTACTTAGATCATTGTAAATGAATAGTATAAGTGAATAACTATAATTGAAACCCCAATTGAAACCCCAATAGAAAACCCCCCAATTGAAAACTAAAAGAATATTCAATGGAATTGTATAAGACTATAGAAGGTTATAGAATATTATTGTATTTGTACTACGTGTTCATATAGTAATATACCCCTTTTTAATAACTTTTTAATTTAAAACGTCCACTTTGGATGTCGCCATGTCGCACTCAACAGAACTCTCCAACAAAACTTGTTCATTTAAATTAATATGATGTCCAATTGCATGTAAAATTCTATTTCCATTATCCATTATCCATTATCTACATCACCTGTCAGTTACTCTTTCCAACCTTATACTCTCTCTCCCCAAAGTTACCCCTATATTAAACGAATACACAATCAAATCCCTATAAAACTAATTGGTTATGGAAATATCGAAGTTCGCAGTTTGACAGGGCTGTAATAACGCCACTTATTTGTAATAAGGGAGTTAACAAACCGGAAATAACAATTAAACTTTTACAATAGGATTAATTGGGAAGAATCAATTATAATATCTAATTACTATCCAATCAATTGATTACAATGTTTACGTCACTAATCAATTAAAAATTTTTACAATAATTACAATTGCTATAAAGATAATCCGTAATAACTAAAGGCTGGAGTAATTTGTGCGGCAGAGTTAAATTGTTAAATCGTTGAATTCAATTTCCACGACATTCTTTTACACACCTCTATGTTATATTACCAATTGGTTCCTTATATCCCTAAAGCCTATATCCCTATAGCCTATATCCCCTGTACTCTCACTAAGCTTATTAATTCACACATATTATCATTCCCACATATTATCATTCCACCTACTTCCAAACACTGCCCTTCGCATGGTTTCTCACTCCAACTCTCGTTGCACCCAAAAAAAAAATAAAACGCTATTTAAATAATGCGGTAAACGGGAATACGGACTCCCTATAAACCGCAACCGTAAATTTCATTATCGTTCAATATTTAATCTCCAACTATAAATATACTTCAAATCCCATATCTAATCTAATTAATTGTCTTAATACAACTAAAACAACTAAAAAACAACTAAATAATCAAATATGAAGGTCTTTATTACTGGAGCTGCTGGATTTATTGGATCAGCCGTCACTAAAAAATTTGTTGAAAACAAACACGAAGTTGTTGGTCTTACTAGATCTGAAGCTAATGCTGAAACTTTAAAAGCTTTAGGTGTTACCCCAGTTATTGGTGGTTTAACTGATTTCGATGTTATTGCTAAAGCTGCTAAAGAAGCTGATGTTACCATCCATTTAGCTTATAACTCAGAAGATATCTTTAAACCAAATGGTATTGAACTTTGTATTGAAGAAGATGCTAAAGTTATCTCATGTATTGGTGATGCTTTAAAAGGTACTAATAAAATCTTCCTTGGTACTGCTGCTTATGCTTATATTCCAGGTGTACCAGCTGATGAAACTTCTCAAGCTATCTCAGGTCCAGGTCTTTTAAAAAGACAAGAAAATGTTGAATTATTATTATCTTACAACAAAGAAGGTGTTAGAGCTTCAATTGTTAGATTAGCTCATTTCTGTCACAGTAGTGAAGATAAAAAAGGTTTCTTACCAATCTTATTAGGTCTTGGTCTTAAAAACGGTTTCTTCGCTCAAGTTGGTGAAGGTGCAAACAAATGGACTGCCGTTCATCAATCTGATGTTGCTGACCTTTACTACTTAGCTGCTGAAAAAGGTTTATCAAACCAAAACTACCATGCTTTCCCAGAACTTATCAGTATTGCTGAACTTAACGCTGCTTTAAGTGCTAAACATAACTTACCAGTTAAACAATTATCACCTGAAGAAGCTGGTCAAGCCCTTGGTTTTGCTGGTCCAATTATTGGTCTTGATTTATCTGCTACTTCTGATATCACTCAAAAAACTTTAGGTTGGGCTCCATCTGGTCCATCAATTGTTCAAGATATTAAAGATTTCTATTAAATAGCTTATACATAGTTAAATATCTTCGTACTTAATTTCAAGTCTCTCTCTTTTATCTCTTTTCTTTTATCTATTTACTTGATCTATATTCAATATGGGGATAATGTGCTGCAATTTTGAAGTTTCGCAACTTCACCACATCTCATCGAATTTTTCGATTTGTAACTGATTTATAAACCCAAAAAATGATATCATACCAAGGCAAATTAGTCTTAGGACCTATGGTCAGAAGTGGAGAGTTACCCACCAGATTACTATCACTTAAATACGGCGCAGACTTAGTATGGAGTCCAGAAATCATAGATAAAAAAATCATAACTTGTTCCAGAAAATACAATGAAAAATTACGTACTGTTGAGTTCATAGATCCTTCCAATAAACTAATATTCAATACATACAAACCTATTGAGTCCACGAAACTTATCTTCCAAATGGGGTCGTCCAACCCAGAGATCGCAGTGGATGCAGGTTTGAAAGTTATTCTGGATGTAGATGGGATTGATTTAAATTGTGGATGTCCTAAACCATTTTCAGTACATTCTGGTATGGGAGCAGCTTTATTATCTACTCCAAATTTATTGATTGATATTTTAAAGAATTTGGTTGAAAAAGTTGGGAACCCAAATAATAAACCTATTAGTTGTAAAATTAGATTACTTCATTCATTAAATGAAACATTAGAATTAGTTGAAAGAATTTGTCAAACTGGTATTAAAAATTTAACAGTTCATTGTAGGACAAGAGAAATGAGGAATAGACAAACACCAATCCATGAATATTTAGTTGAAATAATCAAATTGACTGAGAAATATAATATAAGTTGTATAATTAATGGGAATATAGGTAATTTACCAGATTATTTGGAATTAAAGGCTAAATACGGTGATAAAATCAGTGGGATGATTTGTGAAAGTGCAGAATCTAATCCTTCCATATTTTCACCTGAACCATTACCATGGAATAAATTAGTGTTGGAATTTCTTATTATATGTTATAAATTTAATAATCATCCATCAAACACGAAATATATATTACAAAATCAATTGGGTGTGAAATCCAAGTACTATCAATTATTTTCAAAATTGAAAACAAATAAGGACTTATTGGAATTAGGTTATAAATTACAAAAAGATGTTGATGAGAAGTTCTTCAATTATATCAAATTAAGACACTTACAAAAGGATGAAATGATAAAAATTGAAGATTTTAAAAAATTAATGGATAAATTTGATTATAAGAGGGAAAATAATGATTATGAATTAACTAAAGAATTAAATGAATTAACTAATTTTGATTTTTCAATATTTGAAAATGAAAGTAAAGAGGATAAAAAGGAAGAAAATAAAGAAAATAAAGAGGATAAAGAGAATGAAAAAAAGAGAAAATTACCAAAAGAATTTTAATTTCTTATTCTATACACAAGACAACATTACCATTACATTCTTTCTTACTCTCATTCTTACTCTCATTCTTACTCTCATTCTTAAACTTACTCATTCTACTATTAACTCTCATTCTTATTTAATTCAAATCTATTGTAAATATCTTTTAAGACCACACCAAATTCCAGTAGCACCAGTCATCAAAGCAGTTGAAAAAGCCATAGGTCTTAAACCTTTTGAACTTTTAAAAAGGGCACCAGCTAAAGCACCAGCTGCTAAAGAATTTAAATCATCGTGTTTCCCTCTAATAGCATCGATACTTGAATCAATCAAATTATAAGTTAAAGCTAAAACACCAGAAGCATTACCAAGATGTGGACCCCTCTTGGTTATATTATTTAAAATTGTGTTTAATTGTAATTTCGCAGGTGCACCTTTTGGTATACTTCTAAGACCATCCATTGCTCCTTTAAAACCCCCTGCACCTAACCCTAATAAATACACAGTACCAGTTCCATAACATAAATCGTCAGTCCAATTTCTTGAAGGTATTAAACCTTGAGCTCCATCAACGGTAGTTAATTGTTCATCTTCAAGATCTAAATATTCAACACCTTTGCTTAACCCGGCTAATGGATGGAGTCTAGAGGATTCTAAGACTTGAGGGTTACTTAAGAAACTCGACACATCTTCAACTTCTTTTGGATCAAATCCTAATTTATTGTTATCATTTGATTGAAACCAATTCATTCTTTAAAGAATATATTTGAAAATTTTTCAAAACTTTTTTTCCTTAATGCGATTTCTTACCCGGATGAGTGATGACTCTCTTTAGTATTGAAACTTATACCCTTAGGTATACCGAACCACTAACATTACTATTAATACCTTAAACACACCACATACCACATATATATACATTCATATATACATTATGTTGATAATACCGGTATTCTCATACTGTTAGAATTCTTGTTACCAGAAAGAAATCGAATGACTTTAATGTGAAAACTATCTATAACCACCAATTACCCAACTCTTTGTTCATTATACATTAACCAACATGAAACCCCATTGTCTCTAAAACAATGATACACCCCCATTCCCCTCATATTCCCATAATAACCATAAATTTTCCCCAAACCCAATTCTTACCTTTCCTAAACTCTTCCCTTAATATCTCAAATTTGCACCCAAAAAACGTATGCTGCAAAATCATGAAAACGATATAAATACTTGACCAGACCCCCCCCCCCCCAGAAAAGTTTTCTTCTCCCATGGCTGCCCCAGTTTTACACATCGTTGAAGATGTGGATACAACTTTGTTCACCCATAATGATATCCAGAATTTAGAAAGGAGATTGACTAGAATTAAGACTAAGAAGTATATTAAGATTATGAGAAGTCCAGAACATAGGATTAATTTTGTTTTAAATCAAGAAAATCCAGTGTTTGTTCAATATGATACTTGTTCATTATCAAGCTCGGGTGTTTCATCAATTTCAACACTTTCAAATTCATCATCTTGTTGTTCTTCCAATTCATCAATTTCAAATAATTCATTAATTAGTGATTCATCATTTTCACCAAGTTTATTCACTACTGCTTGTTCATCACCTCAAACTTCAATTTCATCATATTCATCATTACCATCAAATACAAGTCAAGTAACTAGATCAACTAGATTTTCATCATTAAGATCAAGAATTTCAAACACATCAACTGCTGCTTCCACTCCACCACCATCACTTGCACATGTATACATGACTGTCCCAGTAGCACCACCTCCATCCCTTAATTCTAATACTCCGTCAGTTTCTGGTTCAATTATTGGAGTTATTAGATCAAGATCAATCCAATCAAGTCATATTTTACCAACTGCAGAAATTGAAAATACCAATATCATTGAAATTGTAAGTGAAAGTGAAATTGAAAGTGTAAGTGGAAGTGTAAGTGGAAGTGTAAGTGGAAGTGAAAGTTACAATAATAATGAAATTAAAAATTCAATTGAAATTGAATTACCACCATATTTACCACCTCAAGAATCAGTTTCAATCGTTCATCAAAAACTTTATAATTTTTATATGACAGGTGATAAATCATTATTACCAATTAAACCAGAATTCCCAAAATGTCCAACAAATACTAATTTATGCAATTATGTTCATAAAAATTTTATTTATAATTTATCAATGGAATTACAAGAAAATAGACAACAAATGTTTTATAATAAATTTTCAAGTATTAGATTAAAGCATAAATTTGATATTGAATTAAGTAGAAGTATGTCAAGAAATTTTTCAATTAGAAATAATTAAATCTTTGAAAAGGCTTTTGAAAAATAAAAGAATGAATTAAATAAGAAACTAGAATTAGATGATGGAAAGATTTTGAAAAAATGATGTTGAATTAAATCCGAAATTAGATTAACTTAAATTAAATAAGTGTTAGATGAAGCAATTATTTAATATTAAGTATTAATTAGATTAAAGTATAATATTAACTTTTATTAGGATGATGAAACTATTAGAAGTGAATTATTATCTCAATTAGATGATGAAATTTCTATTAGGATGATGACTATTAGAAATACATAAGAATTAGAATTAAGAATTAGAATTAAGAATTAGAATTAGAATATATTAAATTCTAATAGATGATGAAACTATTAGAATTAAATAAAATTTATAACAACTAGATAATTAGAAACCATTAAAATTAAAAATAAAAAAAACACAAAAAAAACAAACATTAGATTATTAGAGAAGATTTAGAAATACCAATAAATAAGAGACAACTTACATTAGAATTATAAATATTACTACATAAGACAATTCTAAATAAAAACATAAGAACTAGTAACTAAATATTAAATATAAAGATATAAAATAATCATCTCTAATCCCTATTCAACATTCTAGTTAAATGATCATACCCCGGATTTTTATAAGGTGGATTCTGACCCTTAACAACGGCAAAATAATTTTCATAAACGTCACCATTATACTTCCCAATTGCCGAATTCAATAAATTGTCAGTTTGTTTGAAACTATCAGTTAATGGGATCGCCAAAGATCTTAAAACTAGTAATTCCTTAGTGTAAGCCTTATTGAACCCCCTTTGTAAAGTTGGTGAAACTACACCGTACTCAATGAATGGGAAATTATCTAAGATCCAGTAACAATAGACGTTTATAACGGGGACTAATTCCTCAACTAAAACATCTTTGAAACTTGAAAGTAAGTAGTGATGACATTTCAATTTAGATGTCATGGGGGAGATTTTAACTTTGGAAATCAAACATTCTAAACCTTTTAAAACTTGATCAACTGAAAATGACTTGATTTCATAATCAAATGGTTTACGACTCTTCAAACTTTTTTCAACACTTAACGATAAGACAGTATTGTCCCCCTCCCAAGTACATTGAACCACCCAATCATCGTACGCCCTACCGAACCCATTATACGCAGAATACCCGTGTCCACCACACGCTTGTCTACATTGATCGATACAATCAGCGGCTAACCATGTACATGTCGATTTCAACGATGCAGAATCAATGAACAAGTCTTTGGCAAGTTTAACAATTTTGTCCTCTTGCAGTTTATCAGCGCTGGCTTTGTAAATCCCCTTTAATTGTTGATCTAATTTCTGTGTGCCGATCGCCATTGCATACGTGATGGATAACCAAGGCAATAATCTCCTTTGGTGTAAGGGATAATCCAATAATTTCGTCTCTAATTTATCAGATTTATCTTGTTTGAATTGTCTTCTTACACTAGCGTACCTTAAAGCGATGGTAACGAATCTTGCACAGATTCTATAACTATCGATGGCCATGAACACTCTCCCACCTAAAAGTGAAATATAACTTAATTGTTCCAATGGCGGTAATTTAACATTCCCCAGTCTATCGACTTTACACCATTTTTGTAACATGAAATACCTTGGGATTCTAACGTTAGAAAATTGAATCCATCCATTATCAACCCCATTTCTACCCATTTTATCACCAATATCACCAATACTTACACCAGCTACTAAATCATGTTTAGAATCTCTCAATGGTACAACGAAAATCTTTACACCGTAGTCTTTACCACGGATAACCAACCTAGCATAAACAACTGAATGAGTCGCCAGGTGGGCAGCTCCACCGATCCACCATTTCGTAGCACCAATGTGTGGGGTGTTGATAATAAATTCATCAGTTACTTCATCAAAAGTAGCGGTTGTCTCCATAGCTGCAACGTTAGAACCATGTCCTAATTCAGTCATACCAAAACACCCATAAATTTGCTTAATCTTGGACGCTTCTCTGATATCAGCCCAATACTTCACTTGATCATCTGTACCGTTACCTCTAATACAATTCAAGAATAACCCTAAATTGACCGAAATCCTGATCCCTAAACTCATATCATAAACCGTCACAATATTCAACCTCTTGAAGAAATCATCGTTGTTTTCGAGTTCCAAATACTTGGCCATCCTCTCGATTCTTTGTGTAGTCAATAATCTCTGTTCTTCCGTGTTCATGTCATATTCATCGAATCTGGAGCTTAAAATTGGGTCACGTTCAAGGTCCTGGTAAATTCTAAGGACGTGGTCAGCGCTTTCTTTACCACCTTCTAAAATCTCGTGGATCTTATCGATTGGGAATGATTCATTTCTTTCACCATTCATCTTTTTTGATTGTCACTTGTCACTTTGTTCCACTTGTAACTTGGTGAAAGTTTTAAATTGGTCCGGGTTCGGTTTCTAATTTATATCATTTTGTGGGGTATAAAGTTTTCATGATCCTGTGATACTGGAAACCATGTGTTGACACCTTCTTCTATCCTTCCATCCATTCTCTCTGTGATAGTTATACCATCACCTTATCTTTAACACTTGCCTCGTTACTCTATATCCTCTATATATCATTTTTACCGTATAACTATGTCAATCATAGCTTTGTAACTGTTGAATAAATAATAAATGCGTTACCTTTACGTCATTATCTTTGAACCTTAGATATGAGAATAGTTCTGGTTCTAGAGCGTCTACAGTCCAAACCTTAGAGTTCAGGAGTTCTAAAGAAGTCTTAGAGTTAGAGTCTAGATACACAAACCTTCATAAACAAATATTCATTTCAATTTTTTTTTATTTTTTTTTTTTCCACTTACAATTTTTTTTGTACTTACAAGTTTACCTCAAGAAAACTCAATTTTCTTACTTACTTTCTTACTTACTTACTTAAAATATTAGCTACAGATTCAGATTTTTCACCTCTTTCTCTATCATTTAAACTTGGTCTATTTAACATAGCTTCTAAAGCAGAAGAATAAGGAGCTTTAGTATTAAATGGATTATTTTGAGCTTTAACAATATTGAAATAATTTTCATAAATATCACCATTATATTTACCAATTGCAGAATTTAATAACATATCAGTTTGTTGGAAAGAATCAGTATAATTAATTACTAAAGGTCTAATTTCTAAACATAATTTTGGAATTAATTTTTGATTAATTTCTCCCATTAATTTAGCTGATAAAATTGAATAAGTTAATAAATCACCTGAAAATTTTTCTAAAACAATTGATGATGCATATAATTTAGCAATTAATGTTAAATAAGGTTTAATTGATTCTTCAGCTGATGATAATCTTGATAAGAAATCTTTTAATAAATAATGATGAGCTTTTAATTTTGAAATTATAACCATTGATGATGAAACAGTTTCATAATAACCATTATTTTCTTTAATAACATCTAATGAATCTTTTGATAATCTAATAATTAAAACTTCAATAGCTAATAAAACTTTTGATAAATCTTGAGCATCAGAAATATTATTTAAAATATGATCATCATTTAAATATTGAATATTATTTAAAAATTCAATTGAACCTTTAGCTTTTTTACCCTTTAAGACTTCACCAATAGTTCTAATTAATGGTTTACCAACACTCATAGCTAAAACATTATTATCACCTTCCCAAGTACATTGAACAACCCAATCGTTATAAGCTTTACCAAAACCTGAATAAGATGAATAACCATGACCACCACAAGCTTGTCTACATTGATCAATACAATCAGCAGCTAACCAAGTACAAGTAGATTTTAAAGAAGCAGAATCAATAAATAATGATTTCATTTCAGTAATTGATTTACCAATTTGAACCATATCATTATTATTAACAGCTTTATCTAAAGTATCTAAAACATCATCCATAGTTTTTTCTAATTTAAAAGCACCAGATGAAATAAGATAAGTTATTGATAAAAATGGTAATAATCTTCTTTGATGTAAAGGATAATCTAATAATTGAGTTTCTAATTTATCATTTTTATCTTGTTTAAATTGTCTTCTACCAATTGCATATCTTAAAGCAATTGTTGAAAATCTTGCACAAATTCTATAAGAATCCATAACCATCATAACTCTACCACCTAATAAAGCACTATAACTTAATTGTTCTAAAGGTGGTAAAACAACTTCACCTTCTTTACTAACAGTACAAAATTTTTGTAACATAAAATATCTTGGAATTCTAACATTTGAATATTGAATCCAACCATTATCAATACCATCTCTACCCATTTTAGCACCAATATCACCTAAAGTAATACCTGGTAAAATATCATGATTTGAATCTCTTAATGGAACAACAAAAGTTTTAACCCCATAATCTTCACCATTAACAATTAATCTTGCATAACAAGTTGAATGAGTTGCCAGATGAGCGGCACCACCAATCCACCATTTAGTTGCACCAATATGAGGAGTATTAATAATAAATTCATCAGTTTTAGGGTCAAAAGTAGCAGTTGTTTCTAAGCCTGCAACATTTGAACCATGACATAATTCAGTCATTGCAAAACAACCATAAATACCTTTTAATTTTTTAGTTTCTTTAGTAATTGACCAAAATTTCAATTGTTCAGGTGTACCATTACCTCTAATACAAGATAAAAATAAACCTAAATTAACACCAATTCTTGTATTTAATTGAGGATCAAATACTGAAATTAAACTTGCTCTTCTATTATATTCATTTAAATTATCTAATTCTAAATATTTTGAAATTCTTTCAATTTTTAAAGCAGTTAATTCTCTTTGTTGAGCTTTTGATAAATCATAATAATTTGGATTTGATGAAATAATTGGATCTCTTTCTAATTGTTGTTGAAATCTAATATTCATTTCACTAGTTTCTTTTGAACCTTCTAAGAAATAATTCATTAAAAGTGGATCCCATTTTTCATTATCTCTTTCTTTAGAAATTAAATCTTTTGGATTTGGACCAGTTGAAGATTCAACTGTATGTTTAACTTTATAAACCATTGATAATTGATTGATAATTGATTGATAATTGATTGATAATTGATTGATAATTGATTGATAATTGATTGATAATTGGATTGATAATTGGATTGATAATTGTGAGAAATTCTCAAAGGATTATGGTATTTTATATAAAATTCTCAACTCCCCACAGAATTTTAAAAATTTAAATTTACCGAGGGCCTTTTAAAGTGAGAGATTGGATCATACAAAATTATAATACCATACTCTACCATACTCTACCATAGTATCCCATAGTATACCATAGTATCCCATAGTATACCATAGTATATATCTATATACCTATATACCTATAGTACCATACTATATATTACTACTAACTAGTAAATCACTTTAATCTGTCAGTTGTTTACCCGACGCAATTAACACATTCACTGACATTTTTTTTTGGAGAGATTGTACATGACAGAAAGTGGAACCGAATTAATATTTCAATCCACTACTAACTACTGACTACTAACTACTAACTACTAACTACTAACTACTAACTACGGATAGTATATTTAGTATACTACTAGTACTCTTATTAGTCGGTTAATGATACCAATGCATACTTTTACCTTCCTCTACATTGTTTAATATTGTAATCAGATCATCCTGTGATAAATCTTTTATTTTTATAATCGAATGATTTAAATTATTATATAATCATTATCTATAGTAGTATATTATTTACATCGGTTTTATTTTACTTATTTTACTTATTTTACTTAATATTATATTATCCATTTTTCATACATTTTCAAACGCTTTTATTTTTCTTGTGAATTATCAACCCTATTTTAAAATATTTTAGTTAATTATTATAAATAAAGTTATTATTTTTGAAGTCATTTATAACTTAATATAACCTGATTTACTCCCCCACACACACACAAATCACTTTCTTTAAAAATCCTCTTTCTTTAAAAATCCTCTTTCTTTAAAATCCTCTTTCTTTAAAATCATTTAAAACCATTCCAATAAGAATTAACACTGCCTATAATATACCCCCCAAACTATAACTCTTAATAGAAATCTAATAGAGAAAAGGTATTCCCCTCTGATTTTCTTTAATAATATATTAACCTATTTACAAAATTAAAACTAAATTGTTATTGTGTTTATAATTGAGGTACCATCATATCCATCAATTCTGATTGAATAAAAGCAATACCAGCAGCAAATAAACTTAAATTAATACCAATAGTAAATAATGGTGAACTTGTAATACTTTCAATATATGATTGTTCTGACATCTCTCTCTCTCTCTCTTGTGGAAGTAACAAAAGAAAAATTTTCAGTGCGAAACAACAGGTATAAGACCTAAAGAAAAAAAAAATAGGAATCAAAAGGATTATATTTATTACGATCTTTTCACAAAGAGGTTTTTTAAAAGAGATTTTTTTTTTTAAACAAAAAAGATGGAATATTCAATAGCTGGTAAACAATTAAAATTAAATGATTCAAAAGATGTTGAATTTATTGAAAATGAAATAAATGGTAAAAATTTTAAAAAATTTGATTTCTCAGGTAATACAATTGGTATTGAAGCATCATCAAAAATTAGTGAAATTTTATTAAAAAATGCTAAAGATTCAATTGAAGAAATTAATTTAAGTGATATTTTCACAGGTAGATTAAATACTGAAGTACCAAAATCTTTATCTTATTTATTACCTGCATTATTAAAATGTCCAAATTTGAAAACTATTAATTTAAGTGATAATGCTTTGGGTTTACAAACTATTGAACCAATTGAAGATTATTTAAGTAAAGCTTACACTATTGAACATTTAATCTTATCAAATAATGGGATGGGTCCATTTGCAGGTGAAAGAATTGGTAAAAGTTTATATAAATTATCAAAATTAAAATCAACTAAAAAAGTACCATCTTTGAAAACTTTTATTTGTGGTAGAAATAGATTAGAAAATGGTTCAATGAAATATTTAACTTTAGGTTTAATTAATCATAAAGATTTAAATGAATTAAGATTATATCAAAATGGTATTAGACCAATTGGTATATCAATTTTAATTAATGGTTTAAAACAAAATAATAATTTAAAAATTTTAGATTTACAAGATAATACTTTAACTTTCTTAGGTTCAAATTCAATTTATAAAAATTTAAAATATTGGGAATTACAAGAATTAAATTTAAATGATTGTTTATTAAAATCAAAAGGTTTTTTAAAAATTATTGAAAATTTAAAAAATCAATCATCTTTAAAAATTTTAAAATTACAATATAATGAATTAAATAAAAGTTCATTAACTGGATTATTTGAAATTGTTAAATCAGGTAATTTATCATTATCATCATTAGAAATTAATGGTAATCAAGTTGATGAAGATGATGATTTATTAGAAGAATTTAAAGATTTATTAGGTGATAAAATCGATGAATTCGATGAAATGGAAGGTGAAGTAAGTGATGATGATGACGATGATGAAGAAGATGATGAAGGTGAAGAAGATGAAGAAGTTATAGATTTTATTGAATTATCTAAAGAATTAGATGGTGTTGATGAAGATAAGGATGAATCCGTTGATAAGATTGCTGATGAATTAGATGAAGTTCATATTTAGATAGATTAATATATAAATAAATTGTATCATTATGATTATTTGATAGGTATTTTTGCTTTTTGGGTAACAATATTATAATTTGTAGGATATTTTTGTAATTTTCACAGATTGGAAAATAGAAATTAAAATGGTTTTTATCAAATGTTTTCAAAGGAAGACACCAAAGAATGGGAGAGTTGAAATAGAAAGTATTGAATGACTTTATCTGTTAAATAATAAAAATCTTATAGGTAGAGGTAGAGGTAGAGGTAGAATTACAGGTATTATATGTATCAATCTTAGTTAAACCACTGTTTCACTCTTGTAAATTAAACCTAAGTTAAACCTAAATTGCACAAATTGTTTCAATTCTCTATAGATTGTGCAATATCAACCACCTTACACACCCTATATGATTTTTAAATCTAAGAATCTGTATTCATATTTCTAATAAATCTCATAAGTCTCATAAACCTCAATCTCAAATAAATTCAAAATCAAAATCAAAATCAATCTCAGAAAATTTCAATCTCATCTCATAATGTCAGTAGTTGGATCATTAATATTTTGTACCGATTGTGGGAATTTATTAGATTCCATAACATCCAAGTCCACAACCACATGTAAAATCTGTAATAAATCATATGATTCATCAAAATTTGAAAATTTAAAAGTTGTAACTACTTCAAATGATGATGCTTTCCCATCAATTTTAAAGATGAATAGATCATCAGTTAAAACTAGTTTAAAAAAGGATGAATTGGCTGATGGGGCAATAATTAAGGAGAAATGTCCGAAATGTGGTAATGATGAGATGAGTTATCATACTTTACAATTAAGAAGTGCAGATGAAGGTGCAACTGTTTTTTATACTTGTACAAGTTGTGGTTACAGATTTAGAACAAATAATTAATGACATAAAGATAATAATCAAAAAAACAAATACATAAAAGAAGAGAGGGAGGGATAGAAAAGTTCTTATTTATAATATACATAGACAAAATATAGGATTTTTAAAAAATATTGTGTTTTTCTTTTTTTTTAAACTTCAGTCATATCTAAAGCGACAATTGCTGATTCTCTAACAACTTGTTCTTTATCATTTAAAAATGATTGTAAGACTGGTAAACATTCATCGGTACCAATGGACCCCAAAGCTTCAGCAGCCTCATGTCTAACCATTCCGGCTTCTCTTTCATCTTTTAAGATTTCAATTAATGATGGGACAGTAACAGGATTACAAATTTGACCAAACACATAAGCGATTTCATGTTTGAATAACGCAGATGGGTCTTTGAAACCGGTAGCTAAAGCTAAACATGCTTCATCAGTTCCAATATCTCTTAATCTAAACATAGCTCTGTACCTTTCGAAAAGTGGTTCGTTTTGATCGTTTAAGATACTTTGTAATTTATTTATTTTGGATTCTTGGTTGGTAGGCATTGGTGGAGCTGGATCGATGGATGTGTACAAGGATTTTTCTAAAATTTCAGTTTTGGAAGTATCGGATTGTTCCCATTTAATTCTAGCAATAGCTAATTCACAAGTTTGTTTGATTTCAATAGATGGGTCATTCACGTAGTAATCCTCCAACAATTTAAGTGAATCGACGTCACCGATGGCTCCTAAGGCTTCAGCGGCTTCATGTCTAACCATGACTTGTTGGTTGGTATCAGCTAAAACTTTTCTTAAATGTGGGGCAGCGTATAAATTGTTGGTTTGACCTAAAACGTAGGCTACTTCATGTTTCAATAATTCGGATGAGTCTTGGAAACATTCGGATATATAGTCGATTGATTTATGAACTCTTTCAATATCTTTATCTTCACTACCTATGTTTTTTAAATTGAATAAAGCTCTGAATCTGTTAGCGAGACTTTCTTTACCTGATAAATTATTTAAAATATCTCTTAATTCTTCTAATGAACAGTTATCAATATCTAATTCAGTCATTCTCTAATTTGTTATGTTTATTCTTGTTTATTTATGGGGGGGAAAGTTGCTGTGGAGTGGTGAAAATTAAAATTATTTTTAATCTGAAAAATTAAGTTATATGAAAAGTTTTAGTCGCAGAGATGAGGCACACATCTGATGATAATTTCTTTTATTTATGGGTTGATTAACTAAGTGAATTATACACTTGTGGATTTAGTTATAGAGATGGAAGAGTGAGGGGGGAGGATAAGTGTCATGGGAAGGTCAGATAGTTTTATACTAGTTGAAAATGGGTAAAATGACCATTTGGAACGGAGTATAACGAAATATCTATAACGGAGATACAATAACCCATATTATCGGTACTCCATTGTGCTATAAATCACTTTGATATAATATCTATACATTTCCGAGATAATTTAAACCCAATAATGGTTTAAAATTCATGAAAATTAAGTGGGATAGATGAAATAATTCAGTTTTTTTTTTGGGTAATTTCTTGAATTTCAAGTATTTCCATTATTCAAAATCTCTAAATATACCCAATTCAATGAATTAGATATACTCTACTAGAAATCTTGTAAGGATATGGATATTAAAATGTAATATTTATAACTAAATAAAAATCATTCTAATTAATTCTAAAATTTAGTGAGGTAAAATTTTTCAACGCGAGGATTTTTTTTGATTTAAAAGGTTTAAACCCAAAAGAACAAATTAAAATATAATTTATTCAAAATGGCAGCACCTCAACAAATGCCAGATTTATCAAATGCCATTGTCGCACAAGATGAAATGGGTAGACCATTCATAATTGTTAGAGACCAGGGGAAAAAACAAAGAAAACACGGATTAGAAGCTACCAAATCTCATATTTTATCAGCTAGGGCAGTTGCATCTATTGTTAAGACATCATTAGGACCAAGAGGTTTAGATAAAATCTTGGTTAGTCAAGATGGAGAGATCACGATTACTAATGATGGGGCTACGATTTTAACTCAAATGGATTTAGATAATGAAATAGCTAAATTATTAGTTGAATTATCTAAATCTCAAGATGATGAAATTGGTGATGGTACAACTGGTGTTGTTGTTTTAGCTAGTGCATTATTAGATCAAGCTTTGGAATTGATCGAGAAGGGGATCCATCCAATTAAAATCGCTAATGGGTTTGATGAAGCTTGTAAAATTGCAATTTCTGAATTAGATAGAATTGCTGATGAAATTGATATTAATAATGAATCAAATGATTCAAATTTATTAAAAGCTGCTAAAACTTCATTAGGATCTAAAATCGTTAGTAAATCTCATGATCAATTTGCTAAGATGGCTGTAGAATCAGTTTTATCAGTTGCTGATTTTGAAAGGAAAGATGTAGATTTTGAATTAATTAAAATGGAGAAAAAAGTTGGTGGATCAATTGAAGATTCAAAATTAATTAAAGGTGTTTTATTAGATAAAGAATTTTCACATCCACAAATGGAAAAAGAAATTAAAGATTGTAAAATTGCTATATTAACTTGTCCATTTGAACCACCAAAACCAAAAACAAAACATAAATTAAATATTTCAACAGTGGAAGAATTTCAAATTTTACAAGAATATGAATCCAAAAAATTCCAAGAAATGATTGATTATGTTAAGAATTCTGGTGCTAATACTGTTGCTTGTCAATGGGGGTTTGATGATGAAGCAAATCATTTATTATTAACTAATGGATTAAATGCTATAAGATGGATTGGAGGTTCAGAATTAGAATTATTAGCTATTGCAACTAATGGTAGAATTGTACCAAGATTTGAAGATTTAACATCTGAAAAATTAGGTAAAGCTGGTACAATTAAAGAATTAGAATTTGGTACAACAAGGGATAGAATGTTAGTTATTGAAGATTGTTCAAATACAAAAGCTGTAACTTGTTTTATTAGAGGTTCAAATGAAATGATTTGTGATGAAGGTATTAGAGCTTTACATGATTCAATTTGTGTTGTAAGAAATTTAATAAAAGATAATAGAGTTGTTTATGGTGGTGGAGCAGCAGAATTAGCTTGTTCAATAGCTGTTTCAAATGAAGCTGATAAAAGAAAGGGAATTGATCAATATGCTTTTAGAGCATTTTCTCAAGCTTTAGATATAATTCCAACAACATTAGCAGAAAATTCAGGTTTAGATCCAATTGAAGTTTTATCAACTTTAAAATCTCAACAATCTTTAAATAATGATAGTAAATTAGGTGTTGATTGTTTAAGTAAAGGTACTAATGATATGAAAGAATTATTTGTTATTGATCCATTGATTGGTAAAAAGCAACAATTATTATTAGCTACTCAATTATCAAGAATGATTCTTAAAATCAATGATGTTATTATTAGTGGTAAAGATGAATATTAGAATATTAGAATATTAGAATATTAGAATATTAGACCCCAACCTTTATAAGAAAACATTTATTATGAATATATTTATATCCTGTCAAATATTGTATAATTCTTTTTATAGTTTTAAAAAAAGTACTGTATATAATTAATCACCTCTCAAAAAATCAATCACCGCACTCTGAAAAAGTTGAACAACTCTCACAGCTTTTAGAAATTACCAGGACAGTAATTATATCATCAATTGAATTCCTAAATATATAAGATAGTTAAAGAAGATCAAACCAAGGTGGGAAAAAAACAGAATACACAATTGATTGGAACCCACGGTAGAAGAAGAAAAACGAAAATATTTTACAGTATATAATTACACAGTTCGGGAATTGATTATAAATTTATAGAAAAAAGTTAAACGGAAAAATGGCTAGTATGGGAACTCCAGCAGTTGTCATGGACAATGGTACCGGCTTAACGAAATTAGGGTTCGCAGGGAACGACTCACCATCATTTGTATTCCCTACTGCGATTGCAACATCAACAATTGCAGGTAAGACTTCCAAACAATCTGCCGCCAAAACTTCATTTTTGGCGTCAAAAAGGGGATTGGAAGATTTGGATTTTTTCATTGGTGATGAAGCTATAAATGCTTCGAATGGGGCAAATTATAGTTTATCATATCCTATAAAACATGGACAAGTTGAAAATTGGGATCATATGGAAAGATTTTGGGAAAATAGTATTTTTAAATATTTAAGATGTGAACCGGAAGATCATTATTTCTTGTTGACTGAACCACCATTGAATCCTCCAGAAAATAGAGAAAACACCGCTGAAATCATGTTTGAATCTTTTAATTGTGCTGGGTTATATATTGCAGTTCAAGCAGTCTTGGCTTTAGCTGCTTCTTGGACTTCATCAAAAGTTCAAGATAGATCATTAACTGGTACAGTTATTGATTCTGGGGATGGGGTCACTCATGTTATACCTGTTGCTGAGGGGTATGTGATTGGTGCAGCTATTAAAAATATCCCATTAGCTGGTAGAGATATAACTTTATTTATTCAAAGTTTATTAAGAGATAGAGGAGAAGCTGATACTTCATTACAAACTGCTGAAAAAATTAAGCAACAATTTTGTTATGTTTGTCCAGATATAGTTAAAGAATTTAGTAAATTCGATCAATATCCACAAGAAAAATTTGCTAAATATATTGTTGAATATACTGATAAAAACAAGACTAATACTGTTGATGTTGGATATGAAAGATTCTTAGCACCTGAAATTTTCTTTAATCCTGAAATTTGTTCATCTGATTACTTAACACCTTTACCAAATGTAGTTGATCAAGTCATTCAAGCTTCACCAATTGATGTTCGTAAAAAATTATATAAAAATATTGTTTTGTCAGGTGGTTCAACAATGTTTAAAGATTTCGGTAGAAGACTTCAAAGAGATTTGAAAACTTTAGCTAATGAAAGAATCGAATTAAGTGAGAAATTAAGTGGTGTTAAAAGTTCCGGTGTTGATGTTCAAGTTATATCTCATAAAAGACAAAGAAATGCTGTTTGGTTTGGTGGTTCATTATTAGCTCAAACTTCAGAATTTAAAAGTTATTGTTACACTAAACAAGATTATGATGAATATGGTCCAAGTATTGTTAGAAATTTTTCATTATTCTCTGTCCCATAAATGAATTAGAAAAGGAAAAATATATTGTTATTTATGAATTCTAACTTTCTCTCTCTATCTTTCTCTCTATGTTTAGTAGCAAGTCGTTAGTAACAGTCTGTAGACCTTTACAAAAAAAAATAGTGCGACAAAAATTATCATTCCTCAAAATTTCAATTTCCTCGAGAGAACAAAAAGATATCAAATCTGATAAACCCAAATTTTTATTATCATGTCATTAACTCAACCACAAATAGTGGATGGCGTGGAATTGAATCAGATCTTCAATGGCTTACGATCTAACAACGATGAAGAAAGGAATAGATATGCCATAGAATTAAGAACTCATCTAGAATCTGTTGCTAGAGATTTATCAGTAGAACAATTTAATCGTTATATAACAGATATAAATAAAACAATTTATGAATTATTACATGGTGATAATTCATCTAAATTCGGAGGGATATCAGCGATTGATGCATTGATTGATTTTAATTCAGGAATTGGTGAAGAAAATGCAACAAAAACTGCAAGATTTTCAAATTATCTTTATCCATTAACTTTATCAAATGATTTAACAATTATGAAAAGAGCAACTAAAACTTTGGGTAAATTAGCTATGCCAGGTGGTACATTAACTGGAGATTTCGTTGAATATGAAGCTAAAAAGGCAATAGAATGGTTACAAGTTGATAATAGACAACATGATCATAGGAAACATACAGCAATTTTAATGTTGAATTCTTTAGCTGATAATTCTCCAAATTTATTACATAATTTTGTTAATCAAGTATTAGAAAGATTATGGGCTCAATTAACTGATGTTAAATTAGTTTTAAGAATTGATGCCGCTGTAACTTTGAAAAAATGTATGGAAATAATTTATCATAGAGATGTAAATTCTAGAAGATTTTGGATCAAGACTTTTATAGATTTGGCTTCCAAAGTTTTAAGTGCTTCAATCCCTGAGGATCATCATAGTCATATTAGTAATCTTAGCAACAGCTATCATACTAATAATAATAGTACTGATGATTATATGAATAATAGTAATTTGAGTGGGCATGTAAATGGTAATGGTAATGGAAATATGAATCTGAATGGTCATTCATCCAATGGGAATGGTACCACCGGTGGGAATACCAGTAGTAATGACGGTTCAAACGGTGATCTGGCAACAGCCTTAGGTTCATCATCAACAACGTTTACTAATCCAACAGCACCAACTTTAAATACTTTAGTACCTCAAAGTTTTGAAGCAATTCATGGTTCTTTATTAGTTTATAGAGAATTATTACATTATAAAAATGATCCTTATATCATATCAAAATTTGATTTAATGTATGAAAATTCATTTTTCCATAGAACTAATAAGAAATCAACTATAAGACAAGAATTAACTAATGTTTTCCCATTAATTTGTAGAGTTAAACCAGATTTATTTGTTGAAAAATATTTACACAAGACATTATCATATTATTTATCACAATTGAAGAAATATAAAAATCAATATACTGAAGTTGTAGCAACTGATAAAAGTTATATTTTCCAAAGTATTGGTTTAATAGCATTAGAAGTTGGAAATCAAATGGCTACTTACCTTGATGCAATTCTTGATAATATAAGAGAAGGATTATCATATCCAACAAATTCAAGTGTTCAATCAATTCTTTCAAGTGCTGTATCATCAACCTCAGAAAATCCATTTTTAAATGGTGGGAATAATGATTCAAGTATAAATACTAGTGGATTATCATTGCAAACTAGTGTTTCAATGTCTTCTAAATATAGATCAAGTAGGAAAAGTACTGAACCTGCTATATTTGATTGTATTGGTAAATTATCAATCTCAGTTGGGCCAGCATTAACAAAACATTTACAACGTGATATTTTAGATACAATGTTTAGTAATTGTTCATTATCAAAACATATGCAAGATGTTTTACAAATTTTAATAACTAATATACCAGTATTATCAAATGTTATAAATGCAAAATTATTAAATTTATTAAGTCTTGTACTTTCAGGTGTTGTATTTCAACCTCCTGGTTCACCTTATGGTATAGTTAAAATGAATGAATCATTAGCTAAAGATTATAGATTAATTATGATTTCAAGAGATACTGGATTAAGTATTAATAGTATTTTAAATAATCAAGAATTATATGAACAACAAGAATCAATTATACTAGTTCAAGCTTTAGAAATGTTAGTATTTTTTAAATTTGAAGGTTATCAATTAAATGAATTTGTTAGATATTGTATTATAAATTATTTAGAAAATCCAAGTGCAAAAGTACGTCAAACAACTGTTGTTGCATCATGTGAAATTTTTACAAAAGATCCAATTTGTCAACAAGTTAGTGTAAATGCTTTAAATGCAATTAATGAAATTTTAGATAAATTATTATCAATTGCAATTACTGATCCAAATCCTGAAATTAGATTAGAAGGTTTAACAAGTCTTAGTAAAAGTAAATGTTTTGATCCTCAATTATCTCAAGCTAATAATTTAAAATTATTATTTATTGCTTTAAATGATGAAGTTTTCGCTATTAGAAAAGTTGCAATTACTTTACTTGGTAGATTATCTTCAATAAATCCTGCTTATATTGTACCATCTTTAAGAAGAACTTTAATTCAATTATTATCAAGATTAGAATATTCAACAGGTAGTAGAAAGAAAGAAGAAAGTGCAGCTTTATTATCTTTATTAATTGCTAATTCTAAAGATTTAACAAAACCTTATGTTAAACCAATAGTGGAAGCTCTTTTACCAAAGGCAAAAGATCCAAGATCTTCAGTTGCTGCAAGTGCAATTAAATGTTTAGGTGAATTATCAGTTGTTGGTGGTGAAGATTTAAAACCTTTTATACCAGAATTAATGCCTTTAATTATTGATACTTTCCAAGATCAAAGTTCTTCATATAAAAGAGATGCAGCTTTAAGAACTTTAGGTCAATTAGCTAGTAGTTCAGGTTATGTTATTCAACCACTTTTAGATTATCCTCAATTATTAGATATGTTATTAAATATTTTAAAACTGGAAGCTTCACCAACTATTAGAAGAGAAACTGTTAGATTATTAGGTATTTTAGGTGCTTTAGATCCTTATAAACATCGTGAAGTTGAAGAAAGTTCTAAAAGTATACCAACTGAACAAAATGCTCCACCAATTGATGTTGCTTTATTAATGCAAGGTATGTCACCATCAAATGATGAATATTATCCAACTGTTGTAATAACTAATTTAATGAAAATTTTAAAAGATCCATCATTAAAAATCCATCATAGTAAAGTGATTCAAGCTATTATGTATAATTTCCAAACTTTAGGTCTTAGATGTGTTTCATTTTTACCTCAAATTATACCAGGGATAATTAATGTTATGGATTCTTGTGAAGCTGCAATGAAAAAATTTTATTTCCAACAATTGGGTGCATTGATTTTAATTGTTAAGCAACATATTAGACCATTTTTACCTGAAATTTTTGCAGTTATTAAGAAATTCTTTTATTTTAATGATGAGAATAATATTGCTGTTATAATAATTAATTTAATTGAATCAATTTCGAAAGCCTTAGATGGTGAATTTGAAATGTATGTTCCAGAAGTTTTAACTTTACTTTTAAATGTTTTCGAAGAAGATAAATCTGCTAAAAGAGAGACTACTTTACATGTCTTAAAATGTTTCGTAATATTTGGTAGTAATATTGAAGATTATGTTCATATAATTATTCCAAGTATTGTTAAAATGTTTGAATCTGGTCCAAAAGTATTAAGAAAGGCAGCTATTGAAACTATGGGTAGATTATCTAAAAGTGCAATGTTAACTGATATGTCATCAAGAATTGTTCATCCATTAATTAGAGTTTTAAATCTGGATGTTGAAGAATTAAGAACTGTAACTTTAAATACTATGTCTTATTTACTTTTACAATTAGGTAATGAATTTATCGTTTTTATACCATCAATTAAGAAAGTTTTACATGATAAAAAAATTAATGGCGGTACTTTTGATCAATTAGTTAATAAATTAATTAATGGTGAACCATTACCAGCTAATTTAAATATTTATAAGGATTATGATTCAACAAATCATTTTGATGTACCAAATACTGATACTCAATTGAAAAAATTACAATTTAATCAAGCTGCTTTGAAATCAGTTTGGGATCCAAGTCAACATAAAACAAGAGAAGATTGGCTGGAATGGATATCAAAATTAAGTAAAGAATTATTAAGACATTCACCATCCCATGCTATAAGAGCTTGTGCACCATTAGCAACAGATTATTATCCATTAGCTAAAGATTTATTCAATGCTAGTTTTGCAAGTTGTTGGAATGAATTATATTCTCAAAATCAAGAAGAATTGGTCGAATCTTTATGTATTGCTTTATCTTCACCTAATAATCCACCAGAAATTCATCAAATTTTATTAAATCTTGCTGAATTTATGGAACATGATGATAAATCTTTACCAATTGCTATAACTACTTTAGGTCAATATGCTCAAAGATGTCATGCTTATGCTAAATCTTTACATTATAAAGAATTAGAATTTTATGAAGAACCAACTACTCCAACTATTGAATCTTTAATTACTATCAATAATCAATTAGCACAATCTGATGCTGCGGTAGGTATCTTGAAACATGCTCAATTACATCATGATTTACAATTAAAAGAAACTTGGTTTGAAAAATTACAAAGATGGGATGATGCTTTAAGAGCTTATAATGAACGTGAAAAGACTGAACCTGATAGTATGGAAGTTACAATGGGTAAAATGAGATGTCTTCATGCTTTAGGAGAATGGGAACAATTATCAGAATTAGCTCAAAGTAAATGGAATGCATCTTCAAGTGAAATTAAAAGAGGTATATCACCATTAGCTGCAGCGGCAGCATGGGGGTTAGGTCAATGGGATAGAATGGATGATTATATTAAAGTTATGAAACTGGAATCTCCTGATAGAGCTTTCTTTAATGCTATTTTAAGTTTACATAGAAATAATTTTGAAGATGCTTCAAATCATATTTTAAAGGCAAGAGATTTATTAGTTACTGAAATTACTGCATTAGTTAGTGAAAGTTATAATAGAGCTTATGGTGTAGTTGTTAGAGTTCAAATGTTGGCAGAATTGGAAGAAATTATTAAATATAAATGTTTACCACAAGGTTCTGAAAAAAGAATTGTTATGAGGAAAACTTGGAATACTAGATTACTTGGATGTCAAAGAAATGTTGATATTTGGCAAAGAATGTTAAAAGTTAGAGCTTTAGTTATAAAGCCAAAACAAGATATGGAAATGTGGATTAAATTTGCTAATTTATGTAGAAAATCAGGTAGACTTAATTTAGCTGAAAAATCATTAAATTCATTATTAGAAGAAGGTTCACCTGATAATCCATCAAGAGCTCCACCACAAGTTGTTTATGCACAATTAAAATATATGTGGGCAAAGGGTCAACAAAGAGAAGCGTTACGTCATTTAGTTGATTTTACAACTAGAATGTCCCAAGATTTAGGTCTTAATCCTAATGATCTTATTACTCAACCTTTACCATCTGGTGGTCCAGGAATTCCAAAACATGTTGAAGATTATACAAAATTATTAGCTAGATGTTTCTTAAAACAAGGAGAATGGCAAATTGCTTTAAATAGTAATTGGAAATCTGAGACATCAGAAATTATTTTAGGTGCTTATTTATTAGCTACTCATTTTGATGGTAAATGGTATAAAGCATGGCATAATTGGGCTTTGGCTAATTTCCAAGTTATATCATCTTTCACTTCCCAAAATAGTGTGAATCAATCAGTTCAAATTGAAGAACTTAAAAGTGATTCAAATGAAAAGGGAATTGGCAGTGATCAAGATCCAAATGGTGAAGGTGATAATCAAAATGGTGATGAATCTAATTCTGCGGGTGGCCCAAATCAACCTGAAAATCATAATATTCAAACTTCTTCAATTCCAATGGAAGCAGTTCAACATCATGTTGTTCCATCAATTAAAGGTTTCTTCCATTCTATTGCACTTTCCAATTCAAATTCTTTACAAGATACTTTAAGATTATTAACTTTATGGTTTAGTTTTGGTGGTATTCCAGAAGCAGCTCAAGCAATGACTGAAGGATTTAATATGATCAAAGTAGATAATTGGTTAGAAGTTATCCCTCAATTAATTTCAAGAATTCATCAACCTAATCAAGTTGTTAGTAGATCACTTTTTGGTTTATTAAGTGATTTAGGTAAAGCTCATCCACAATCTTTAGTTTATCCATTAGCTGTGGCTGTTACTTCTGAATCTATTAATAGAAAGAAAGCAGCTTTATCAATTATTGATAAAATGAGAATTCATTCAGCTAATTTAGTTGAACAATCAGAATTAGTTAGTTCTGAACTTATCAGAATTGCTGTTTTATGGCATGAGCAATGGTATGAAGGTTTAGAAGATGCTTCAAGATTATTCTTTGGTGAACATAATACTGAAAAGATGTTTGAAGTTTTAGAACCATTACATTTAACTTTACAAAAGGGGCCAGAAACTATGAGAGAATCAAGTTTTGCTAATGCTTTTGGTAGAGAATTATCTGATGCTTATGAATGGGTTTTAAATTATCGTCGTACAAAAGATATTACTAATTTAAATCAAGCTTGGGATATTTATTATAACGTTTTCCGTCGTATTAGTAGACAATTACCACAATTATCAAGTTTAGAATTGCAATATGTTTCACCAAAATTAGAAGTTGCAAATGACTTAGAATTAGCTGTTCCTGGTACTACTGAAGCTGGCAAAGAAGTTATTAGAATTGCTAAATTTGATCCAACTATTTCTGTCATTTCTTCTAAACAAAGACCAAGAAAAGTATTAATTCATGGTAGTGATGGTAAAACATATTATTTTGTTTTGAAAGGTCATGAAGATATTAGACAAGATAATCTTGTTATGCAATTATTTGGTTTAGTTAATACTTTATTAGTTGATGATCCAGAATGTTTCAAGAGACATTTAGATATTCAAAGATATACTGCAACTCCATTATCTCCAAAAGTTGGTTTATTAAGTTGGGTTCCAAATAGTGATACATTCCATGTTTTAATTAGAGAATATAGAGAATCAAGAAAGATTTTATTAAATATTGAACATAGAATTATGTTACAAATGGCTCCAGATTATGATCGCTTAACTTTATTACAAAAAGTTGAAGTATTTACTGGTGCTTTAGATAATACTAGAGGTCAAGATTTATATAAAGTTCTTTGGCTTAAATCAAAATCTTCTGAATCATGGTTAGATCGTCGTACAACTTATACAAGATCATTGGCAGTTATGTCAATGGTTGGTTATATTCTTGGATTAGGTGATCGTCATCCTTCTAATTTAATGTTGAATAGAACTACTGGTAAAGTTGTACATATTGATTTTGGTGATTGTTTTGAAGCTGCTATATTAAGAGAGAAATATCCTGAAAAAGTTCCATTCAGATTAACTAGAATGTTAAATTATGCAATGGAAGTTAGTGGAATTGAAGGATCTTTTAGAATTACTTGTGAACATGTAATGAGAGTTTTAAGAGATAATAAAGAATCATTAATGGCTATTTTAGAAGCATTTGCTTATGATCCATTAATTAATTGGGGTTTTGATTTCCCAACTAAAGCAGTTGCTGATGCAACAGGTATTAGAGTTAATCAAATTAATGTTACTGAATTATTAAGAAATGGACAAATTGATGAACAAGAAGCTGCAAAATTAAGTAAAAGAAATGCATTAGAAATTAGAAATGCTAGAGCTGCTCTTGTTTTAAAAAGAATTACTGATAAGTTAACTGGTAATGATATTACAAGGTTAAAAGGTTTAGGTGTTGAGACTCAAGTTGATAAACTTATTCAACAAGCCACAAGTGTTGAAAACTTGTGTCAACATTTCATAGGTTGGTGTTCATTCTGGTAAGAGAGCATCAGCAAATACATATTTATGAGATCCTATGTGTATTTTTTTTAAAAAAAGTTATACATATATATAATATATAATATATAATATATATACATTTATTTATAGTACAATAATGAAAAGAAAGAATTTTTTTTTTATCTATTTAATTCAACCTTCCTTATGCTATTTTTTTAGAAGCGTTTGTAAAACCTACTCCCTTTATTGATAAATTATAATTATCTTCAAATTCATCATCAACTTTTAAGAAAGCTTCAGTTCCAAATACTTTCTTAATATCATTTAAATCCCAGAAAAGGGTTTCATCTATTTGATCTTTATGGATTTTTAATCTTCCTACATCTTCTTTACCAATAGTCATAAAACATAATGCTAATTTCATTTGGTTTTTACCAACAACACAACTATGACTTAATTCATAAAGTAAATTATAAGCTACCTTTTCAGCAACATCTTCTGGTAAACTACCTGGTGTCCCTACACCATCAGTAAAAATTCTCCAACCCTTTTTCAGTTCCGCTACTAAAGTAAGGCCAAAGCCTGGGGATTTACCACTATTTTCTCCTCTCCATACATCTGCTGATATATTTACCTCAACTCCAGTAGGACGAAGTATTTTTCTTGTAGTATCAATCATTCTATTAACTATTGAAGGTGAAACTCTTGCACAATGTGCAACACCTCTTATTGCAGAATATTTAGGTACTTCTAATGCATGCATAGTTAGTGGTTGAGGAATTAAGGAGTTACAGATTAAATGAACTTCACCACCTCCTAATGGAGGAGCTCCTCTTTTTAAAATATGAATTGAAACATCTCTTACACCAAATTTATCTAATAATGGAATCATCCCCCATTTTAAACTATCAACAGAAGTTTCATTTGATCCTAAACTAGTCATACCTTTGAAAATAATTGAAAATTTCTTTTTGGAGAATGGTGCTAATAGTAACATTGGTTCAAGGTAATAACCAATTGGTTTACCTTTATCACAATTACATGTTATTTCACCACCAGTAATAATACCTGGTTTATATGTTATAGTAGTACCTGTATAACTAATTTCTAAATGTGTACCATTAGTGACAGAATCTAATAATCTTAAAAAGGAATATTCATAATTAGTTAAACCTGGGTTTAATTCATTGGATCTTATCTTAGTTATCTTTATAGGAGTACCTGATAATGTTGCCAAAACAAGACGAAATCTAAAATTTTTAGATGATTCAAACGTTATCATCTCAGTCTTCTTGGCCAGTGACATCTCTGTGATTAGTATTGTCTTGTATGTCTAGTGGATGTTTGATAATTAAATCAACTAATGTATTATGAAAAAACTGATTATTTGCAACAAGTTCTTCTGATGCTCTTCTCAAAAGTTTTTAAATTTTTAGCGTCATCGTGCACGACTAAATTGAGAATTGTAAGAGGCAAAGGGCACCCGATTTACACACAGAGAATTTATCGAAATTTTATTCTATTATCATATTGTCATATTATTATATTGTTACATTGTTACATTAAAGACCAATCTAAGGTCATAACTCGTTTAAAATTGGAACTATTTCATTCCAAATGTGGGAGATTTTCCAATCTTAAATCTCCTGGTTCAATGCGATCTCTTAATGGGAAAAGTGATACACCTCTACTCCTTCCAATCCAATTAATATAAAGATTTTTTAGTATACTTCTAGTAGTGAAGACATGTACATAATTCTTATTTGGTCTGACATTATTCAAGTACTCTCTAGTTGTTAAATTTTGGGAAGTCAATAAAATATGAACAATCAATATGATAGCTGGATAAACCATTGATATTGAAGTTAAAATAATTAATGCAAATCCAACTGGATAAGTTTTAATTGAATGACCAAATGTATAAATACCTTCCTTATTTGAAATTGAGTAATAAAAGACTTGCATACATGAAGAAATTAATAATATTATCCCACATAAATTTGTACTCAATAAGAACCACAAAAAATATTTATAATTCCTTAATCCAACACAATTATTTATATACTTACAATGATGATCATGATTCAATACACATACATTACAAACACCACAATGACTTGCTCTTGGTGGTCTCCAGATATGACATGTAGCACAATATTTTACAGTAACTCCGGTGTATTTATCATCATAATATGGTAATGAAATCGTATTAAAATATTCATCCGGTCCTCTATTATAATTCTCCAATTCAGCATCATCTCCATCTACTTCAGTTGTAACATTTTTCTGGGCCTTTATAGGGTAATCTTTTGGGAGATGGATGTTTCTAGGTAAAATACCTGGGTCTGTACCTGCAGCTCTAAAAAACATTGTAAAACTTAAAAACCATAAATAAGTGAACACAATTGTCAAAGATGGACTTAAACGATGCCATACCCACTTAGCTTCGAAAACCCAAAATAAAACACCATGAACTATTAAACCAGCTAAAACAACTGCATTTATAGGAGTACCTTTAACAATTGTAAGCCGTCCTCCGAATAAATAAATATGTTTCATATTCTCATATCGCTGAACTTGATAATTCCTTTTCCCCTCTCCATCAACCATCAAATTGGGATCAGCAATCACCCAATTCGTCAAGAACTTCTGCCAGAAACTTAACTTTTCAGTCATATCATCACCAATCCTGTCAAAGTTAGCAGTACCTTAAAAAAGAGAGCTCGCATTTTTTTTACTCTCGTTTCTTCTCATAGTGTTCCCTCCAAATGCTTAGATCATTTAAACATCTTAATACCGGTTTACCTGGCCAGTTATTAAGGAATGGATATACTCCAAGTCAAGGTATAAGACAAGGGATAAGACAAGGGATAAGGCCACAATTCATACAGACGAGAAATGCATCATTTTCACCATTTCAATCTCAAGGTTTTGGAACTGCAATTAATATAGTTGGAGCAGCTTATGTTGGGGTATTATTAGCTTGTTGTGGGCTGTTATATTTTTTATACTATGATGCTAATGTAAGACAAAATATCCCATTTGAATTACTGTTCACAGATCAAATCACTGCAGTTAAAGCAATCAATAAGGATGATGTATTAGAGAGTCCAAGGTATGCACTTAAACATTATAGAAGATTATTGATTGAATTAGCGAAAAAGGAAGATCCTAATCTTGAATTTGATGAAAACGCAGAAGAGAATAAGTATAGGGCCCCATTAATAGATGCTGAAACTTTGGTTTATCATAAATCTACCAAATTTTCAAATTTTTATATTGATATAGTTTCAAGGTATGCGATTGCATTGTTAGCTAAAGGTCAATTAGATTTATCAACTGATGTTTTAAAACAATTAGTTTTCAATGATGATATTTTTTTCAAAATTGGTGATGCTGAAAGATTATCAAAATGTGCAAGATTATTAGTTAGAATTGAATCAGATCCAAAAATTAAAGAACAAATGTTAGAAAGATCAATTTCAATGATTCAAAAAACTTATCCAACTATAAAATTCCAAGAAGATAAATATTTATTAACTCCTGATTCAAATATTACAGATGAATTACTTATATGTTTAAATGAATTAGCCTTTTTATTTGCTAATGAATCCAAAAATCAATCCAAAAAATTAAAAGAACAATATTTGACTAAATCTTTAAATATTTATTTAAATAATTTAAAAATTCTTCAAAAAATTAAAGAAAATATTGAATTTGATGAAATTAATCAAAATAATTATTCACTTTTAAATTGTAAAGATATGAATCTTTCAATTTTAATTAATGAAATCCGTAGTCATATAAGCGAAGTTATTTGGGCAAAAGGTTTCCAAAAAAATGCAATTTCTTGGGGTGAAGAAGTTATAGATGATGTTTATAAATATAATGCATCCGATAAAATAATTTGTGATATAGTAATGAAAGTTTTAGATAATTTAATACTTATGTATAAAAAAGTTGGTAATAAAAAGGGTGAAATTAAATGTTTAGAACTTCGTGGAGATATTGCCCCATTCGATGGATCTGATAATTCATATTATCTGGAAGTAATTAAGAGATTTTCAAATGTGATTCATTGGAAGGGTCCATTAGGAATTATAGAGAAATCGTTATCTGAAAGATTTGGTCCCCCACAAAGACTACCAGAAATTGAAGAATACGAAGAAGAAGAAGTTGAGTAGTCATCTGATTTGATAGTAAGTAGGGTAAATAAGTATAACATGTTCATAGTCCCCAATACTTCTCCTATACCTCTCCGATACCTCTCCGATACTTCACCGATACTTTTCTGATGGTTCCAATACTGAACCCCCGTAGTCCTTACTTAGTTGTCTCATAATAATTCAAAAATCCCGGGTCGTGTCGCGTGACCATTCCCATTTATCCAATGAAAACTTGATCAACTGTAATAACCGCACTTTCTCCATACAAACCTTTAAAGTTACAAGATAAATATGATTTCAAGAACTTTAGGACTCAACAAGAGCTTTGGCATCAACAAGACCATGGGTGCCATGATGAAACCAAGTTTCACCATGCCATTGATCCGTGGTATTAAAACCATTCCACAACCTCCAGGTTTCATTGTTGGTACCGTTAACGATGCTTATGTACCACCTGCACCAACTAAAAGTCATGGTTCATATCATTGGACTGGTGAAAAAGTCATCACCATTGGTATGATTCCATTAGTTGTTGCCCCAATGTTAACTGGTGTTGGTTCAGTTTTAGATTCAACTTTATGTGCTTTCACTTTAGTTCATTGTCATGCTGGTTTCCAAGCTTGTATTATTGATTATATCCCAAAAAGAGTTTATGGACCCCTCCATGATTATGCTATGTACTTATTAACTTTTGGATCTGGTGTTGCAGCTTATGGTGTATATCAACTTGAACAAAAGGAAGAAGGTTTAACTGGTATGATTTCTAAATTATGGAAAGCTTAAGCTTTATAAGACTTATACTTGAAATACAGCTTTTAAAGCTTGTTTCAAACATTTATGAAGAGCACGGTTATTTATTCATAGGATGTAGAATTCTCATATACGTTTCATTAAAAATAAATAAAAAAAAAGAGACACTTCATCTATGCTTAACTCTTTCTTCTATTTATCTGAGGTTTTCCTCTTTCTTGATCTTGGATCAGGTTCTGAATATTCAACCAATATATTCTTAATATTATTATTCCATTGATCTAACTCAAATTTATAATAATCAACAGATTTTAAATCATTTTCTTTTAAAATTCTTAAATCGAAACTACCATCATAAATATCTCGTAATTTAATCATTTCATATACTTTTATTTTACCATTTTCTTGATCAATCCTAACATTAATTGAATCATTAATCATTTCAATTATTAATAATTCAATAAAAAATTCATTCTCTTTTAAAATTTCTAATCCTTTATTAATCCCATCATTTTCAATGATTTCTATATAATCAATTTCTTTACCATCAAAATTACTTAAGATTTCCCATATACTTAATTTTAATAAATGAATTAATTGTTTATTATTTAATTTTTCAAATTCATCACAATATTCAAAATAATGACTTATATTACCAAATGTAAATAATTCAAGTGTATTTATAATTTTTGTAGTTGATGGATTCTCCTTTTCTTTCCATTGTATCAATTCATATAGGTAACTGTATTGTTCAGTATCCAACACTTGTTCGAGTATTTCCATCCCCCCTTTTTTTGTACTTTTGTTCCACCTTTGGACTCAAATCGTTTAAACCAATTCTGGGTACAAGTTCGCGATAATGGAATCAAAAATTTGAATTATTAGTGATTGATTCAATTCATTATCCCCATTGATTTTCTTATCAACAATTGGATCTGTAACTGGATCTGTAACTGGTGGTGTTGGTGGTGTTGGTGGTGTTGATGATGGTTGATATTTCTGTGGAACAGATTTTGTTGGAGTTTTCTCTAAATCATCATCAGTCATAGAATCATCAAGAGTTTCATCTGTACTTGGAATTGATTGTGGATAACAAAATACTAATAATATAGATTTAATGGACTTTATCATATCCTCTTTAGTTTCAGTATTAAATTGAAAATACCCAATTAATGAAACTGGTAAAGATTTATGATTTAAAAGATCATAAATATCATTAGATAATGAATCTAAAGTAATAATAGTTTTAAAATCTGAATCATTTGAAATTTTATTAAATATATTCATTCTTAAATCTCCAATATTTTTAGATATTGAATCATCAGTTATTATTTTAGATTGAAGTAATCCCCTTAATAAACTTTTCTTTATAATTCTATTTATTTTACTTGATAAAATATCATTAGAATCTATTATACTTTTAATAGTACTTATTGTACTAGTTAAAAGTGGTTTCCTATTAGAAAATCCTGATAACGTATTAAAAAGTTGAAAAATCAGATTATCTAAAATATTCCCATTAGTATCCATACCATCATCATTCCAAATCATTAAATAACTAATATCTTTATAAGACATCGAAAATAAACCTTGAATCCTTTCTTTAAAAGATTTCTTAGTAACTTTTCTTCCATCTAATTGTTTCTTTAAAAGATTAACTATTCGACTTATAATATCAAATATAAATTCTGTTGATGATAATTTTATAATAATATTAGATAATACTAAATCTGATAAAACATCAATTACAAAAATTATACCAATTTTTGAATTTAAAACTCCAGGATTTGATTCATTAAAAATACATGAAAGTAATTTCTTAACTAAAACTCTAAAATATTTCTTTCTTGAATCTTCAGATTCAAATATTACATGTTTCAGTTTTAAATAAGTTTCTATAATAGCTTGATGTGATTTAGAATCATTTATAACATTTAAACTTTCTTGGTTTGTTTTATAATCATTTATAATTTTTAATTCTTCATCTCCTGATAGTTCTAAAATATGATCATTAATTAATTTTGATAATTCATCAATTCTTATTAATAAATTTTCATTACTTAATATTATACTACCTCTAGTACATAAATCTTTAATAACGGCACATAAAACATTATAAACATTTTGAATAAATTCAAAATTATCAGTATTTAATTTATTTAAATACCATGAATTAACATATTTAGTAACTATATTTGATAAAAATAAATGCAATTCAAAATTAAGTTTACTATAAGTGGCAATCAAAACAGGTAAATTATCTTGCAATTGCTTTAAAGCTTGTGAATTATTAATCAATTGTTTCTTCCTAGGATAATATAACTTGAATAGTAATTTAACCTCTTCAGTTTCAAGTATAGAATCTCTAATTAAATCCTTTAATTTCCTTGGTTTACCACTTTTCTTGGATTTATCAATCAGATTATAAAAATTCGTTGATGTTGATGTTGTGGCTACAGATTTAGGAGTTTGAGTAACTCTAAATTGTGAATCTGTTAGATTTCTTAATTCTAGTCTTCTCTTTACTTCACTCATACTTAGTTCGCGTTATCAAATTTGTTATCGTCTATTGTATACTATTTATCAAGATTATAGGATTTATTGGAAATTAAAGGTCTCGAGAGGGTTTTAAGAATGATCTCTAACTTCCACCGAAGCTGTGTATGAATATGGATACTGAGCCATACGAAATTTGAAGTTTTGATATGAACAAAATGGCATAAAACTTTTTTCGTTTTGCAGCTTCTGTGGATTTCACAAAGTTTGATTATTTGAATTTTAATGGATTAAAACAATTTAAAAATTGTGAAATTATCACTTATGAAAGAATAGGAGAAAGATACACGGAAAATAAACTACTTAGAAAGAGTTACACGCCTTTTTCACTGCAAGCAAGAGATTAAATAAACTGTAAACTGTAAGAGATAAAAAATTATCAATAAAACCCATAGTTGAACCAGGTTCACATTGACAAAAAACTACCTGGCAATAGATATGCCACTCATTCTACTGATTATGATTGCTTTATATCTATTATGTGGTTCCTTCAGTATCTCTAACAGACAGAATTCACTAATAATTCACTAGTACTAATCTTTATTTGATATTCCTTCCTAAAAAACACTGGAAAACTCCTCTTTAGTTACATTAAGTAGTAACTCTTCCCAACCATTATATACAATTCTTCAAAAATCAGTACTCAATAGTGTAATAATATTATAGTAATATCTTAGAAGATCACCATAACTATCTAATTCTGAGAAATTTTCTGAGACAATGATACTATTCAAAAGATTTAATTCAACTTGCACCAAATTTTCACCATTAATAGAGAACTACAAGACCTTACGTCATGTTCATTTCGACGGAATAACACCATTTCAAGTAGGTCAACAATTTCAAAAACAAATATTAGATGCAAACTTATCATTTAAACAAATTGAAGCCAAGATTAAAAAAAATCAAAATGATTTAGCTAAACAAGGTTTCGAAATTAACGAATATGAAAGGGAATTACTTAATAAAATCCTCGAAATGAAACCTTATCCAACTTTGCTTACATTTGAATTCAACAATGTTTACACAGGGGGTAAAAAAATCAAGAAAGATCCTAAAATAATGGAACAGATTGAAGAATTTGAAAAAATGGGTTGTGAATTTCATCAATTAGAGAGAGGTGGTGATATAACTTGGCATGGAAATGGTCAATTAGTTGCATATTTAATACTTGATTTGAAAAAATTTAAAAATTTAACTGTTCGTTGTTTCGTTGATTCCGTTTTATTAAAATCTGTTCAAGATTTATTAACTAAAAACTACCAAATTGAGAGTAAACTTAGTTCAAATCCAGGAGTTTGGATTAAAGATAATGATATGAAGATTACATCAATTGGAACAAATATTCAAAGAGGTATAACAACTTACGGGATTGGATTGAATGTTAAACCTGATTTAAAATTTTTAAATACTTTCGTAATGTGTGGATTACCAAATGTTAAAGCAACTTCAATAAAGGATTTAAAACCAGAATTAGATTTAAATATTAAAGATGTTGCATTCCTTTACTCGAAAGAAATTGCTAAAAATTTAGGAATTCACACAGTTGAGCATGTAAATAGTAAAGATATTTTAGAATCTGAAGAGAGTAAATAGATTATACATAATTATACACATCATTAATTCATTAAATTTCTAAAGTATCCCTATAATGTTTTTTTTCCTCTTTATGGGTTCAATGGAGGAAATGTTGAACCCATACTTAACCTTGCTTGTTTTTGCTGCAACATAGCTTTTGATAATGAAAATTTTAATCTTTGTCTTTTATTTTGTAATAATTTTAATCTTGCTAATTTTTGAATATCCAAATTACTATTATTTAAAGATTTATTAGAAATTTCATTGAATGAAAATTCTCTTGATTTTTCAATATTTTCCAATCTACCCTTTTGTAATTCAACTTTATTATTCAAATTGATTCTTTTCCTTTGTAATTTTTTGAATGCATTATCCAATCTATTTTTTAAGTAATTAATTTCTGGTTGTAATTCATCTTCTAATATTTTTGATGCATGTTCTAAATCCAGTTCTGGAACTAACGTGAAGACTTTCCTAGTTTTCAATACTTTCTTCAATCTTGGGACATTCTTACTGGTTTCTTCGATAGATTTCAAAGATTCATTCAATATATTTATAGAAGTTTCAAATGACTTCACACAATTCTTTAGAATGTCATTAGAACTCATCACTTATTTGATATTATCTCTTTGTTATTATCTGATGTAGTGGTATTCTCAATGTTTTGAAAATAAGTTTTTGTGCGCGAGAGGATCCTTTTCATTTCTCACACCCAAATCCTTTGAATAAAAATTGACACACAGAAAATCAGGTTGGAGAGATTGGGAAACATCTGAGAGTTTATTGGAAGGTAAGATGAGTAAGTCCGATATACAGATTCATTTGGATGTATCGAACTCATTTGAATTGAATTCAATGAATAGAAATAGGAGTATTAATAGTCCTAAAAATGGTTCAAAGAATGGTCAAAAGAATGGGAATGGTAATTTAAATGGTAACTTAAATGGTAATAATAATATGAATTCAATTGATCCAATAGAGAAACAACACGACAGTGGAGTAAATGAATACCACCCTGATTCTAATGGATTGAATCATTCACAACATACAAATGGTGGATCAAATAACATAACGAATAATTTAAATACTACAAATGGGAAACATATTAAAGTTGAAGATAGAATTATTAGGAAAAGATCCAATTCACAAAGTCAAGGGGCTATGAATTCCAGTTTAGAAAGGGAAGAACATCAAATTCAAACTCCAATTAGGAAACAATTTCATTATTTCGTTACATTATCACCAACGAATGAAACATTTATTCAAAAACATTTTTCAGTACCTTATTTCCCGGATACTAGAAAATTAGGTAGACCAACAGGAACCAAAATTAAACCGGATTCGAATAATGGATTTTTTGATTCAAGAGTTTTAAGTAGAAATCACGCAGCAATGTATATTGATAATAATACAGGGAAATTAATGTTAAAAGATTTAGGTTCATCAAATGGTACATATGTTAATGATGAAAAATTAACTTTAGAACCAATAGAAATTAAAATTGGGGATGCAATAAGTTTTGGATTCAATATTCAAAGTGGTATGAATCATAGACAAATTAATGCAAAAGTTGATAGTATTGATATAATGAATAATTTGATTAAGACTGAAGAAGAAATTTTAAATTCAAATGGTAAACCATTAGATTCAATTGAATTTAAACATTATAAATATATTCAAGATTTATATAAGAAAATTTCAACAAATGATCATCTAGAAGTTAAAGATGATATTAATGGGAATTCCACCGCCACCACCAACAATAAAGAACTTGGAAAAGTTACATTCGAATCTGCAATGTTTAGTGATATAAATCCCGAGATTGAAGATAGTTTATTAGGTTTATACACAAGAACAAATAATGGGATATTTAAAAATTCAGGTACTTCAACTAGTACTAAAATTGAACAATCAATAAATTTATTAATTAATTGTCTTACAAAGATCAAACAACAAAACAATTCATTAATTTCATTAGAAGAATTTTTAGAATTTTATAAATTGAAAGTTGATGAATTGAATAAGTCATTTATTGAGATTGAATATGGTGATCAAATTAACGAAATTAATGAAAATTTTATAAATGAAAAGAATTTAAATGAAAAAATATCAAGTGATTTTAAATTATTTAAAGATGAGAGTTATAGAAAGGGTAAAAAATTAGAAGAAAAAATATACAAATTAAAAGATGAAAAACAAGATTTAAATAGGAAAATCGTGGAATTAAATATGATTATAAAGCAAAGAGATGAAAGGATAAAAGAATTGGAATTAATTGAGGAATCAAGGAATGCATTTGAATTTGAATTGCTAAATCAACAACAACAACAACAGCACCAAGATCAAAGTCCAAAGATTATTGATTTAGTAGATAATGAAAATGTTAATGAGATTGAAATAAAAGAAGTACAAGAAATAAAAGAAGTAGAAGAAGTACAAGAAATAAAAGAAGTACAAGAAGTACAAGAAGTACAAGAAGTACAAGAAATAAAAGAGACAAATGAGACAAAAGAAGAAGAGAAATCAATTATCGATTCAAGTAAATTATCATTAGATGAATTAGTCGATGTACTAGTTCAAGAACCAACACCAACACCAACGCCAACACCAGATTTCAAAGATTTACTAGACTTAGATTTTACACAAAGTACAAATGATTTTAAAGAAAGGTATGAAAATAAGTATGTGAATGGTAATTCCCATTTACAAATTGAAGAGATCAGCGGTGATATAAGTGATGAAAATATAAGAGATGATGAAAAAGAGATTGTAATTGAAGATCAAGATAAAAATGAAGATCCAGAAAAAGAAGATGGAGAAAAAGAAAATGATGAAACTGAAAATGAAAGGAAAGATGTATCGTTACCTATAATCAATCCAATTGAATTAAAAGAAGTTCCAACAACATCAAGATCCATAACACCAGAACTTAACGATAATGATTTAATGATAGCCGATAAAAACCTTTTAAATAAAAAGATTGCATTAATAAGTATACTAGCTATACTCGTAGGTATTGCACTCAAGTGGTAAATAGCATAAAATTAGGGTTACTATAAAACTCCATAAAACTCTATAGAATTCTCTATGTGCAGATCGTATCGTATAAAGTCTATTGGGCCACTGCGAAAGAAAAGTATCACAATTATCGTATGTTAAGAACACCAATAAATCCAATTTTAAAAGTACAACAACGTAACTTTATAGTGACACCATTATTAGCTGTGTTAGGAAGCGTATTCACCAGTGAAAGTAACCAATTAGCTGATAAAATGGCTTCTGGGAAGCTTCATTATAAAGATGCAAACGCAGAATTTAATAAGAATGTTAAACCATTATTCACTAGATCTGAACCAAATTATCCTGGCCATATCCCATTATATAATTATGAAAAACTACTTATGTTTCTTGGATCATCAATAGGATCATATTATCACCCTGAAAGAAATGAATTTATTGTAGGATTAGGTGAATCAACTGCTATACCATATATTTTAAATAAATTGAAAAAAACAATGTTATCTGATCCAATTGGTAGAGAAATTTTGAAAGAAAAACCAAGAATTACATCTGATTCATTAGATTTAAATTATCTAAGACTGTTACCAGATAATACAATTGGTAAAACTTATATAAAATGGTTAGATAGAGAAGGTGTAAGTCCTGATACTAGAGTCCCAGTTAAATATATCGATGATCCAGAATTAGCATACATTTATCAAAGATATAGAGAATGTCATGATTTCTACCATTCAATAACAGGGTTACCAATTATAATTGAAGGAGAAATTTCAGTTAAAGTATTTGAATTTATGAATATTGGAATCCCAATGAGTGGATTAGGTGCATTATTTGCACCATTAAGATTGAAAAAAAGTCAAAAGGAGAGATTATACAATATTTATTACCCTTGGGCTTTCCAAAGTGGTTTGAATTCTAAACCATTGATTAACGTTTATTGGGAAAAGATTTTAACAAAAGATATCAATGAATTTAGAAATGAGATGAATATTCAACAACCACCAGATTTAAGATTACTTCGGAAAGATTTTTACGAGAAATTGAAAAAACGTAAGCAATTATAACACCCTAAACCTTGCAAAACCTTGTAAATACTAATATATAAACAACAATAACTGTGTAAATAATTTCAAAAACCCTCACGTGACCCAATTTTTGAAAATGAGAAATTCTTATCTCTCGAGTAAATAGGGACTAAAAAAAATCTCAGCATCATTTACTTTTGGTAACGAATTAACTGATTAGAAACTTTAAACACCATTAGGACCAATATAGAAAACAACCAGAACAAATTAAAAGGATGAGTGAGACCCGTTTTGCACAATTCAAATTAGTCCTTTTAGGAGAAAGTGCAGTTGGTAAATCATCAATAGTTCATAGATTCGTAAAGAACACATTCGATAATATGAGAGAATCAACTATTGGTGCAGCCTTTTTAACACAAACAATCACATTACCTGAATCCAACACCACCATTAAATTCGAAATATGGGATACAGCCGGCCAAGAAAGGTACAAATCTTTAGCTCCAATGTATTACAGGAATGCAAATGCAGCATTATGTGTTTATGATATAACTAGTCGTTCATCATTCAATAAAGCCCAAGATTGGATTAAAGAATTGAAAAAGCAGGCACCTGAGGGTATTGTGATTTGTTTAGTAGGTAATAAAGTAGATTTAAAAGATGATAGAGAAGTAGATGAACTGGAAGTAATAGAATATGTTCAACAATTAAATCAACAAGAGGATAATGTGATTTTATCTGAATGTTCAGCTAAATCCGGTGAAGGAATTTTGGATATCTTTAATAAAGTCGGTAGAGCTTTGCCTGTGGAAGCAGCAATCAATGGAATGAATAATAGGTCAAAACAAATTGGTACAAGAAAACCAGGGGTTAATTTATCTAGACAAAACCAGCAGCAAAATTCTAGTTGTTGTTAATGGGGATTCTTTTCTTACTGTCACAGTTTCCATTCCACACATATTCAAATCCATTCATTCAGGCTTCTCTTTATTTTCGGCGTAATCATCATAATTAATCATTAATCATAATCATAGTAATTAGTAGTTTTAATACACATATGAACATTTTATTCTCTGTTACCCGCACTTCCAAACACCGTCACATGATGCATCACATGACGCAGAGAGGGTAACACTTTCTCACAGGTCGTGCGCATTTACAAAGTGAAAATTTTTTCTTTACACAGAAGAGAGAGAGAAAGAAAAAAAAATTTTCATTCAACTTAATAGTTAGTTTATAAAAATAAAAATGTCAACTAGACCACAAGTTTCAGTTATTTCAACTTCAGGTGAACAAACCTCAACCCAATTACCATTACCAGCCGTCTTTGCTGCTCCAATCAGACCAGACTTAGTCCACTCTGTTTTCACCAGAGTTAACAAGAACAAAAGACAAGCTTACGCTGTTGCTGCTAAAGCTGGTGCTGAAACTTCAGCTGAATCATGGGGTACTGGTAGAGCTTTAGCCAGAATTCCAAGAGTTGGTGGTTCAGGTACTCACAGATCCGGTCAAGCTGCTTTCGGTAACATGTGTAGAGGTGGTAGAATGTTTGCTCCAACCAAAACTTGGAGAAGATGGAACATCAAAGTTAACCATAACGAAAAAAGATATGCTACTGCTTCAGCTATTGCTGCTTCAGCTGTCACTTCATTAGTCTTAGCTAGAGGTCACAGAGTTGAACAAGTTAAAGAATTACCATTAGTTGTTTCAAACGAATTTGAATCAGTTCAAAAAACTAAAGAAGCTGTTGCTATCTTAAAATCAGTTGGTGCTCACAAAGATGTTGTTAAAGTTATCAAATCTAAGAAATTAAGAGCTGGTAAAGGTAAAATGAGAGGTAGAAGATTTACTCAAAGAAGAGGTCCATTAGTTGTCTACTCAGAAGATAACGGTATCGTTAAAGCTTTAAGAAATGTTCCAGGTGTTGAAACTACTTCAGTTAAACATTTAGGTTTATTACAATTAGCTCCAGGTGCTCATTTAGGTAGATTTGTTATTTGGACTCAAGGTGCTATTGAATCATTAGATTCAATTTACGGTTCTGAATCAACCAAATCAATTAAATCAAACTACTCATTACCATCAAACATCATTTCAAACACTGATATTACCAAATTAATCAACTCTGCTGAAATCCAAGCCGTTGTTAGACCAGCTAACAATTCTACTCAAAAGAGAACTCACGTTTTAAAGAAAAATCCTTTAAAAAACAAACAAGTTTTATTAAGATTAAACCCATATGCCAAAACCTTCTCATCAGAAAAATTAGGTTCTGCTAAAGTTGAAGCTTCAAAAGCTAAACCATCAAAAGGTGCTTTCGCTAAAGTCTTAAAAGATTAAATAATTAAACCTTAAGTTAACCCTATAGGTTCTATTAATTTATGTTTGAAAATGAATATTTAGTTATATAGTTTTAAAAATTGAATTTTGGATTTAAATAATATATAATTACCTATTTACTTTGATTAACCCCGTTTGCCCCGTCTTATCTGTGTTTTAATCCCTGCTTTGTTGTTGGTTAGTGCTCTGTTTTTGTTTTTTTGGGCTTTGCCCCCGTTACTCTTCTATTATCCTGATTTTTTCATTGTATTGGTAGCGAAGGTTATAATGAGATGAATATTTTTTAGCCAGATTTAATTATTTTTTACCCTTTTCCCTGTAAACACAAATTATTTTATAGATAAACCACTAGAATGTCAAGAAAAATCCGTAAAGAGCAACAGCAACAATGAAGAATAACATTCGACCAAAAATAAAAGAAAATAGAGTAAAATATAGTAAAAAAGAGTAAATTAGAGCAAACAAACTAAAGTAAAAAAAAATATCTAATTTTCGAAATACGGTAAAATACAAAATTATAATTCAATTAAACTAATGGTAAAACATTTTCTTCGAAATATGTTAAACCAGTCTTACGATCAGTACCAACAATATTACCTCTAATATTTGAATATTCACAAATAGTATATTGTCTCCAAATATTATTACACATAACTCTTGCACAACCTAATTGTGTAGTTGATTTCCAAACAACTTGAGTAAAATGACCAGTTGCTTCACTGAAACCTGGAGCTGAGAAGTTATAATATTGAATTTCATCATACCAAGCAATAACTGCTGCTGTAGCACCTAAATAACCAGCTGCTAAATTTTCACCATATGGACCACCAGAATGAACTAAATGAACATCATCACAATCGAATGCACTTGCAGCGTAATCAGCTGCGTATTTAGATAATGTAGTATTCCATTCTAAATCTGGGACACCATGTAAAGCTCTTAATACATTATGTTCAAGTAAAATTCCAGCATCAAAAACTGGATCAGTTGATGTTGCTGTGGTTGATGATGATGTTGAACTTGATGATGATGTGGTTGTTGTTGATGATGAAGATGATGGTGCTACAGTAGTTGAACTTGATGATGAAGTAGTAGCAGCTGAACTTGATTCAACAATTGTTGAACTAATTGGGTTTGATAATGAGATTGTAACACTTGTTTCAGTAGTCGAACTTGAAGTAGCAGCAGAACTTGAGGTAGCAGTAGAACTTGAAGTAGCAACTGATGATGAAGTAGCTACTGAACTTGAAGTGGCAGCAGAACTTGAAGTAGCAACTGATGATGAAGTAGTAGTAGAACTTGAAGTAGCAACTGATGATGAAGTAGCTACTGAACTTGAAGTGGTAGCAGAACTTGAAGTAGCAACTGATGATGAAGTAGCAACAGTAGAGCTTGATTCAGTAGTTGATGATGAAGTAGCTACTGAACTTGAAGTAGTAGTAGAACTTGAAGCAGCAACTGATGATGAAGTAGCAACTGATGATGAAGTAGGAACAGTAGAGCTTGAAGTAGCAACTGATGATGAAGTAGCAACAGTAGAGCTTGATTCAGTAGTTGATGATGAAGTAGCTACTGAACTTGAAGTAGTAGTAGAACTTGAAGTAGCAACTGATGATGAAGTAGCTACTGAACTTGAAGTGGCAGCAGAACTTGAAGTAGCAACTGATGATGAAGTAGTAGTAGAACTTGAAGTAGCAACTGATGATGAAGTAGCTACTGAACTTGAAGTGGTAGCAGAACTTGAAGTAGCAACTGAGCTTGAAGTAGCAACAGTAGAGCTTGATTCAGTAGTTGATGATGAAGTAACAGCGGCCGAAGATGAAGTAACAACAGCAGCAGCAGAAGTTGAGGTAGCAACTGAACTTGATGAAGTACTTGAAGTTGTACTAACTGACGAAGAAGTTAAAGTAACTGCAGTACTAAATATACTTGAACTATCTGAGGTAGTACTTGAAGTAGTTGAAGTTGAGGTACTTGGAGTTGAAGATGTTGAAGTTGAAGTTGAAGTAGTTGAAGTTGAAGAACTTGAACTTGAAGTCACAGGTGGTTTACCATGAACAGTCCTTATAATAGTATTATATAAAGTAAACGAATGTTCAGTGAATGTTACCCACTCCGTCACAGCAGGAGCAGTATGCCATCTAGTAAAAAAAACTGGGAAAGCTTCAGATACAGCTATAATTGATAAAAGGGTAGAAACTTTCATATTATAGTTTTATTTTTGTTGTTGGTATTGGATTATTGATTATATTTGGTATTAAAAAAGTTGGTATAAATTTAAAACTATTATCCAGTCAATGAATATATAGTAATTAAATGGACTTTTTAAAAAAATAAATAAAACTGTATCTAACAGATTATTATTTTTAAAAGTTTTATTTGGGATATGGGATATGGAAATTAGATAAAATAAATCTGTAATGAATGAACGAACAGATTTGAAATTAACTGATTTGAAATTAAATGATTTATAAAATTTTTTGGGTTGAAATTAATTGTTGATCCAAAAAGCTGTAATATATATATATTTGTAAGGGAAAAGGAATAATAAAAAATGGACAGGAAAAGGAGAATTATTTTTTAAAGGGATAAGACCCCCTTTATACCATAACGGGATATGGTTAGCCTGGATTTAAATAATATAAGAAGATAATTCCTGTAACCAGCATCGTGGATTATATTATAAATCTCATCAAATCTGACAACCCTGCGTCAAATGCTAAAAAATTTTAGCATTACTCAATTTGGACCCTTTTGGTAAAATTACACGCACTTTAGAGATCTTTAAGATCCAATGAGATCTTTATAAATCCTTTTAAAATAATAGTGGAACCCTTAGAAACCTTTCTTATCCCGTTAATTATACTCTTATAATTCTTTCAAATAATCCCTTTTAATCCCTTTAATAATCCCTTTTAATTATATGCCAGATTCGTTAAATTTCGTTAAATCTCGATTAAATTTCAATAAAATTTGCTGATAAAGCCAATATTAAACCTCTCTTAATTACCGTATAATCACCATATAAGTTACCCTATAATTTACTTAACAAGTGCAGATACTGCATTTCGAGGATGAGTTGCTGCACCTCTAGTAAATGAATGTCGTGGCCTTCTATCTTTCAATTTCGCCTGCCTGACTATTTCAATTTCGTTATATTTAAAAGATTCAATTACGCATACTCGAAGAAATAATATTGTCACTATAGGTGAACCAATATCACATAAGTAGAATTAGAATGAACTCGCCTATATTGTACATTAAAAAAAATCAAGTTTGCCCAACTGATTCTGATCATCTTTGGATTATGCATAGTAAAATATTTAATCTCGCAGTCAGTGTGGTGGTAATGTCGCGACGGAGAATTAAAAGCACCGCTAAGTTGGTTGTAGAATTTTTGCTCGCAGTGCGATATTGCAACAATTGGAAGCAAATAGCGTGCGAAATTATTACCATTAGGAAGTGTTATATTCATTTGCAACCTCTAAGATATTATATTGATTATAAAGCGAAATTCAAACTAATACGTCGAAGAAAAGAATTAAAATTATGTCCGATATTCAAATTATAGAGTTTTTGGAATTAAATACTATCAACTGGCGAAATTATAGAGGATCGGTAATTTTGAAGGTTTCTGTTGGTGACATTCAATTTATGAAAGGGGATGTTACTCAATCTCGGAAAAACAGTGTAATTGGCGATAGTTGATGATAGTTGCTATTATAATTAAGTTATATACAAGTCATCCACTTAAATAATAATCCTTAAGACACGCCCGTGATGAGTTAGCCACTATTAATCTTAGATCCTTTTTAAGGTAATAATTACCAAGTTTTAATTACCAAGTTTCAGTTAATACCCAGCATTCCATTAGTTTAATTCCATTTACATAATTATTTTTTTTGTTGCCAGCCTCAAAAGGTGATGTCGGTGGAACAGCGACATCATACAGTGTCGCAGTGCGCGCTTCAGCGAAAAAATCTTTGGTTTTTTTTTTCTTTACCCTTTTTCGCTTTTCCTTTTGCTCGGTGGGGGGCGGGGGGTAGTTTGGTGGTGGTGGTGGAGGGACAATAGGAGTTGAAAAAAAAAGTTTGGAGAAAAAGAGGGCGTGTACCGTGACGAATTTCTTGGATTTTTCCAATGTTTACACAAAAAGGTGTGCGATTAATTTGGGATTGACATATTATTTTCACACACTTCGTTTAATATTATATTCACAGATTAATACCATACTGGTGGTTTCATTCTTCATACCATTAAACTATTAGATAAAGTTTTTGAAGAGGAGGAAAACAAAAACTGGAGAAAGTTAAAAAAAAAACTACAGGTCTTTTGAGGGATTATTTAACAGAATTTTGAGAGTTTTAGTGATCAGCCCTACCGTATACGTGACGAGACTTAAGTTCGGGTGATTTCAGTCAAAATAAAGAGTATTTTCGTATTTTCGTATTTATTAATACTGGTTAGTAGTAGAGTGATACTTCGTGGTAGTTAAAGTGTAATAGAAAAGGAATAGGGTAAGAGAAAAAAATGTTGAAAGGTTTAAGGAAAAAAGCTTCAATTCTATCTTTAGGATCAACAAATGATGAAATAGATTCAAGTCAAAATTATAATAAAATTATAAAACAAGTTCATGATTTTGAAATAGCTTTAAAAGCAATGGATTATTTATTAGATGATAGAACTCCAGAAGGAACAGAATTATTAAAAAAAAAATTAAAAGATCATGAATTATCAAAAACTGATCAACCAGTTGCAATTTTCCATTTAGCTCTTGGAGTTATGGAATTTTTAGAAGCAACTCTTGGTTTTGAACCAGAAATAATGGCAAAAGCTCATAAAACACTTTCAGAGGCAGAAAATTCATCATTAGAAAATTCAAAATATAATTCAAAATATCATTTAACAACTTCAAATATTTATCCTCCTGGTACAGAATTTCAAGTAACTCATGCTGAATCAACTTTATTAAATGCTTTAGTTATGTTACTACAAGAAAATAATGGTATGGTTGAAAGTGCAAAAGCTTTATATAAATTAAGAAAAGCTTATCATACTTTAGATTCAGTTTATAAAAAAATTAAAGAGCTGGAACCAGTTTTTAATAAAAATATTGCAAAATTAAGAAAATCAAGTTTAAAATCAAATTTATCAATTAGTTCAATTGATTTACCTGGTTATAATTCAAATTCAAATAATTCTTCAACTTCATCATTACCACAAGATTTAAAATTAATGAAAGATTTAGAAAATGTTTTCCAAATGAGAAAATCAAGAATTGAAGGCACAAATATTGGTAATTCAATTGATATAAGTAAAATCAATTTATTCGCTGATAGTACTTCATCTTTCACATTATCAAGAAAATCATCTTCAATTTTAAATGAAAAGGTTAGATCTGGATCTCCTTTTAATCAATCAACTTTATTTTCTTCTGCTTATTTAAATAATAATAATAATTTAATACCTCCACATAGAGGTAAATCTTTTTCTTCATCAATTTCAAATAAAGAAAATTCAAGTGAGAATGAATTAGATGATGGAATAGATGAAGAAGATGAGGATGAAGATTTTTCAGATGCTTTTGAAACTCTTGATGAATCAATTGAATTACCTCCTTCAATTACAGATCCTTCAAATATTTCAATCTTAACAGATTCTTCAATTGATAATAATGAATCAAGTAAAAAGAATTATTTACATGTTTCAACAGTTGATGAATTTATTCATAGTGGAGTTCAATTATGTTTTGGGATATTACAAGTTGTACTTTCATTAATCCCACCTGCCATCGGTAGAGTTTTATCAATTGTTGGGTTTAAAGGTGAAAGAGATATTGGGTTAAGATTACTTTGGAAAAATGCCATTACTTGTCGTAATATTCATGGAGATTTAGCATTATTATGTATATTAATATTTTATGATGGTCCAGTACAATTTGTTGATTCAGGTTTTAGATTACCTCAACATTCTGAAAAAAATGTTGAATCAATCTTAAATATTTCAAATTTAACAACAATTTCTGATGAAGAATTAGATAAAATCTTATTGAATCCTGAAATCTATATTCCACAAGTTTTAAATAAAGTTCGTTTAATTTTCCCTCATAATGCATTATGGGTTTTACAAGAAGGTAGAGTTATGGCATCAAGAGGTAAATCATTAGAAGCTGTTGTAATGATGCAAGAATTTACTGATAATCCAAGTACAAAAATTCAAATGCAACAATCTGAAGCACTTTTAGTCTTCGATAGAGCAACATTTTATACAATTAATCATCAATTCGATGAAGCAGCTGAAGATTATATTAAATTAATTGATTTGAATTCTTGGTGTAGAAGTGTTTATTTACTTATGGCAGGTGGTTGTTACGTTGCCAAATGGAGAATGATTAAATTGAATTTAATCAATTATAAAGATGATGAAGAAAGAGAATCTCAATTATTGAAGTATTCGAAATTAGCTGAAAAATATATTAAATTAGCTCCAACTTATATTCCTGGTCATGGAAGTAATGCAACTAATAGGAAAGGTGGTATTGGAGGTGGTAAAAAACAATTACCATTTGATAAATTTGTTTTGAGGAAATTTAAACAAATTGAAGATAGATCATTAAAATACCCAAATTTACCCTTCATTGAAACAATTTCAACTTCTCCAATCCATGAATTAATTTATTTTTGGAATGGTTATAGTAAAATGAATGATGATCAATTAAATCTTTCATTAAAAATTTTGGGATTTTCAGGTTCAATCAATTCGGAATATTCTTTAAACACTAAAGATTCAAGTATTTGTAAAATCCCTGAAACTCAAGATGAATCAATGATTAGATATTTTTTCCAATCAATTATCCTCAGATGTTTAAATAGAGTATCTGAAGGTTTAACTATCTTGGATTCAAAAGTCACTTCAAAATTCATAACTTCAGATTCTCCTTTTAAATTTAACAGACTTGATTATAGTCCTTATTTATGTCCAACCGCATTATATGAAAAGGCAATGTTTGTATGGTTATTGAAAACTTCAAAACCAGGGTTTAAAACAAATTCAGTCGTTGAAGAAAGTAAAAGTTGGTTGAAAAAGGCAAGTATTGTAAGTGATACCGGTGATTACGAATTAAGTAATAGAACTAATATGAGAATCAAAGCAGCTTCTGAAAAATTAGATCAAATTGGTAATTCTTAGAATATAGTAGATATTAAAATGCATTTAAATATATATATATATATAGAACTAAAAAATAGATCTATTCCCTTCGTAAACTCCTTCTTTTAAATCTTTTATAACTAACTAATTAAAATAAGTATCAATCATATGATAAGAAACATTAATTCCGAAAACTAAAGTCAAAATCCAAAATATACCTAAAATTGGTAAAATTCCAAGTAAAAGTATAATTTGTAAAGCATCATTTGATCTACCATTTGAATCTTTAGAATTAACTTGATTATTAATCATTGGTAATGAATTAAATCCATAAAAGGTCATAACGAAATAATACCCAATTGATATAAAATAAAGTGTGTTACCTAATAATAATGATAAAAATGATGATTTAATGGTTATTAAAGGTAACAAAATAAATTGTAAAACGTATAAAAGACACCAAATTATTAAAAAAGAATTACAATGAACATCAAAACAAAACCCCCATTCAATATAATTCACACTATACCTATTCCCCCATGAATTATTATAAAGTTTATTAGTTAATAACCAACTAAATGTTGAAATTATTAACCCTGATAAATAAAAATCCATGAAAACCATATACATTATTAATTTTAAAATATCTAATATTCCAGGTGAATATGCTAACCCCCATGCAACGGCAGAAACCGATAAAAATAACGTTAATAATATAAGAAATGATGGATCATCTCTAGTATAACTATTCTTACCATTTTGATATTGTTTATAATAGTATTGTGATCTGTACATTTTTCTAGGATTGATTATAAGATTGAAGATTTCCCAGATAGCAGTTTCGAAATCCAAAGTATTAGGTTTAAACACCCTTTTAAACATCTTCTTAAATGTTCGTATAGTTGATTGACCACTATTGAAAATACTCGAATCACTGAAATTTGGAATTGAAGGCATTGATCCAGTGAATGAACCATTCAATGATCCAGTAGTCGACCCTGGACCGGTCCTCACAGATCCTGAGGTCGGTGGGGCCTGTGAAAATAAATCTTGTGTGGTGTATGGCAAGTTGTACCGTTTACTCATGACGTGGTTATACTGTTGAGATCGAGGACTCAAAAAAAGTTGGTGCGGTTTTTTCACCAGTTGTGAGAGTTTTAACGGGGTTGGAGAATGTATGTATTAAAATGCTAATTCCTTAGTTTGACCTTGCTGGCCAAATCAGCGAAACTATTGGAGTATGTAACGTCGAATGAGGACTTATTGGACACGGTACGATTGCCATGAGTCATTGGGTTTTGTGGGTTTGATGGGTTTGATGGATTTAATGGATTTAATGGGTTATTTAAAGGGTTGAATCCATTAGTTGGTTTACCAAATTGTAATGGCAGTTGATTCGCTGATGTTGCCGTTGTTGATGATGATCCTGCACTGGTAGGTTGTGGGAGAATCAAAGATTCCATCTCTTCGTTCCAAATATTCATTAAATACTCATCTACATTCATTATACTTGAATTTCGAAGTTGTTTCAAATGTGGAGACGATTCATCAGAATCATGATTCTCTAATACTTTCATTCTATTTAAGTGACCCAAGGCTCCAACATTGGACTTTAAAAGGTACTTCGACGTCTTTGTTATATCTTTTATTGGTTCACCATTTATCAAATAATGTTCGAAATCGGGGGTATTAGGGAACCGTAATCGAATAAGATTATAATCTTGGATAATTTTCTCATACTGAATCTTAAAATTATGATCATTAAAAATACTGATCTTGTTTTGCTGTTTTAAACTGAAATATGAAGTGTTTCGTGACATAGTCTCATCCTGATACAAATCCTTGTAATCTAATATCTTCTTCTGAACTCTACTTGAAGGTTCTGGTTCAAATTGTGATTGCGGCGTCGTAGCATTGAATTTCTGGACGAAATTGTTTTGGAAATCGTTGATTTCCTCCATTATACTGCCTATATTGACTTCATTAATCTCTGAACTTCCTTCAACTATTGGTGATCCCCATGGTTCTAAAGTGCCATCCACATTCTCCATATCTCCAATATCGTTCCCTTCTTCCTCTTCTTCTTCCACCTCATCATCATCGTCGTCCAGCTCGCTTTGGTACTTCAGTAGCGAAGTCTTTGTACTATCAGTTTTATACTTGAAAGTCTTTTTAACTTCAGTTTCATGACCTAATAATTTACTCATTTTATTATATATCTTACTCCCTATCGATTCAGTTGGTGTCGTATGTGTGGTGTCTATAGCTCGTTTAAGCCCATCATGGGTTTCATTGTGTTCTTCATCGTCTTTTGGGATATCATTAGTTAAATCTCTATAATAATTATCTGCCAGTGGTGCAACATAATGACTTACTGGTCTTTTCGTATCATATTGATCTTTAATAAACGTCAACGGCGATACGCTCTTCCCATCACTTATATTACCACTATTAGTATGACTTTCTTCACCTTCAGCTTGTAAATACTGTATTGAATTCCACCTTTTCATAACTGGCCTAACTTCTCTCATTGTTATTTGTCTTTTACTACCTCCACCACTTAAACCACCAACATTAGAATTATTGCCATTATTATTGTTATTACTGGTCACCGACCTCACCGAGTTTCTCTTACTCAATACCCTTTGAATCTCTTGTGCTGGTGATGAGTGTCTTATATTATGGTTGATTGCAACATGTAATAATTGGTCGGAATCACTCTTGGTCGTGCCGACCCTAGATAAAGATCTATGTCCTCTATCTGAAACATCAGGGTAAATCTTAGGAGTCGTCGATGTCCCCACTTCATCTCTAATCCTATAGTCTTTGGGACCTCTCGTTATACTCCTACTCCTTCGTAAATCTTCTATCGGTGCAAGTTCTTTCATCATTTTCCAGATATTGTTTTTTCAACACACTGTGATAACTTTAAATTCTACGGAATATCTTTCAAATATCGAAAATCTGAAAAACTAGTCACAAATGGTAGGATACTAAATGTACTGTATAATATGAACCAATATTATCAAAGGTTTATTTTAGTGTGTTGTGCTGTGGAAAATTTTAAAGTCTCGTGCAGTTGGTTTAATGAAAATGCTTCAAATCCCAACGATGAAATCAGATCTTTCAACTGATAACAATGCGCACCGATAAGAAAATTCACCAATGGAATCTTTTTACACTACCCGTATATTACTATAACACTAAAAGATAATTTACATAACTAGTTAAATAGTTGGAAGTTTGATAAATGTGACAAGATGACAAGGTGACAATGTGACACTGAGTATGGTGGCAGGGAATGGCAAATGGACTTTATTTAATCATGGATTTCAAATTTTAATCTTTTCTCTTTTAATCCAATTTCTGCACATTCAATCAATGAATGTTGACCCTTTATAACAGAATTAGTTAATTGAATTAAATCTCTTTTATTTTTCATAATTAATTCTGTACTTCTATTATTATTCTTTTTATCATTGATCTCTTGAACAATCTTAGATAAATCTTCAACAACTCTGCTTAAATGTTCCTGAGTTGTTTCAAAAACTTCAGCATAAATTAATTCCTTTAAATAAAAACCGAAACAATAACTCCATTTTAATGTTTTACGACCATTGGTTAAAGCTTTAAATGCATCTTTTAAAAATTGAATATCAGTCCATGATAAATTCTCTCTATTATGTTTCAGTTCTTCACTCATATACAATTCCATTCTTTGATTAATTGTACTTAAAGTTATCATATCCCCCTTCATTGATGATTCATGAACTGCAAATCTTTTATAATAATGTAAATACCTTTGTAAAGATTTTAAACTTTGTTTGGCTTGAGTATTATTATCTTTTTCAGTGGAATTAAAATTATTACATTTATAAAACAGTTGACCATGTTTAGCCCATTCATCCATACAAATCCAACAAAATTCAAATTTACATGTCAGACAAGTCATATGGTTACATCCACCATTTTTTTCAATTACAGCAATACATTTTGGACAATTTTGAGTATTAGCTTCAATCCAATGTGCGGTTTCTGAATCATCGTTACATTTTTTAATCCATGCTTTTAAAATGAAACAGGGACATGGTAAGTGGTTTTCATATTGACAATTATAACAGAATTGATGATCATTTGAACATGAAACGATTGGGATCGTTGAAATATCAACCACTTTATGTTCAGCTTCAATTTCTTCTAATTTAGCCTTTGATTTGGATTTAGCCTTTGATTTACTTTTTGTCTTTGATTTAGATTTGGATTTGGATGTATTTTTATTGTTGAAATTAGGTTTAGGTTTCTTTAAATTACCATCAGAATCATAACTATTTTCAAGTTCTTGAACTAAATCAACTCCTATATCAAAATCATTTGACTCATCATTCTCATTAAAATTAGAATTAGCTGTTGAATTAACTGTAGAATTAATATCACCTCTCATAATTGAATCTAAATCATCGTCACTATCTAAATATAAAGCAAAATTATCTAATAATTCAACTAAATTATCACAATCTGGCGCAGGACACCATTTAAACCTAGACTTTCTTGAATCCACATACACTCTAGCAGATGCTTGAAGTAACATATTCTTGCTCCAAATTAGTTCACCCTGAAGATCGAAAAAATCAGTCTTGTCATATGATGATGGCGGTAAACTCAGTATAATTAGTTCTTGAACTAATTTATGTGGTATAGTTAATGAACAATTAGGTTCCATACATCGAATTAACCCACCATTACCAACTGTAGTCTTCAAATATTCAGCATAACAATTCACACAATATTCATGACCACAAGATAATTGAAAAGTATTAATTTTAGGATAATCTTCACAGCAAATAAAACACAGAAACCCGTTCTTTTCTAAAATTTGATTCTTTTTATCCTTAACTAATCCACAAGTCTTCAAAAACTTGTCATTATCATCATAATACTTATTTATAACTTCATCTACTTGCCATTTACAATATTGTAACATGATGAGTAAATCATCTAAATCACATTGAGGCAATTGCAGGTTCTTCAAGCTACCAGCGCTACTAATGAACATAACATCAATGAAATTCTCCAATGCCCATTTCCTAAATATTTCCGACCTATCACTAATCATTTTTTGGTCCTCAGGTGTGGTGTTCTGTGATCTATTACTTGTCTCAGCAATATCATTATCAGAGTACTCGTCGAATGAAAAATCTGACCCATCATCCATGTCAGAACCATATTCGTCTCCGTAGTCTTCGTCATACCCTGTCTCATCGTATCCTGTCTCATCGTCGTCGTAGTCAAAATCAGTTTCTGCCGCTGACATAATGTGGTATTGATCTAAAGGATACAAATTTTTTATCGCGACTGGTTTGTTTCAGGTTTTAAAGCATCATGTAGCACCTGTAATTTATATAAAACCTAAAAAGAGTTTGAAAATGGTGTTGGTATTGTAATTGATAGTAATGGAGTTGAATGATTGGCTGGGAATTTTTCTTGGTAAAGAATGACTGAACATTGGAAGAAATATTGGAAGTGACTGTTTAAAAGAGATGACACTAAATTATACTAAATTACAGTATAATATCAAATTATTATAATTTACAGCACTTAAATACTAGAGATACTAGAAAATATCAAATTCAGTTATTTATTTATAAAATTAGCCTTAACAGTAGGAGCATGACACCCTGGGCATCTTTGAGCATACTTCAGTATGTAATCTTCGTTAGAATTGTGATTCCTCTTATGAAGTAGTGCTGATTTGCATGAACATGCATCAACACTTTCAAATATACATGTATAACAGAAAGAATGACAATATAAGCAAACTGTATTCAATTTTTCTTTCAATTGTAAGCGTAAATGGTTTGGTTTTTCAATAATTGTTTTACAATTAGGGTGTGGACACCAACTCAAGTTTCTGGAATTTGAAATGTACAATTTAGCACATGTTTGAAGTATCTCGTTCGAATTCCAATCTAATTTCGTATTATCGAGTCTTGGAAATGTTGGGTTCTCATTACCAAATAAAGATACAAATCGATGTGTAATGGGTAAATCACAGCCCATACAGGTTATTATTTTACCAAGTCAAATTTTCTTTTGAATATAATGCCTATAACAATTGATACAATATATATGACCACAATGCAATCCAAACCCTTGCATTTTTGAAGAATTTCAAGCATAAAAAGTAGGGCGTGTGGCTTTCATTTGTTGCAAAAAACTGTGGGTAGTTTTTACCAGGTAAGTTACAAGCATTTGACACAATATTAATATCTTGTAAAATAAGGTTGATTACTTCCTCTTCATCCCAGTTATAGTGATGAAAAATAATTAATAAATCATCATCGTCGAAAATTTTGTTTAGAAGTGTACCTGGTATTTCAAGAATTGATTTTAAAGATTCTAATTTTTCAGAGAAAACCTCTTTGGTAAAACCTTCGAAATGCTAACTATTAACGATTGTTACATCGACTATTTTTTTGTGAAATGTTTAACTCTCTCATATCAGCTAATATTTCCAGATCTTCAACTTGAATTGGTGATTGTAGAGTCATTGCTTTATTGAATAGTATATTCATAATTTTTTTTTTATCATCTTCTCTTTATATAATATTAAACTACATACTTTTGCTTAGTATCGCAACAAAGAACATGTTCATATACATGCATTGATTTACACAAATTTTTAGTTACTTAATAATCAAGATATAATATTTGGAGGTGGTAGCATTAATTCACTTATATTTACATCCAGCACCAAAATTTATTTGCGCCGCATGGGTTTAATAAATTATTGAAATTAAGATCTTGGCTTATCCCGATCCCAATTAAATATACTATTACATCTGGTACATGTCATATGTAAACACCCTGAAATCCTAACTGTAGGTGCTTTACAACCTGGACATCTTTGAGAGTAAGTCTTGATGTAATCTTCGTTTTTCTTATAATCTCTTTTCTTAGCTTTTGCCAGTACACAATAACATGAATCTATACCATCAAAAGAACAACTAGAACAGACTTTGTGACCATACAGACAAACAAGTTTCAATGGAGTCCTCAGTCGTCTATTACTCGCTTTCTTTATGATACTTGGACAATTAAGACCTGAACACCAAGTGAAAACCTTTGAATTTGATATGTATAACTTAGCAGATATTCTAATTAGATCATTCTTGACCCAATCTAAGGTGGGAATATCCTTAGTAGGTGAATGTCGATTGTCACAAATAATTGGTATGAATCTATGGGGTATAGGATGAGTACAGGCAATACAAGTAATTATTTTACCAATTGGGAGTTTCTCATGTACATAAGATTTATAACAACCGATACAAAATTCATGTCCGCATGATAATCTAAAGCTACCTCTTCTGTTATAACAACAAATAGTGCACAATTTGTTTGTAAAATTAAAGGAAGCCAGGGTTTTTGAGTCAGGTATTCTAAAAGTCTCGCTTAACTTATCAACCAGTCTACAACTCATACCGGTTATTTGTTGTACATCCCAATTATAGTGATGAAGAATAATTAATAAAGTATCATCATTAAAATTTGGGTATTTAGCTGGATAATGGGTTTTAAGAAATTCCCGTAAAGTTGTTAGTTTTCCACGTAAAATTTGTGTAATGAATTCATCTAAGTTTTTAAAATTTAATAAACGTTTACTAGGTACCTCTTTTGTGGTTGTGGGCGATAATATTGCAGTTCCGGAAGTATCGACCGACTCGTTTTTATTGAGGTATTTCGTTACACCTGGTGGTATATATACATTTAGTTGTGTGACAATGGATAACTGATACTTTACTGGTGATAAAAGTGAAGACATAAAAGAATTTAATCTTAGTTTTTGATTCAGGGAGTATTTGTAAGATATATTCTTCAAAGGTTGCAGCCTTCTTCGTTTAGTCAGTGTACCAGTTTCGTTGTATGAGTGATTTGTATCAGACATCCCATAGTACCCTTTTATTATTGCAAACAGTAATAGTGGCGTAAATACCACCAAAGGTATAGTAACCTCTTTCATTCTTAAAACTCTTTGGAGAAATTGAAAGACGCCGATGAAACGTTCAATAGCAACAATGTTCATTGAATGTAAATATGGATAATTATATACTGAATCCAAAATTTCAGGCATCAGTCTGGGAGATTAATTAAATGATTTATTTATCAGCAATTGATAATTCTAATATTCCTACATTTATGTACATAAATCTAAATAAAGGATAGAGCGTACATTTACTTAAATCTACTTCATTAAAATATGCGGCTTGCATAATTCATATTGATATTTTGAAAGCTCTATTATACCATTCAGCCCCTTAAAGCAGTTTTCTTCTTGTTTTATAAGGAATTCGTAGTTCATAGGCATTATTTATATTTTCAATAGATTAAGAGTACTAACAGTGAGGCTAACGAAACTAAAGTGATTAATAGGGTAAAAATGTTATTATTATGTTGAAATCTCCATATACCAGTCTCACTAAAGGTCATAATACCAAACTATATATAACAGAAACCCACAAACACGCTAGGAAAATCCCTAGATTTAGGTAAAGAGAATTGAATCTTAACGTAAGTTTGGTCATTAGTGAATTTCGGTTCAATTTGGATTTGTTTTTTTTACTTCTTTAAAAACACAAGATTTATTCAATTAAGTGCCTTGAGAAACCATGAAGTTTTTTCTCTCCTTACTAATATACATAGATATGCTTATACGGAAATATAAGAGCGATATCAATATTTAGAAATTTAACATATACTCACATACACATACCTATTCAAATTCAAATCTATTTAAAATATTCTTTTCTTGATCAATTAATTGCTTGACAATTTTCATTTTTGAATCTCTATATTCTTTATTTAATTTTTTATAACTCTTGAATTTTTCATTAACTAATTTTCCAAAGATTTTTGAGGCTTCTTCATCTTGTTTGGAAGGAGTTAATAAATATTTAACTATACGGGATGGTAATTTTGAGTGTTTACATAATGCTAATTTTAATTTAAAAATTGGGTACGGTAATAAGATTAATCTCATGATGGCTTTTGCATGCAATGTTAAGAATCCAGTTGATAAAACACGGATTGAAACTTTCCAATTTTCATATTGTTCTTCTTCATCTTCTTCATCTTCATCTTCTTCGTGTCCATGATTGTGACCTTCGTGATCGTGACCTTCACATCCCTCGTGATCATGTCCATGACCTTCTTCTTCCCTTTCATCGTCTTCTTCATTATTGTCATCTTCTTCATCCATCTCTTCATTTGCCTTTTTGTATTCCAGAATTACATAAGATAAAGTATCAAAATAATCTTGTAACCAAGATAATTTCAAATCAATAATTTTGGACTTACGAGTATCAGTTTTTAAAGTATTTAAATATTTTAAAAATTCTTTAGATAATTTAACTGAATCATTTAAATTATTATTACTTATAAATCCATATCTTTGAAGTAAATAGGGATTTGAAAGTTCGTTACCGTAAGTATTAAATAATTCAAAATTAAATTCTTCATCTGGTAATTTATGAATTACTATATCAACACATTGTGATGAATTTTTTAGTTCTGAATTTAAATGTTCATCTGGTGTGATAAGTTCCATTTCTTCTTCTATTTCTTCCTCTTCCTCTCCTTCTTCACCTTCATTGTCCTCTATTTCTCCATCTTCACTTTCTTCGTCATTTATTTCTTCTTCTTCGACTTCCTCTTCTTGTTCTAGTGTTTGAATAAGATCCATTGTAATTTCACCAATTTCTTCTTCTTCAATATCTTCCTCATCATCATCTTCTTGATCGTCCTCATCGCCTTCATCTCCTTCATCTTCCTCTTCATCAACTTCATCCAGTCCATCACTTGATTCACTTAAATCTTCAGGTTTAAACCCATCTAATTCAAAATCAACCTCCAAATCATCTTCATCATCCAAATCCTCATTTAAATCCTCATCATTAACCATATCTTCGATATTCCCCAATTCAAAGTCATCAACATCTATCATTGATTCATCAAAATATGTAGTTTCATCATTTTCATCAAATTCATGATCACATTCTAAATCTCCACAAATTGGACAAGTTTCAGAATCACATACAAAATGAACATTTTCTCTACCAACCCAAAAACTTTCAGGTATAGGTGATAAATGATTAAATAAATCTGCACCAGGAACTAAAGCTGGACCATAAAAATCATCAATTTCAAAAGCTCTAGAAACAACTGATTGAACATAAGTACCAAATTCTTGTAATTTTAATTTATAATTTTTAGAATTTTTTTCAATTTCTTTTAATTCAATATTCAAGACATTTGGAATTGGTACATATTTACTATTATAATACAGGAAATCAACACATGCTTTAAAAAATTGTATTAATTCTTTTGGATCTAACATTCCAGTACTCTCACATTCAGTATTTTTTAAAAATTCTTTAACTTCTTCTGGCCAAAGACAAATCGGTAAATCAGAATCTGTAGTAGTTGGATCTATGGAAGTTAAATAATCAAACCAAGGAGATGATTCTTTAAAACTCAATTCATATATAAAACAAAGAATTAATCCATGAATACCTTTTGTAAGATTAACTTTAATTCCTGATCCATTAACAGAATCTGATTCTAACGCTTCTTTAGTTTGTAAAGTTTCATGATAATCAACTATCAAGTTATATATAGATGAGTTCTTCGAGGATAAGATACTACTTTTTGGAATTCTTAATAAAACATCAGTTTCTAAACTCTCTTCATCATCTTCCTCATCTCTCTCATTGGTTTCTGAATTACCCCAAAACACACCAACTCCACCAATTTTTGATTCTCTAACTTCAAGCTTTGGGTTCCAGTATGCATTGGCCCTAAGAAACTTCTCATACCCTTGTATATTCTTTGTCATCAACTTATGTTCCACCATCCTTTAAATTTTGTCAACTCTTCTATTTCGTCTTCTTCGTATTATTCTTCGTCTTTTGATGCTGCTAAAACTCTCTACCTAATTTAGGCTATCTGCCCCGTTACCCGGCCGCGTCAGGTTTCGCGAAGAGTATAAATAGTTGAGCGATGCCAGAAAAGTTTTTCTTCTTTACACATCAGTAGAGGTTATTCTATCACTATAAGATACTATAATCCGTAATTAATTTATTAATTACACCATAAATACCTTAGGGTTTCATCGACGGTACGGACATTAGTCTACGTACAACTGGTGAGATTACGATCAGCTAAGTGTCTTTTGACCTTTTTAACAGATTGGCCACAATCGACACTTCGTTTCCGGTTTTTTAGATAATATTTATTGGCACTTAATGACTATGTTAGTTTTGTTTACTTGTGTTTAGCATTGGCTATTCACCTATGTTTACAAATTTGATCATTGTGCTACATTTTTTTTCCTAAATCCTCTCAGATTTTTAAACTGACATCTCTCTACTAGTTATAGATATTTCAAATATCCTAACTATCGTAGTTACCCTTTATTGACTTCTTAATTTAATATCAAACCCACCATGATCTTAACTATACAGATCAAGACTATAAGACTAAAGCTAGTATCAATATATCCTTCGGTACATGTATGAGCAGTAGTTAAAGAGATCACTCAAAAATTCTCATCGCACAAAAAATTCTCATCAAAATGGCACACAGATTGATAGTCAACGTCATCCTTACCGGTGCATCAGTGTTCGGCCGTGCGTTCACGGAAGCCTACAGACAAGCTGCCAAAGCTAGTGCCACACAAGCTGCTGCGACAGTGAACAAATCCCAATCAGTTGGTGGTATACCAGTTGATGAAGCTTTGAAAATTTTAGGATTGGAGAAAAAAGATATTACGTTGGATAAAATCGATAGTAAATACAAGTACTTGTTTGAAATGAACGGTAAAGAAAAGGGTAATTCCTTCTACTTGCAATCCAAAGTATACTATGCGATGGACACTTTAACTAAAGAACTAGAGTATTTAGAGAAATTAAAAGAGGTCAAAGAATCAAAAGAAGCTGAACCAAATTAAACCCAACCAAATTAAACCCAATCATTCAAATGAACTCCCCCCAATAAAAAAGAGTATCTTCTCGATGAAGAAAGGGCGTAAAACTCACTCCCAATCACATCGTCAGGCGTGTAAATATTATGGAAATATACGGACTAAAATCCCTAAAAAATTCCTCTCTATAACTTTGTTCTCTGTCCCCTGTAAAATTTAAAATTCGCTTAAACGATCGTTCGCACTAAAAAAAATAACAAAAATTCTATTAGACGTAATGACTGACAAGGATAAACTATTAGAGGATGCTTCCACCTTACTTATGTTTGCCAACGCAGCAGCCAAACAGAACAATGGCACGCCATCGCCACCGTTCGGCCCATCATCTAGTGTGAACCAAAATCAATTCCAGAATCAAAATCAACAACAACAAGGTAATCATCAGCAGCAAACACAGAATCAACCACCGTATAAGACAAATTCAAATAGTAATACACCAACTGAATTACAATCCCCAGTTCATATACATGCGCAAGTACAACCACTTCAACAACAACAACAACAACAACAACAACAACAAGGTCAGCCAGGTCAAAATTTCCATCATATTCAACATCAACCTCAACAACTTCAAAATCAGACACATCAGCAACTGAATCAACAACAACAACCAACCCAGCATCCAAGACCTACACTTCCGATGCCTGGAAATTATCGACCTACCCAACCACCAGTGCCTCCCACTGTTCTCCAGCCAATTTATCCTTACCCACCTCAACCATACCAATATGGTTCAAAATCAGCTAGATCCTCAATTTCTGAAACCAATCCGTATCCTAAACCAAATTTACATAGAAGAACAAGTTCAGCCGGCGGATATAATAATCATGGACAATTTCCAAACCAAGGAAACCAAACACCAGGACAGACTCATGGTTTAGGGCAGGTACCTAGTATGAGTCCAAATGGTCCAAAAGAAATGACACCAAAAATGAGTCCAAAAATTAGTCCTAGTTTAAGTCCCAAACAGGGAGGCGTACCATTATCACCGGGATCTTTTGAGAGAGGGATAGATAATCAAACTGGTAGGAGAAATGATAATAATGCTAAATTTGCAGCTGCGGCATTAGCACAAGCGGCTGATAATCCATTACCTTTATTAAAGAAAGAAAATGCAGTTGTTGTTAAACAGGAGGAGTCTGTTAATTCTAAACAAGAAGATAAAGAAGATAAGAGTTTAAAAATTAAAGATAGTCCACAAATTGATGAAACTAAAGAAGTCAATGAGATTGTTGAAAATTTAAAATTAGCTAAAGAAAAAGAAAAAGAAAAGGAGAAAGAAAAGGAAAAGGAAAAGGAAAAGGATAAAAAGAAGAGGAAACGAAAAGAAGATTCACCTAAATCACCTAAATCTCCAAAATCAGTTAAACGTCAAACCATTGATTCCACATTTAAAGCCCCACCATTAAAAGATTATAAAGTTGATCCTGATTCTGGTATAATTGGATGTATTTGTGGAATTGAAGATGATGATGGATTAACTGTTCAATGTGATATCTGTTTCAGATGGCAACATTGTAAATGTATGGGATTCAACACTGATGATGAAGTGCCTGAATTATATAAATGTTATTTTTGTGATGAATTAAAATGGGGGGTATTTGATGCTGAAATTTGTAAAAATAATACGTTAATTAGATTAGATAATGGTGATGAAAATGAGAATGAGAATGAAGGTGAAAATCAAAATCAAAATGGAAATGATCAAAAGCAAAATAATGATAACGATGAAGATAAAAGGAAGAATAAAAAGAGAAAAAGACTTGATTCAAATGATAAAAATTTAAATGGTAATGATAGTAACGATAATGATAACGATAGTAAAGATAATTTGAGGAAAAAACAATTGAGAGATGACTTTGATAAACCTAAATCACCGATTGATAATTTCAAACCAAATAAAGATAATGAATTATTGAATGATGGTGTTACCACGGAAAATTATGAAAGTACATATTATAAATTACATAGGAATGATTATAAGAATAAAGAAATTAGAGAATATTTTGAAAAACTTGGTCAAGAATTTATGAATGAGAGTAAAAATAGTGGGAAATTCGGTAGTGATGAAGAAAAAGAAGAAGTGAATCTCAATGAAACTAAAATATTAAGTTTTGAAGAATTTAAAAAATTGAAAACAATTCCAATTAAATTACCAAATTTTGAAAAATATAAATCTGGGAAGTCCAAAGAAAATTTAAAAGATGAGAATAATGAAGGTTTAACAATTCAAGTAAAACCTTATTCAGATAATCAAAAACAAAAATTTAATGGGATTTCCAAATTATCATTATTCTTACAAAATAACCATAAAGATAAATCTCAAGAATTAATAATCCCTAAGGGAACATTAATAATTGAATATTTTGGAGTAATTGATTTATTTTCAAATTATAGAGATTTTAAATTAAATCAATATAATATTTGGGGTACCACTAAACCTAAAGTTTTAAAAAATCAATTAAAAATTAATCTGAATAAGAAACTTGATATTATATTAGATTCAAGATTTGTTGGTAATGAAAGTAGATTTATTAGGAAATCATGTTTTAGTAATTCTAATGTTGAAATTGAAAATTATTATATACCTGAAATTAAAAGTTTTAGATTTATGATTAAGACTAATAAAGATATTGTATTTGATGAAAATAAGAATGAACAAGAAATAAGATTACCATGGGAATGGGATTTAATTCATCCAATTTTAAAATTTGAAAATGATGAAAATTTTAAATTTGAACAATTAAAAGATTTTGAAAAATCAATATTAATTAATTCAATTGATTCAATTCTTTATTTTACTGAATGTGGATGTAGTACAATTTCAAATAATTCAACAAATATAAAAAATTGTAATATTTTAAAAGTTAAGAAGGCAATTAATTATATTTTAAGATCAACTAGAAAAATATCAGGTATAACAAATATTAATTTATATAAACCAAAAGAAATTATTCCAAGGGAACCAAAAGAATTTATTTCATGGGATAATTATTTAAATTTAAGAGATGATATTATTTCAAATAAATTATTTAGTGAAGAAATTGCAGAAGAAGAAGTTAATTATGATGATATAAAGGATAGGATGAAATTTAAAATGATTAATTATGTAGAAATGATGAAAGTTGACAATAATTTGAAAGAACCTGAGATGGAAGATTCCGAAAATCAACAACAACAAGATGATGAACAAGAAGCTGAACAAGAAAATGAACAAGAACAAGAAGAACAAGAAGTAAAGGAGGAAGAAGAAGAAGAAGAACAAACATTCATACCAATCACCAAAGAATTAAAAGAGAAGATTCAAAAATCAATTCAAGAAGAAATTCAAATTAAGCCCGAAATTAAAAAATCAATATCAGAAATCCAATCAAAATTAACAGATAAATTAATTGAAATTAAAACAATTGAAAAACTTGAAAATTTTGAAAATGAAATTAATCAAGTTTCAAATTTAAATGTTGAAAATAATGATACGATTAATTTAAATGCAAATTTAAATGGGATTGGAATCGGAGGAATTAAAGGAATTGGAATTCAAGAACTTCGAGAAATCAGATTTGATGGACTTGAAGGAATTGGTTTAGGAATTGGACAAAGTAATGAATCACCTGAAATAGTAAATAAAAACATTGAAATTACGAAAATTCAAGACAAACCAATTGTTAAGAAGAAATTATCTTTTGCAGATTACAAAAGAAAAAGTCAAGTAAAAGAATAAAACTTTAAGAAATTCTTTTTATAAAACCGCAAAATGGTTTAATAAAAAAATGTCCCACATCATCAACAAAGGTGGTTTAATGAAAAAAAAAAAAAAAAAAAAAACAGGGTTTTATTAGGTTTTATCAAAAATAGTTGAAATAATGTTAAAATTATCCATAACCATTTGTAACGTAAATTTTTTGAAATTAGAGGTAAAAATAATATAACCATGTTTTATTTTCATCAAGGCGAGCCAAAATTTAAAATTATTGGCTGGGGGTGAATTTGTATACAAACAAAAAGGCTGAAATAAAAATAAAAGAAAGAACCAAAACCAGAAACCAAAACCAGAAACCAAAACCAAAACCAAAACTAGATTGTGGCAGTGAATTTTGTTATATAATCAGGGAGAGAAAACAAAACCGAGTATTTGAATCAATAAGTTAATGAGCATTAAAGAATAAAGGTAAAAATTATTATTAGGAAAATAAAGATTAAGCATAAAAGGTAATATAAACCGTTTAATTAGTTTATAGATATAGTTAAATTGATAGACATAATTAGCTTTAAATAGTTTTTAATAGTTTAATGAACAATATAAATCGATTAAGCAAAAGAGTATATAATATTAATAATATTATAGTGTAAAAATATGAAGTATACAAATTATACAAAATGAGTAAAATGAAACTGAAAGGACCAAAATCAAGCCTATACTTGCAACTTATTAATTCCTGGTGTACCGTACGCGAAACCAGTTACCAAAAAAAAAGTCAATCTAATTACTAATACTAAAGAACAAACTAATTACTAATTTCGGAGAACTTAAAAGTTTAACTAAAACCTGAAAAAAAAAAAAGGTTAGTAAAAATTTACAAGTTACCGAAAAATGTTCAAGTTCCTAATGTTAATTTAATCTTAAAATCTTAATCAAACTATCTATAAAAAGTGTTTATCAACAACTTTAAGTTTATCAGATGTGAGAAGTAAAAGTCAAATTGTGGTAAATCATTTATTTTTTTTTTGCACAATAATTGATATAATTCTCCACATTTTTAAACTATTGTTAATCTTTTTGAAACAATAATTAGATAAAAATATAATGGATAACTCCTTTAAAACAACCAAAAATATTTTAACTTCACAAGCCATTACTCGTATTGTAAGACATTAAATTTGTGAGACTTTACAATTAAGTGGGTTGGTGTTTTTACAGGTTGTCAAAGTTTTAGACTTTCTAAATTGGACTTAAACTAAGCCTTTATAACTTTCTTTTGAAAGTTTAACTAAGGGCTTATGAATTTTAACCTTTAACTCGGTCTTAGATAATTTAATAATAATGTACAACAGTTCTTAACCCTTTATTTTTGCAATTTATTGATAACACTTTCTACATAAGACATGAACTGATCAAAGTCTTCCTATTATAAGGGTTGTTCATAACCTGCACCCGTATTCTAAAGAACATCAGATATACCTAGACCAATTAAACGGACTTTCTAAATGGATCCTTGGGAGGACTTTGAGAAAAATTAAGATTTTGTGAAGGACTTCAACACTGCGAAAAAAAAAAAAATCACTAAATCTGTGTAGCACTAAAAAGCACTCCTATTTTCCCCCTAAATGTCGGGGGCCCAACCCAATGTTTCGTCAGTATACAAACATGAAAAATGGTTTGGTAACTATTAAATCTATTAAATATGGTATCTCAAAGCGTAGATAATCAAATGTCTATTAAAAATCTAGAAAATCTGTCTTATCTTCCTATGTATGGAGATCTCCATCACAAAAGAAAAATAATAAAAAATTATTTCACCCAAACACCCAAATTTCATCGTATTTTCAGAGTTCCTTTTCACATTTGTTAGAGACACTTATAGACAACCTGTTAAATTTTTTTTGTGTGTTTTTTCCTTACAACTTCTAAAGTCCACATAATCTTAAGTCCCTTTATTGCATTTAAATTGTTATTTATGTCTCGTTCTTATTTGGGACTTTCAGGCAATACCACTTAAAAGGTAAAAGCGCCGCATTAAATTTACGGTGGGGATTGAAGATCCAGGTTCGTACACCAGCGATTATATTTGCACTGTTGTGGATCACAAGTTGAAGAACAGAGAACAGAAGCAAAAACAGAAGCAAAAACTGAAAAAAAATTAAGCTACCTTTGAGTGAATGGCTACATAGAAACTCATGGTCCCCCGAGATTTGACAGTTTAAGTCTTGTAATGGAAAGAACAACCTGAACTAAAATAAAGGGTTCATCTTGACATCATCACTTGACATCACTCACTAAAGTTAAATACATCACAATACCACTATGAAATTTTGTAAATCTCTGGGTATTTATGGGTACTCAAATGCTACTCTTTTTTTGTGATTATTTTAGTATCACTTTACGATTATCTATCCCTATTTCAATTATTCTATTAGGATGAAATGGAATTCATTAGAGTCTTACCATTTAATTTATTTGACGAGTCATTTTTCAAAATTTTTTTTAAAACAGTTGTAAAGTAAAACAAAGGAATGGCTAACCGGGTGATGAATGCATTTTTAATGGATTGAACGGTTCAATTAAAAAGCAAGGTATACAATTATTCATTCTAAAATCCCCCTAATCAAATAATTTTAAAGATTTGGAATTTCTAGAAACAAAATGATAACTTCTATTTTACAAATAGTGGAATCATATACAAGAAATAGAAATGTTTCAGAATTATGTAGAGATGGTAAATTTTAATGAAACAGCTAAAAATTCATCTGTTTTTTCTCCAAAATTTACGGGTAATCTTTATTGTTTATTAATGGCTTACTAAAATATCGTACTTTGTAGCCTTGTTCATTTAAAAGAATGTTTAATTTAATTCTTACTTGAAATAGATTGAATTAATGAGTTGTGATTTTTATAATGCTGTGTAAAAAAGAACTTGAAAGACAATCTAAAAAAAAAAAAATGAATTTTGAAAAAACAGTGAATGGAGATTGAAAGGTTTGAATTAACCAGTCTGTAATAGTCTAATAAAGAGTAAATCATTTTTGGACTAGACCAATCCATTGGATTTATTTTTAAGGCTGGAGTAAATACTGGAGTTAATAATACTCCAGACAATAAGGTGAATAGACCAAATACTTGCCTTAGTCACTGGATTTAATTACCAGATTTGTGGTCTTAATTCTAGACCAAATCCATGAGTTAATACTTGACTTAAGACTTGAGACTTCATTCTTTCATTTCTTCTTATTCATAATCTTCCCATTCTACAATATCATTCAGAATGTTTTAAATTGATATTTGAAGGAGTTAAGATTATTTAAAGATTTGAATACGTGTTAATAGGAGCTAAACCTTATTCTTAATCAAATATTCAAAAATTTCATGAATATCCAACTTATTCTATAAAAGTATCTTGTGTTGTTAATATTATCTTAAAGTTGATAGAGAATAAAAAGAGTATCTGAAACTTTATGCTTAAACCTTAACTAAGTTCAAAAATCTTAAATAAACAGTAAAGAACAGTATCTTAACAAGTTTAATAATATAAACAGGTTTGTAAACAATGCTTTGACAGTTAAAGAACAGTTTGAAGAATAGTTTAGATATTCCAAAGTTCAAAATATCTTGAACAATTCAATCCAGAATAGAACAGGAAGAGAGTTAATAGTAAAAGAGTAAAGTAACAGGAGTAAATAAATCAAAATCATTTAAATTGATAATTTAAAAATTCTTCCATATCATTTCCCTTTAATTCATCACCATTTCTTAAATTTTCAAAAGCTCTTTCAGTTAATTTTTTCTCTTTTGTTAATTCAATTATTAAATCATCATTAATATTAAAATTAAATGGATTTAAATTAAATAAATATTTAATTAAATTTTGAATTTCATTAATTTTAAAATTTTTACCAGTTATTTTATTTAATTCATTCGTTATAAAATCCCATTTTTTAATTTCATATTTATCTAATAAATCTTTTAATAAATTATTATAATCATTATTCCATGATGATGAATTATTATTACCTTGTTGACCAATTATAACTTGAAATCTATTTCTTGCAGCTAAATAACTACCAACTTTTGTAATTTCAGCAATTTCAACCCAATTTTTACCTTCATTTTTTAATTTAACAATTAAATCATCTTGATCTTTGGTAAATTTCAGTTTTCTTTTTGATCTTTTTGAATTTATCAGATTATATAATGATGGTCTATTTGAAATTTTGGCTAATGGTGGTACAGGTAAAAGAGTTGTTAATTTATTATTAAATTCAGTTGGTGAATAAGAAATTGATGGTAAACCAGTACCTGTATTTGAATTTCCATTATTCCCATTATTTGAATTATTATTATTAATAATATTTGAAGGATTTGAATTATTTGATGTTAAATTATTGGGTACGTAATAATTTGAATTTGAATTTATTGGATTAAATCCAATATAATTTATTCTATAATTATTTGGATTTTGATAATTTTGATAATTAGTTTGATAATTAGTTTGATAATTATTTTGATAATTTGAGTTATTGTAATATGAATTGTAATTATAAGAATTATAACCTGTAGTACCAGTACCTGTACTAGTATTTAAATTATTCATATTATTAACAGCAGCAGCAGTAGTAGTAGTAGTAGCAGCAGCAGCAGTAGTAGTGGAGTTAACAGCAGTTGTTGAATTATTTGTATTAGTATTAACACCATTAGTAGTATTCATAGTATTAGTATTAGTAGTAGTAGTATTCATAGCATTATTAACAGTATTAGTATTAGTTGGATTTGGATTTAAATTTGATGATTGAACAGGTGTTGAATTACCGTACAGTAAAAAAGGTTGTTGATAATAAATTGGATATTCTTGATTAATTGGCATAAAAGGAATCATAATTTCTGAATTCATCTTTTAAAATTCTGGCCCTTCTTTTGCTATAGCAATATATTTTCTAGTAATATATTTTCTAGTAATATATATATATTTTGTTTATGGTTCCAAATTGACTTTTTTAAATAAAAAAAAAAAATAGAATATTAGTTGAAATTAAATGAAAAAAAAAAATTAAAATTAAATTGGAATAATTTAGGGTTAAATAATAATTCGTAAATTTATAAAATAATTCAAATGGAAAGAAGAAATACGAAACTTTTTTTGTTTTTATAAAAATCATCTGACATTGCATTATTTAAAATTAAAAGATCCCGTTAGGATCCCAATTGTGAAAATTTCATAGTTTCTCACATCTCATCTCTCATGCCAAAACTCACCAATCTCAATCATCAATGACATTTGCTCTGTATTAATTTGTCAATTGTCATCTCTTTACAGTTTAACAATCAACTTAACTTGAATCAATAACTATAATTAAATTGATTAAAATTGACTTCAATTCGTTCAATAGGACCTTATCAAAGTCTAACAAAGGCGGGAATGTCTTATTAAAATTACTTAATTCGAACCGTTGAAGGATGTCCATTATGTCGATATGTCTAATGTTCTATTTTATACTAAAATAATGATCCCTTTCTCTCCGTAGCCTCCTTCCAATCATCTTTGTCTTCTCTTCCTTAATCTCCATACAACACATGCGTTTACCCCCCCTGTCCAACCTTTCTCATCTACCCATCATTTACTGTGTTTCCTATGCCTCTCTCACTTTTCTCATTTCTCTCATTTCTCTCATTTCTCTCTCTTCTGTGCATTGGGTGAAATTTGTTGTCGTGGGGGATTTAAAGAAAATTCTCACAACATGCAAAAACACGAATTTCCTAATCCGGACACTGCATACATTGCAAAAAGTAAAGAAAAAATGAAAAAAAGAAAAACATCCAACCTGCAAAAACTGCAAAACTGCAAAACTCTTCCTGAAATGTCGGCCGCATGCAAAGAGACATTTCGGCCCCGGCCCCCCCAGGTTTCTAAATAATTCAAACCAATTTTAAACTAACCTTTTTAACCTTTTTAACCTTTTTAAACTAAATCACTTTAAAATTCAAAACCATCTAGGTTAACTTTTACAAAGAAAATTCTATTAAAAATTTGATTGTTATTTTCTATTTTTATTCTAAATTTCCTATTCTAATTCTTAATTTCCTATTCTAATTTCAACTTATCTCTCACCACTACCAGAAACTTCTTTTGGTGTACAGAGTTTTCCCACTGGCTTTTAAATATTTCGAAAAAAAAGTAAGTCTAAAAAGTGAATTAACTCATTTGAAAGGAATTTAGATTTCATTCAGTAATATATCCTTTATCTAATGTTTATCTAATGTTTCAAGACTTTTGTTCCATTGGAAGTTTGTTTATCTATTTATTTGGTCTTTTAAATATCACCAAATTTTCTGATTTCGCACCCAAAGAGAGAGAGACTGCATTGGAAGTAATGAACTTATTTACTAGTAACTAGTAACTGATTCTTTAAAACAGAGATTAACAATGGATTTTGATGGTAAGCCTTTTAAGAAGGTGAAAAGTTAAATAAATTGATAAATTGATAAATTGATAAATAACAGAAAAATTGGGAAATTTTAACTAATTTTAGAGCCATTAGATTCATGTGGTTTAAAATAAAGTAAATGAATGAACTAAATGAATGAAAAAAAATGATCCAAAAGATTGATTATCAAACAGAAATCTCATTAAATTCACTTAAATAACAAATTTTAGATTATATCGATCGATTCAATTTGTAAAAAATGTTGTAAATAAAGCAATTACTCCATTAAACTAATACCTATTTTGTAAAAATAATAGTGAAAATATTATAACAATCCTTGTATGTATGTATGTATGTATTTATGTATAATAATACAGTGTAAACTTTTCAAAGATGTAAGAATATCAATATTTAAGTCTTAGGTAACATTAAATTGAATTATATGGCATTTTAAATCCTAATTAGAGAAAACTGTATCAATCTTGAACTAGTTAACCTGTATCATCCACCATTAGAATCAAAAACTTCGTCTAAGTTCCAATAATAATTCGTATCCTTATTAATAATTTCAAAAATAACTAAAATAACTATCAATAAATACGTATTAGTCAATAATACAAATCAATCAATAGGAAGATCAACGGAAATATCAATAGAAAAATATCAATAGAAAAATATCAAAAATATCAACAATACCCTATACCAATAGTCCCATTAGAATTGGTTAATATCAATATCCATTATTGTGATACTATTACACCTTATAATATTACACCTTATAATATTACACTGTTATACACTGTTATATTATAATAACTCCAATATAATAATATTAAAGATTTCAAAATTTTAGTAAATATAATTGGATCAAACCATTAATCTAATTATAAACCTTAAGTATTAGTTATTTATAGCACAATAATTAGAAATCACCCATGACCACCAAAAACTTTTTCAATACCTTCAACTACTTCTTAGTATCATTCATATATTATATAAACTCTATAAACTCTCTAACCAATTAAACCCTCTTTTCTTGGTAACAATTAAAATGAAATTTTAACATGGCTTTTACAATAGCTCTAGAATCACAAAAATCAGGCGAATTTGAGAATCTCAAATACTCAATTACAGCCTTATAAAACTAAATTCATCATTTCACCCACTTGCCCCATCTTCTTACTTCCTACTTGCCCCCCATTAATATCATAATACCACTGCCACTAATCCTACTATTACTACTATTGATACTGGTCTAGTTTTCACTGTCGCCTACCATTATTTCTACTGTTATCAGGATGATATCAAAACTGAAGAAATTAATCATTGTTATAATAATCATCTCAATTATATTAGTTATAAATAGTTCAAATTCAAATTATGATATAAATCAAATAGATAATCTTTCTATACTTGAATCTGATCAAGTCCTAGTGGATTTATCATTCCAATGGTTACCATTTTTCTTTAAACCATCTGATTCATTTATAATATCATCAATTTTAGGGTTTAACCTTTATTTATTACCAACTTATTTAAATCTGAAAACTGTTGATCTTAAAGATAAAGATTATCTTATAGATATTTTAAATACTTCAACTTATTCGAAACAAGTAGGTAAAACTGAAGAAAATGATAATATTTATTTTAAATATATTGGTTATAATATTTATATAAAATTTAGTAAATTAAAAACTAATAAAATAACAAATTTAAATGTTTTCAATAATATTAATGATTCAAGAGAATTTTATACAAAAGTTACATCAAATTCTTATTTCCTTAAAAATAAATCATTCCATTTCATGAAAATTTCAAATAATGAAATTGATAATTACTTAAAATCATTAAATGAATTTAATTCATTAAAATTTTCAAATACTTTGTATTCCAAAACTCCTAAAAAATATAAGATCTTTCAAATACTGGATTTACATTATTTAAATGGTAAAATAGATTATAAAACTGAAAATTTCTTGTTAAATTCAATAACTAATGAACTACCAAATTTAATCATCTTGAATGGTGATATTTTTAATTTCCAATCAAAATCAATTAAATTATCAAATTTAGATTTGGATTCAATGCTTTTAAATACTTTCAATACTTTCATTTACTTGAAAATCCCATTCATTTTAAATTTCGGTGACACAGATTATAAATTAAATTTACAAACTAAAATTTTAAAATTTATTTCAAATTTACCATATTGTTTAAATCTTGACCCTGTATTTCATGCAAGTTCAAATTCAATTAACTTACATGGTTTATCAAATTATAATTTTGTTATAAGAGATGATGATGACGTTTTCGGGATTGTTAGTTTAATTGATAGTTATCAAAATACTGTTAAAGTATCACAAATTAATAATTTATATAGATTTAATCATGATGCTCATCCAAATCCAAAAGATTTAGTTGCTAGATCTAATTTAATAAATCAAGATAAAGATATCGTAAATTCAAAGGGAATACTAACACAAGATATAAGAAATATGTTTAATAATCTAATATTAAAATTTAAACAATGGACATATTATAATTACAATTCAAAACAAGATTTAATAAATAATTCAAACACAACAGATTCAAAGTCATTAAATATTAAAAATAATTCAATTCATTCAAATAAGATTTCAAATAATCAAATACCAATTTTATATAATAAAGATTCAAATAATCTAATAAAAAGAGAAACAACAAATACACAATCAAATCCAGATTTAACAAATATTTTTAAATTATCATTCCTTCATTATCCACTACCTAATTTTAGACCACCTGGTAAATTCAAAATTATTGGTACATATAGAGAAAAATCACCATTATTAACAACTACTGACCCAACATTCATAAATGATTTAATCGCTTTAGGTTACAACGTTGTCCTGGCATCCCATGAACATACAAATGACGGGTGTATATTACATGAACGAAAAGAAGGTGAAGAAACAAAGGAGATATGGTTATGTTATAGTTCAATATCAGGATTTCAAAATGAACCAAGTTCAAAAACTTATAATTCGAAAATTAATGATGATTTTGAAAGAAAATTAAGAGTTTTCGAAATTAATAATAAAAGATTATTAAGTTGGAAAATTAATGAAAAAACTGGTAAAGGTTTTGATTATCAGTTAATTAAGGAATTTAAATAGAGGTATCGGTGTTTTTTCTTCCCTCTCTCTCCCTCTCTTCTCTGTCTCCTCTGTATCTGCCTCTGTCTCTGCTTCTTTGTCTACTTTGTCTACATTTCTAAACCGATTGGCCCCTACTTAATACCCCAGATCATCTATTTACTCAATCAATCAAGAATTATATGCTAATCTATAAAAATATTCTAAATTTTTCTAAACTTCTCTAAATTTCACCATTTTTTCTCTTGCTCTACCTCCACCTACATTATCTATCACCTTCACCAACTAAATAATCTATATAATGTCCCTAATACAAAAAATTTAAAAAAAATCCCAATTTGATCACGTGCCGGCATTTTTTAAATAAAAAAAATTCCTCGATGAGATAAAAATTATTTTATTATTATCAATGGGTAGAGCTAAAAAGACTAGAAAATTTGCAACAACAAAAAGGATAATTAATTCCAAAAAGATTCCAGCCAAGGAACAAGAAGCAAAACCAGTGAAAGATCAAGAACTTACGAAATCAATTCCACAAGTTTCATCAGCTTTGTTTTTCCAATATAATAGTAGTATTAAACCACCATATCAAGTGTTAATCGATACCAATTTTTTCAATTTTTCAATCCAGAAGAAAATCGATATCATCAAGGGTCTTATGGATGTAACCATGGCCAAATGTATCCCATTAGTGACAGACTGTGTGATGGCGGAACTCGAAAAATTAGGTTCAAAATACAGAATAGCGTTAAAATTATCAAAGGATCCAAGAATTAAAAGATTAACATGTAGTCATAAGGGAACTTATGCGGATGATTGTATTGTGAATCGTGTGTTACAACATAAATGTTATGTTGTGGCCACCAATGATGCTGATTTGAAGAGAAGGATTAGAAAAATCCCTGGTATTCCAATTATGGGGGTTGGTTCAAGATCTTATGTTATTGAAAGGTTACCTAATGTTTTTTAGGCTTTTTTGGTCTGGAATTATCATATTATCTTCAACGAGTATTATTGGATCCATAAAGTCATGAGCTTCACTGATCTCGGGACTCAATGTAAAAAGGTAAAAAAGGGTAACTAAATTGATGAAATTAATGAAAAATGGTTATTTGGAGGAAAATGATTTATATAAATGTTTAAGTAAGTATAATTTAATATAAATACATTTTCGTGTTAATTCTTTTGTAACGGTAGTCTTTTTGAAATTGGAATAGAGAATTCATGATTTTTAAGTAATATATGAAGTTACTCATCAATATGTATTGAATTATGCTTCTGGATCTTAAGTCATTGTTTTAATTATTAGAAAGTTTACCATCTTGATTATTTACACATCGTTGTAGAGTATTAGAGATCATATATGCACGATTTCTATTGATTTTATATTCAACACTTTTATATTGAATGTAAATGATAAAAAAAATGTATACTAAATTAATCATTAATGATCTACCACAACTCCAGGTGGATCGTTAGTATTCTTATCACACTTATTATACGTTAACAAAGTCCCTACAATACATTGACTCAAACTCCCAAAACTTTTATATTTTATATTTTATTTGTGGATTATAATGTGAAAAAAAAAAATCAATGATTCTGCCACAATATCAATTTACTTCACAAGATTATCAACTTGGTAGTTCAACTCATACATTATCAGTTGATAATCAATCTGATTTGGATAAATCAGACCATTTAAAAAATGATATTATTGATTCCTTATCAATTTTTACTGAAGATGAAGATGAAGAATATGACGATGAAAGGAAAGATTTTGCCAAAGAGAATTACAATAATTCATCACCAATTAGAAAATCAATTGCAAGTATTGGGATTGGTATGAATGGGAATTCTGGTCAAGGACAATCAAGTGGTCCAGTTAGTGGTGTGAAAGATGATAAAAGGGAGAATTTTCAAGAATTTATGAATTATCCAGTAAAGAAGAAAGATATCTTACCTAAATTATTAACTAATTTACAAACATTAATTGAATTGATTAATTCATGTGATAATGTTGATATAAAAGATTTTGAAGAATTAAAAGATTTCAATCAAATTAATTTATTAGTTAATTATTTTAAATTAATTAATAAAGTAAATGAATACAATTCAAAAAATGAATTATCAAAATTTAAAATTGATTTGTTACTTAAAAATATTAATAATTTATTAAGTAATTTAAATACTGAAGATATCAGTTTCGATTCAAGTTTTTAGTTCCACCCCCTTTCTATAGTTTATATATACTTTTATTTTGTATTTTTATTTTTATTTTTATTTTTATTTTTATTTTTTGTCTTATCAGAATGTATCACTTTTATCACCATCTCAGAAATTTTTCAGTTATCTATACTTATCACTTATCTATCAAATTTTTTAAAAAACTTTAAAGTTATGGATATCTACTCATTAAAACGCCAAATGACTAATTTCACAACCCCTAAAAAGAAAATCAAACTCGATTATCAATTAACAAGTTTAGAAACTAGGGATCCAATGAATAATTACTTACAAGATGAATCAATCTTGAAATTTGAAACAATTAGAAAACCTCCAGCTCCTCCATTGTTCACACCTGTCCCACCCACACCAACTAGTTCACCATTCACATCACCTGAAACATCACCAAATTCATTTGCTTCTTCGTCATTCCCGTCAAATTCAAGTAGTTCATCTTATCAAAGGTCAAATTACATGTACCACCAATCACCACCAAAATTATCTGAACCATTTATTGTCACGAGTGATAGTTATCCTGGTAAATGGAAGTCGAATACTTTATTCATGAATCTGAATCTGAATTTAACACTGGATTTGAATGTTAATTTAACGAATTTGAAAATGGAGCTGGATCAGTCACTTCAGAAAATAAATTTTAACCAAAATAATCTGAAACTGAAACTGAAACAATCATTAAGACTGGACCTGGATTCTAAAAAATCGAATAATACAAAGAATCATTTAACAAAACAATCAATTGATTTTACAAAAGTTAAATCATCAATTAAATCAATTCTGTCAGTTCAGTCATTTAAATCAATTACTTCAATGACATCAATGACATCAATAAAATCTAAAGCTAAATCTAAATTACTTAAATTAAAAGAATTAGAACAACCAAAGGAGAAGAAAAGTACATTATCAAGAATTTATAATTTTTTTACAAAATCATCATTACCACCACTGGACATTATTCAAATTTCAAAAATTGAAGATTCTGTAATTGAAACAAATACTAAAGATTACAATACTTGGTCTGAATTTGAAAATAAATTAGATGATATGGCAACTATTACTTCTGATGATATAACTCCTTCAATTAAGTATTTATTAAATTGTGATAATATTGATTTAACAGAAATTGAATTAGAAAATGTAGTTGAATTGTTTAATAAGAATTTATAACCTCCCATGTCATGAACATCCTCCTACCATCCATCTTCATTCATATTCATTCACTTATTTCATTGTATATCAATTGTTATTCTTCTTTTATTTATTGTGACTGTTTTATTTTCATAACTGTCGTGTTGATGTCCTAGCCAAGAGATGAATTATAAAGGGACTGAGAAGTCTCACAAAATAAATTAATGACTGAATCATACGTATCAACTGGTAGAGGTGGTGCAGGTAATATCACTAAATCTAATGAAATCCCATCACCTAAATTAGTCCCACAAGGGTCAAACACTCCACATATCATTTCAGACAATGTTACCACTGGTAGAGGTGGTTATGGGAATATTATTAAAAATGATGATCCTGAACTTACAAGGAAACTTCAAGATGTTGAAACTCTTCAACCTGTTACTTCAGCTAGATCGTTTGTTGGACGTGGTGGTTATGGGAATACTTTAGATGAAAATTTGAATCCAACAAAGTCAAAGGATAAAGAAAAGAAAAGTTCAAAAAGGGGCTTTTTAAGTAAAGTGTCAAATTTATTTAAGTAGTAGCCTTTCCTTAGTTTGATTATGTAGAGTATTTAGATACCTAGAGTAATAAATGTGTTTAATGATATTTAACTTCAACTATTAACCTTCAAGAACTATATATATATATATATATTATATCCTATTGACTTTGTAAATACTCTTGAAATTTTGCTAAAGCTTTATATCTATGACTTATAGTATTCTTAATATTTTTATCCATTTCTGCATAAGTTTCATTAAATCCACAAGGTTGAAAGATTGAATCCCATCCAAAATTAGTTGGACCTCTACTATCAACGATTTTACCCTTTGTAATCCCTTGAAATAAGATTGGTTCTTTCCCAGGTTCACAATAACCAAATGTACAAATTGCTTTTGCTCCCTTATCTTCGAATTTAAACAACATATCAACCAATCCTTTCAATCCGATGGATTGGACGAACCATTTGATATATGGTCCCGGTAAATCATTCATCGCATCGAATCCAAGACAAGTATCTTCAACTAAGACTGGGACTTGAAGGATTGAACAAGCGGATTTAGCTTTATGGATTGTGACTTCTTCGATGGATCCTTGGATTTCTTCCAAGTCTAAGGATTTGTTAGTTATTTCGTGGGTTCCTACAGAGTTTGAAAGGATGGCTTGGACTTCTTTTAGTTTATTGACGTTTCCTGTTACAAATGTTATCTTCATGATGAGTGAGAAATTCTGAATTGTCTGAGTCAACTTTAAGACTCTGAAAGGTTGAAAGACTCTGAAAATTTTGACAGAATGGAATATTGGATTGTGACATTTTTCCACTGTATTGTATAGTCTAGATGGAAGAGGTGAGAGATGAAGAAGTGAATTAGTAAAGGATATAGAGGAATAGATGAAAAATGGGTATAAATAGAGAAGATAGAAATAGGTCCCAACCTAGAAAACTAGAGGTATGATAATGATAATTTATATACAAGTCTACTTACCTAATCTAGTCTTTAAAGCTCTATAAAGTCTTCTTCTCTTTCTTAATTTATGCTTTTTCATCTTTAATCTTCTCTTTCTTAATACTGAATCTAACAAAAATTCTATACTTTCATTCCCATTTTCTATATTTAATTCATTTAATTCATTAATTTCTTGTTGTGGCCATGATATCTTATTAGTTAATCCTGGTAATGGTATTTCAGGTATACTAACTTTATTAGACACTTGAATATTTAAACCATTCAAAGTACTTACATCATTGAAATTTGATGGGAATTTAAATTGACTTTGGTAACCAATAATACTTCTTGACACCGTCGACATATTCATCTTATTAATTATCCCTATACCTTTGAAAAGGTTGGACATATTTGCTAAAACCTTCATTGGAGTAAATGAAAATTTTCACCGCGAACAATCGTCTTTACCTTTTTTTTTTTTTTGATCTTAAGTTAGTACCCTCTTGAACTTGAAAAACTATTGAATCGGGTGGCTTACTATATATGACAAACTAATGTTAGGAATCACCTGTTATATTCGATATTAATAACTAAATCACTGTCACAATCAATAACAATTCCAGTTTCCCCGACAATTCCATTACTACTACTAACTTTACCACCCATTGCACTATTCCAATTTCTAACATCCCATTTTAAACCCCAGGATGATATTTTAGTAGGATTAAATGGTACTAATCCTATCACTGGGAATGTACCATCGTAAAACTCTTCAATCAGGTTATAAGAAATTAAATTTCTACCTTTACTTAAAATAAATACAATATCAATTTCATTTATGAAAACATTAGATAAATTTGGATATTTTTGTTTGAAATTTATAACTTGATTTATAGAATGCATACTTTGATCAAATCTACCACCTAATCCATTTATTAAATAACAATTAATTTTTTTAAAACTTGTTATACTTTCCATTATATGACTTAATCCACTTTCTTCATCTAATGTTTCCCAATCTACTTCTTTCTCGAAATGAATCATTACCAAGTACATTGCTTTCATGAAATCACTTGCGTATTGACTATATTGTGGAACAATCCTACACCCTTTACTTTCATAAAATCCCTGAATTTCCTTGGAAATCAGATCTAAATCACCAACAATATAATCAGGTATATATTTATCTCTTTCATCTTCTTTAAAATATTGATAAAGTCTATTAGCTCCACCATCGGCACAAATATGAAGTGTTGTAGAATTCCAAATCTCTTCTAATTTGATCCCTATCAGTTGATTCAAAATCACTAAACTTGACCTTTCCTTCTCTTTCACATTCCCATCTGTACCACCAACGGTCCCAATGGCACGGTAATTACCACGGAATCCAAAAGGTTCCACAACCGCCTCAGTACCATCAATAATTTCTTTGACGCTAATTCTATCAGCGTTCTCAATAACCTCCTCCATTACAAAATTTCCGCAACACACAAAACGACCAACAACATCACCAACTCCCTCAAGGGCTTATAAAAATAAATGGATAGACCAGAGTCAAAGAATGTGGTCCCAAGGGACGTGAGATTGCTCCACTTGATCTTCGCCACACAGGGGATTCAAAGTTACGAAGACCAAGTGCCACTTCAACTAATGGATTTCGCTCATAGATATACAAAATCAGTTATAAAAGATGCTTTAACTTATAGTGATCATGCAAAGGGTACAAACAACGTAACAACTTCGAACAACTCGATCACGACGGATGATGTAAGGTTATCGATTGCTGCGAGGACGAATTACCAATTCAAATCAATCCCACCAAAGGAATTATTATTGGAACTTGCTCAAGAAAGAAATTCAAAACCTTTACCTCCAGTTGTACCAAAATGGGGGTTGAATTTACCTCCTGAAAAGTATTGTTTGACTGGTACAAGTTATGACGAAGAGGATGTGAAGAGACAAAAAACTAGCTAGTAAAAAAATAAAAGAAAATACCCAAGAATACCTAAGGTGTTCTTGGTCTAGTTCTCCTTAGTTTGTTGGATTTTTTAGTTCCTTATTACTTCAAGGTCCTAAATTATGCTTAGTTACTGAATGCTTGTCTCCTTGAGACTGAAATTTTAAAGATGTCTATTATAGTTTATTTAATGTATATTACTGTGATTTTCTCCCTTTTTTCCTTAAATTTCTCCAATTATTATATAAGTATCCTCTACCAGCCTTCTTAATTGTCCTACTAAACTCTTATTTCTATATACCATCTCCTTAAACTTCTAATAAACTATTAATAAACTGGTGATAATAATCCATCAGAAAGGCTAAGTAAACAGATCAGTCTCATTCTCAAAATTCTCGACACGATCATGATCCAAACATTATCATCAATTCCAGAGTATGTACTCAATCACCCCTAACCAACGCGATAAACACCAGTACTAACAACTATCTAGGGCTAAAGAAGAATATATTGGGTCTTCATTGATTGAAAGGACCAGTAGACTTCATAGTTTTTATGATTTAGGACCAGCTGATTTATGTAATATTCATAAACATTCAGTTACTTCTAAATCTGAAATTGGTACCTTCTTATATTTTACAGGGGTTGATACATCTAATAGTGCATCAATTGCAGCTCAATTACAAGGATTAGCAACATTAATTAGTTCCAAATCCCAATTTTGGTTTGGTGAAAAAAAACATTGGAAAGTACCTGATTTAACTTATTGTACTTATAATTCATTTTCAAAAGTTGATATGCGTGTTACTGTTCATATTCCAGGGAAATTTGAAAGTCAAATAATTAGTAGTGATGGGAAAATCATAAGTGATAAAATCAGTAATGATGAAGGAAATAAATTATGGCTTGAAACTTTTGTAAGTTCAATAACTAGATGTTTAGTTGATATTGATGATGATGAAAGTAATAAAATGGGAGGATTAGTAGAAGTTAAAAAATTAAATCCATTTTCAAATAAATCTGTTTTAGAAAATTATTTAAATGGATTTGAACAATTATTCTTTGATGGACCAAAATTAGGTTGTGATATTGAAATTCCACAACCATCAATAATTTCAAATTATTTAGTTGATGGATTTTTTAAATGTATTGAATTAACTCAAGAATATTCCAAAGCTTTAGAAATTTTAGAAAGGTTAAAAGTTATCGAACCATCAATAATAACTTTAATATCTAAAATTTATTTTATGAAAGATGAAGAAATTAAAGCAATTCAATTAATTAATCAAGGGATTGAATTAAATCCAAGAAATTCAGATTTATTATTAGTCCAATGTGAATTTTGTATTTCAAAGAAAAGATATGATTTATCACTTGAATTAGCTAAACAAGCAGTTAAATCATCACCGGCAGATTTTAAAACTTGGTCAATGTTAGTTAAAGTTTATACAAAATTAAATGATTTTGAAAATGCTTTATTAACTTTAAATTCATGTCCAATGAATTCTCATAAAGAGAAATATATGTTACGTAGAGTTGTACCATTAAGAGGAGGTAATGATGATTTACATTTACCATCACCAACAGATGTTGTATTAGATGAAGTTTCAAATCTTCAAAGTACAGAAATTACATTTGAACAAAGGAATTTAGATCCTCAATTATCTAATTTACCTGCTTCAAATTTAAAATCAACTTTTGCAAAAGCTTATGATTTATTAACTGAAATTGTTGTAAAAACTGGTTGGGAAAGTTTACTTAAATATAGAGCTAAAGTATTTGTAATGGAAGAAGAATATAGAAAAGATAAAGATACTTCTAAAAATAATAATTCAAATAATAATGGTTCAACTAATGGTCATATTGATGAAGAAGAAGAAGAAATTGAAGATAATGCTTCTACAAAAGGTATTAAATCACCTAAAAAGGATGATAGTGAATTCCGTAAAAAAAGATTATGTGAAAGATGGTTAGATAATTTATTTATGCTTTTATATGAAGATTTAAGAGCTTATACAATGTGGCAAGCTGAATATGTTCATTTCCAAGCACAACAAATGGAATATAAAAAGACAACTTTAGAATGGGAAATCTTAGGTATGGTAGCAATGAGATTAAAGCATTATAAAGAATCATCAATTGCATTTTCAAATGCTTTACAAGGTAGATTTTCTGCAAGATCAACAAGAGAAATGGTTAAATATTATAAAATGGAAAGAAGTAAATTAATTTTAAAAAATTCAAACTCATCAAATTCAAATCATGTTAAAATGATTAGTCAATTAAATGAAAAAATTTTAGAAAGTACAATTAAATTATTAGTTTGGAATCATAGATGGTATTCAGAATTCAGTAGTACTTTGATCTTAACATTAGAAGATTTAGTTCTGAAAGAAGGTTTAATTAAAATTCAATCATTAGTTTCTGCCGTATATTCAAATGGTGAAATTAATGGTGATTCAACTGGGAATCATGGTATAACTGATTTAATGGATGATATTTATAAGTTTATGAAACTTTATAATATCAATGGTGTAGATAACTAGAGTGTTGAAAATATTAATATATATATATTACCCCTAAAACTATTAAAACTATTAAAACTACTGAAACTACTTCAAACTACCTCTATTTCTTGGTTTCTACAACTTCAAACTCTTCAGTTTCAATACTATCATTACTTTCATTACTTTCATGATCATTTCTAATCCCATCATCTAAATCAACTTCCATTAAATCAACCCATTTAGATTTATGTACAATTTTAAAAAATCCAAAAATTAAAAAGAAAACAGGAATTAAAACATATGCATCAACCCAATTCCCAGCTTGGAATGGTTTAAAAAATGACCATCCTTGAATCAACGCTAAAAATATATTCAAGATAATACTCAACCAAGGTAAAACAGGGTACAATAACCCTTTAAATGGAATTTCATTTAAATCTCTACCCTGTTTAACCCAACTTTTCCTAAATCTGATATGTGTATAAGAAATCCCTGCCCAAACAATAAATACTGATATACCACTTAAATTAACTATATAACCATAAGCATTTGCAGCACCAGTGGAAATATTCATTAATGATAATAATCCAAAACAATTCATTAATATGATTGCAAAAACTGGTACACCACGCTTATCAATATACCCAAAAAATTTGAAAAGTCCACCTTCTCTCGATAAATTAACTAAAGTTCTACTACCAATATAAATTGAACCATTTAAGGCCAGAATACAAGTAATTAAAATAAACGCATTAACCAAATTAGCACCACCTACCCAACCAGCATTAGCAATAGCAATAGTCATTGGACTTTGTAAAGTCTTTGTATGAGCATTTAATTTTGGATCATTATAAGGTACTGTCATCCCATAACAAATTGCAATACCCATATAAATGAATAAAATACGGAAAAGGGTTTGATAAATTGCACGAGGTATAGCCTTTCTTGGATTTGAAACTTCAGCTGAAGCAATACCGATAGATTCAATACCAGCATAAAAAGTTGAAGCGAAAACAAAAGTATTAGCAACACCTTTAAATCCATGATTAAAAGCACCAGGGTCATTCCAATAATGGAACCCAAATTTTTCAGTACCTTTAACACCTCCACTAACATAAATAATTGAAAATATATAAAATGCAAATAATCCAATGATTTTAACTAATCCACTGTAAAATTCAACTTCACCAAACCATTTAACTCCTAAACCTAATTGGAATGCCATTGAACACCCCCAAAATATAAGTACATATCCATAAATTGGGACTTGTGGCCCCCAATATTGAAGAATTGCAGCAGTTACATTATACTCATTTGATAAGACTGCTATCCAAACAATAGCATAGTACCAACCAATAGTCAATCCAAAAGCTTTATCAACGAATTTTATCCCCCACGTCAGGAAGGCACCACCAGTTGGATACATAACAGCTAATTCTCCAAGTGACTGCATCATCATCATTGAAATAACTCCAATTACTCCAAACCCAATAATCATGGATGCTGGTCCATTCTTAAGTGCAGAACTTGCGCCAATTAAGATCCCAGGTCCAATAATTGACGTTAATGCAATCATCCCAGTCATTCTATTATTCAACTTCCTTTGTAATTCTGACATGTTACCTACTATATTATATAATTCTGTTTCTCTGTTCTTCTGTTGTTGTATGTATTAATATTAATACGGATTGAGTTGCTTATCTTTTCCCAGTCGCAATTGCAAATTTATACAATAAACAGCCACACTTACACAATTCCTCATCTCTTCATTCCTCTGACTCATCGATGTAAAGTATCACCATTCTCTTGGACTATTTTCTTATCCCTGTTGCTTCTTTGGAGTGTGCCAATGACGGTATAGTGTAGATCTTAGTTGATTTGAAACCACGCGGCTTTTAAGCCCTTTTGCAGGGCTACTTCACCTCCACCTCTACCATCTCCGACTTCAATATGATCACCTTTAAGGAATCCAATCCCATCTAAAACAATCTAACTTTATCTAGGGTGTTTCAGATTCTTCTTTGGGGTTCATTTCATTAAGAATTTTCACAGTTATCATTGTCACATGCAGGACTCCATCGAACCTAATTCTAAACCAAAATTTACTTATATCACCATCCTTATATCACCACATTCTTCTCAACTTCTACATCTTGTGACACTTCCTCAATCTATTACCTCTTATTACTTCTAATACCTCTACAATCCCTATTTAAAAAATCACAAAAAAGAGAGGTTTCACGTGACGTGGAAAAGCCCGTGCACCGGCACAAAAATTCTCAAAATTTCGTTGTTGATAATTTCTAAACATCCCGTACACCAAAAGATAAACAAATCCAGAACAAATGGAGACATCAAATTTATTCACTGTTGGTGGAACTCCATTACTTTTTTATATTCCAAAAGACTTTGAAGCACGTCTTGTCTATGTCAAGTTGATTGGTTCAAATGGTGGTATTGTAGTTGAAAGTGAACCAGTTCCTGGTCAAAATATATTTAAAATATCTGGTGCACCTATCTCAGGTGGTTTCGATATTTCATTAATTGATGATAGTATTAGAAGAGGTGAATTAGTTGATTTATCAGGGTATAAGTTCCCTGTAGTTGATGAATCTGCAAATATTGATTCAATGTTAGGTATGGCTATGGTTCAAATGGACTCACAATTAAATCCACAACATAGGCAACAAGGTCAAGATGATGATAATAATGAGACATCAAAAAAACGTAAACTTGATGATAATGGTAATTCTAGTGGTAAGAGAAGTAGTGCTAAGTATAGTGAAGCTCAGGACCAATATATCTTACAACGTATTAGGGATCAACCAAGATTGAGAGGTAGTCAAAGCTTTTATGAAACATTAAGTAAAGAACCAATTTTAAAACCACATCCACCAAATCTGATTCGTAGTAGATTTCGTAATTTCTTGAAAAAAGATTTAGGATTCGTTTACAAAACTGATAAGGATACTAATGAACTTATCTTGGATCAAGATAATAATAAAATTAGAATTGAATTAGATGACATACCTGATAAGAAGAAGAAATTTACAGCACAAGATGATTATATATTATGTCAAAAAATAATTGAATGGGGTCATGAAAATCATCCTAATGGTTTTGATTATCAAGATCCAAAACCAACTGTATCATTTTTTGATAAATTAAAAGATTTCCCTCAACATCCTCCTTCAAGTTGGAGGGATAGATATAGAAAATTTGCTTCTAAATATGGTGTATCTAATTATATTAAAAGTTATGAAGATGCAATTGCTAAAAATGAAGAACCTCAAGAAATGAAGAATATGACAAAAAGAAAGAATACAACTAATTCAATGGAAAATTCAGATCATTTTGATTTAAAACGTCAAGCTCAATTGTTAAAATCTTCAATTGGTTCATCAAATCAAGTTTCTTTGCCAGTATCAGTTGTTGAAATGGATGAACCAATTTTAACACCAAAAAAGAAATCTGAAATGTCAGTAAATTCACCAGTTTTTAATAAAATTCAAAAACCAAATTTAACAGATTTAGATGATAAAGAATCACAAGTTGATTCACAAGTTGATTCAGAAATTGATTCACAAGAAATTTCTGATTCTCAATTAGATATTGGTATTGAATATATTGAAAAAGGTGTACCATTTAATGAATTAGTAAATCCAAATGTTTTCGATAATACTTTTGAAGCAAATGTTGAAATTTTAGATAATACTTGTGATGAATTAGTTGGTAAATCAATTCCTGAATTATTTTCAAAATTCAATTATATTGGAATTAAACCAACTTTAACATCTCATATAATTAAATCAACAAATGGTGATATTAAAATGATTAAAAATTTTAATAAAATCTGGCTTGCAAATTTAAGTAAAGATAAAAATTTAATTCAAAATACTTTTAAATTATTTAATATTTTTCAAGTTAAAGGTATTTGGAATAAAGATTATGATGATTTGTTAGATCAAGATACTGATATTTTAAGATCACTTCAAGGTGAAAATTTAATTAAACAACGTAAAGAATTTTTAAAGTCTTTATAGTGTAAGAGTAATTGTGTATTTTAGTTATTGTATTTTATGCCTTCTCCTTTCTCTTACATATATCTACATCTATCTACAGCGACCTACATTTACACACATTTACACACACTTTGAGATCCACAATCACAAAACTATAACCTAAATATCCACTAAACCATTTGCCCCTGTCTACATACCACTAATATACTAATACTACAAGCCTCTAAACCTACCTAATAAACTTCTATTAACCATCAACAAATCCGATACTGAAAGCCACTAATAAAATTAAAATTTTTTCACCCCTTTAAAACCTGAAACGACTCCTTACCTAAGCCATATGAAGAAACCTTAGATTAGACTAAACTAGTCTTCCAAGAACTTTAGTCTAGATCGTAACTATTGCTTAGATTTAGGAGGACATCTAACTATACGAGATCTAGAATTATGTTCATGTTGTATCGATAAGTGCATCAATTATTGAATTAATTCAAATGAATAATTTCAGTATAAATAAACAAAGCCATGTTATTTAAGTATGTAAGGTTATTTTATAAACAGTACGGAAAATGGTCTAATTAACATAACCTTGTGGAATGTATCAGATTAAGTAGAGTAAGTAGAAGTAGAATAGTCCTACATTTTAACTACACGAGTTGAATGGGAGCTGAAGAGATAGAAAAATAAGGAGAAAACATATATTGGTATAAGAAAAAGCCTAAACAGGAATTCAAAAAAAAACATAGAAATGAATCTAAAAATTAACTTAATTTAAGATCCCCCAGTATTGTTCACAATCGTATGAACCTGGAGTTTTCCATAAATCGTTAAAAGCGGTGAATAAAATTGAAGCATCACCACAAGTTGATTTAATTGATGAAATAGCAGCTGCTTGGTTGGCAGATGAAGGAACTGCAACACCGTTAGCAGTACCTTCTGATGGCCAACCAGTTTCAGTAATTAAAACATTCTTAGCACCACCACAAGCAGTGTAAACTCTTTGAATTTGTTGTAAAACCCAGTCACCAGCTTGGTCAGCAGTATAATAACCATCAAAGAAAGCATGAGCATTAACAGCCATATAATCAGAATAATCACATAAGGCTGGATTGTTGATAACAGCAATAAAAGTATCAACTGAAACAACTGAACCAGTATAACCAGCAGCAGTTAAAATAGTTCTAGCTGAGGCAACATATGCTTTAATTTGAGCGGTAGTAGCAGCACCAGAGTTAACTAATTCATTACCAATTGAAACGGTGTGGATAACATCCCAACCACCATTGTTTTCAACGGCTGAGATTAAAGTAGCTAAACCTGATTCTAAGTTAGCAACATCATAAATACCGGCAAAAACTTTTTGACCAGTGGCAATGTTAGCTAAAACAGCTTCAGCTTGGTTACAGTCAACACCGTAAATTCTAATGACTTCAAAACCGGTTAATTGAGCTAAATCAGAAGCGATTTCACTAGTTGATTTACAAGCACCAGTTGAAGTATATGGTGAATAAGTAATACCTTTAGCACCACCATCGAAACTACTTGAACTTGATGAAGTTGAAGTAGCAGTTGAGGTTGAACTAGTTGAAGTGGTTGATTTGGTTGAAGTGGTTGAAGTAGCTAAAGTAGTAGCAGTAGCGGTGGTACTAGCAGTAGTTGTAGGTTGTTGTTGAGCAACATGATCGGCTGATGAAACGACAACATCAGTGGCAGCACTTAAAGTGACTGATGAAGCAGTGGCAGCTTGAGCAGCACCGTAACCAGCGGTAACATAAATGGTGTTAATTTCAGTAACAACTTTAACAGCTCTTTTTTCATGTTGATGTTGATGTTGGTGTTCTTGTTCTAATGGAGAAGCTAAAACGGTAGCTAATAAGCTAAAAACGAATGGAGCGAATAACATTATAACTAACTTTTATTCTTTGATAACTAAAAACTCGGAAAGATAGTAAGGAATGACTGTTTCTTAGTTTAAAAAAGAATGTGTGTTGTTGATTAAGAGAAAAATTTTCCTCCTTTTCCGTTCGTTGTTTTCCCTTTGACGATCACGAGAAAAAGAAAGTTTCACGTGGCCGGATTGGGCAGTGGTTTGGGGTCGTGCCCGGAGAAAACAAAAATAAAGGCGAAGAAAAGGCCTGTGCCGCGAAATTTGGTGGTACCAGGGGTGGTAGTAAGTTGGTACGGGAATGGTGGTAGGCGGTGGGTGGGCTTAGTGCCCCCATTCCCCCCCAGGGCCCATTAGTATAAGGGAGTCTTACAATTATATCATATCACTATTACTATTAGTATGACTATTACTGTTACTATTATTTTATTGGTACTTGTTACTACTAATACAATGGAGTGTAACTTAATTAAGGGTCATAGTTTTACATATTACGAGTTTATAAGGTGTTTCCATTATTATTGGTTGTTTTAATACTCATTTTAATGGTTTGGTGGTATTCTTTATACACTATTCTTATTACTATTACTATTCTGTATACACTATTATTCTTACTATTACTACTCTAGTAACATTAGATAATACCTTATGTCATATACTATATCAGGGTTAGAAGCACTATTAAGATCACATCTGATTTCTAACTTTATTAACCTTTCGATCGTTAAGAGTTTCTTTAGAGATTGATCTTATTGCAAATATTACTATTAACCAGTGTTATTGTTATTGTTATTTCTACTAGCTTCATTCGTGTTATAATAACATATTACTTTAGTTGAAGCGTTGGTTATCTGTATTATTGTTTCAATATTATTAGGAATAAATTGCTTCTTAACTCTATCATTTACTCTTCTCTTATAATTGTCACTCCATATTTTACTACTTACAGCGAATCAATTCTGTTTTCTTGCTCTTTCCTTGTTCTTTTCTATCCTACCAATCTTTTACTTATGGTTTACTCAATTCTACTGACTATTTACTAATAAATGATTATCCCATTGTATATATATAAACCAACAACAATAATACAATTGTTCTATTTATAGCAACACAGTATATTTAATGTTTTTTCTACTTAAATATTTGAAAGAAAAAAAATTAGAAATGAATAATTTATGTGATTTTCACTGTCAAAAACGTTATCTATTAATCCTATATATCTGCGAATTTAATCATTAGATTCTTCATTATCCTACTATCTCTCATATCATCCGTGTCTTACATTCTTAAACCACCAATTACAACACCCTAATATCCACATACTTTTACACTAAGCATCCCTTAACTTTTTTTTAATCATATATCTTATCTCTTCTCCTAAATCTAATTCATTGATTGATGGATAATAATACAAAGAATTATAACTACAACTCCAAATAAAACACCATTACTACTATAGTTTAAATCATTATCATCATCTGATTTTTCTTCTACACCAAGATCTGCTTTCCTAGTTTCATCAAATGAAACATTAATTATACCATCTTCACTCATCTTACCTTCGCGATTATTAATTTTACAAACAACTCCGTGATTATTTATCAATTGATCTATATTGAGATTATTGAGATTGATGGATTGACGGATTGGGTGGATTGGGTGGATTTTTGAATGGTTTATGGATACTTACCATAATATTGAAGTGTCAAAGATGACTATGTAGACCCTTTTGAGAGTGCATCCGATTGTTTCGAAAATTTCAGATTTGCTAGGGGAATCGAGGGTCTAGAACGACTTATTTGGGTCCTAGATTTATATTACTAGTATATATGAGTCTAGACAGTTATAACTCAGTTCTTGGTGATTCTTGGTAGCTCTTTTAAAGTTCATTGGTCAATTTTAGACCTAGGAAGGTTAAATCATTTAAAATAATGATATATCCGGATAATTCATTAGTTAGTTCAATTAATCGATGAATTCCAGATCTCCCAACAATTTAAATTCTCTCATTTCATTAAACTACCACATAATATAAACTACACTTAATATATGTTACAAATAGAGAGATACAACCGAGAACGTGATACAGAAACCTACATCGTCTCTAATCCTTTTTAATTCCTTCAATTTTCACCCAAATTCACCCAAACTTCCACAACTCTTAATCACAACCACCAAGAGTATCCTTACTTCTTCTAATCACGCATTAAGCCTATAACTAATGATAGGAGTAACCTCTAATAAGATTGTGTCGATATATCACCAAAAGCGCGTCAGATGAAAAAACCTCCAAACACACCAACTCAATGAATAGTGAATCTGATTCAGATACTGAAGTTAAGAAAGTTATCGAGGTAGACATTCCTATCGATGACTCAACCACTACTGACATTGAAAAGAACCGATTGAGTTATTTTAATAAATCCCAATTCAATTTTGATAATACATCAAAAAAATTTAAATATTTATTAGGATTGACTGATTTATTTCATCATTTTATAAAATTAAAAGCTGAAAATGATTCAAATGTTAAAAAAGTAATGGAAAATTTAGCTTCTAAGAATGGGAAAACTTCTAAAGCAGTTAATAGAAAAACTGAAAAGGAAGAAGATGAAGAATTATTAAATGATGAAATTAAAACTGCTGAACTTATAGAATTTACAGAATCTCCAAGTTATGTTAATGGTACTTTAAGACCTTATCAAATCCAAGGTCTTAATTGGTTAGTTCAATTATATGAAAACAATTTAAATGGTATATTAGCTGATGAAATGGGTCTTGGTAAAACTTTACAAACTATATCATTTTTAGGTTATTTAAGATATTATAAAAAAATTAATGGGCCACATTTAATTATTGTTCCTAAATCAACTTTAGATAATTGGTCTAGAGAATTTAAAAAATGGACACCAGATGTTAGAACTTTAATTTTACAAGGTGATAAACATTTAAGACATGCATTAATTAATAAAAGGTTATTAACTTGTGATTTTGATGTTTTAATTACTTCATATGAAATAATTATTAGAGAAAAATCAGCCTTAAAAAAATTCAATTGGGAATATATTATAATTGATGAAGCTCATAGAATTAAAAATGAAGAAAGTTTATTATCACAAATTATTAGAATGTTTTCGTCAAATAATAGATTATTAATTACTGGTACACCATTACAAAATAATTTACATGAATTATGGGCACTTTTAAATTTTATATTACCTGATGTTTTCAGTGATAGTGAAACTTTTGATTCTTGGTTTCTGAATAATGAATCAAAAGAAAATGATGATTCAGTTGTTCAACAACTTCATAAAGTTTTAAAACCATTCTTATTAAGACGTATTAAAGCTGATGTTGAAAAATCTTTATTACCTAAGAAAGAAATGAATGTTTATGTTTCAATGACTGAAATGCAAAAAAAATGGTATCAAAAATTATTAGAAAAGGATATTGATGCAGTTAATGGATCAAATAAAAAGGAATCAAAAACAAGATTATTAAATATTGTAATGCAATTAAGAAAATGTTGTAACCATCCATACCTTTTTGAAGGAGCTGAACCAGGTCCACCATTTACAACAGATGAACATTTGGTTTTTAATTCACAAAAAATGATAATTTTAGATAAATTATTAAAGAAATTTCAATCTGAAGGTTCAAGAGTACTTATATTTTCACAAATGAGTAGAATGTTAGATATCTTAGAAGATTATTGTCATTTTAGAGATTATAAATATTGTAGAATTGATGGACAAACTGATTATTCTGATAGAGTTGAATCAATTGATGAATATAATAAACCAGATTCAGAAAAATTTGTATTTTTATTAACTACAAGAGCTGGTGGGTTAGGTATTAATTTAACAACTGCAGATATAGTTATACTTTTTGATAGTGATTGGAATCCACAAGCTGATTTACAAGCAATGGATAGAGCTCATAGAATTGGTCAAAAAAAGCAAGTTAAAGTATTCAGATTAATTACTGAAAATGCAATTGAAGAAAAAGTTATTGAAAGGGCAACTCAAAAGTTAAGATTAGATCAATTGGTTATTCAACAAGGTAGAAATATGGGTAATCAAAGTAATAAAGCTGCACTGAAAGATGAATTATTAAATATGATTCAACATGGAGCTGCTGATATGTTTAAAAATGATAATAAAGATAATGATGGAGATAGTAAAGATGATGATATAGATATTGAATCATTATTATTAGATTCTGAAGCTAAGACAAAAGAATTAAATAAAAAATATCAAAAACTTGATTTAAATGCACTTCAAAATTTTACAAATGATGAATCAGTTTATGAATGGAATGGAGAAAATTTTAAAAAGAAAGAATTTGGTGGTATTGGAGGAATTGGAGATATTGGCCATGGTTGGATTAATCCAGGTAAAAGAGAACGTAAAGAGAATTATTCAGTTGATGTTTATTATCGTGATGTTTTAAATACTGGTAGAAACATTAAACTGGGACCGAAACAACCAAAACAAATTAATATTTATGATCATCAATTTTTCCCAATTAGATTAATGGAATTAGTTGAGTTAGAAAAAAATTATTATAGAAAACAAATTAATTATCAAGTACCAATTAAAGAAGGTAAAGATGAAACCTTTAATGAAAGAGATAAAGAAAGAAAAATTGAACAATTAGAAATTGATAATTCAAGACCATTAACTGATGAAGAAAAATTAGAAAAGGATGACTTATTAGCTGTCGGTTTTGGTAATTGGAATAGAAAAGATTTCCAACATTTTATCGGATTAAGTACAAAATATGGTAGAAACTCAATTGAGTTAATTAATTCAGAATTTGAAACTAAATCAATTGAGGAAATCAGAGATTATGCAAAAAAATTTTGGAAAAATTACAAACAAATTGATGGTTATGAAAGAATTATTTCAAATATTGAATCTGGTGAAGAAAAAATTAGAAAAATTAAAATTCAAAAAGAATGCCTTCGTAGAAAAATCGCTTCTTATAAATATCCTTTACAAGAATTGGCTTTAAAATTCCCTCCTGCTTCAAGCAATAAAAAGATCTGGTCAGAAGATGAAGATAGATATTTATTAGTTATGTTGTATAAATTTGGTATTGATCGTCCTGATATATTTGATAGAATTAAAATATCAATTAAAGATTCAATTTTATTTAAATTTGATTTCTTCTTACAATCAAGAAATGTCCAAGAAATTGCAAGAAGATGTCAAACTTTAATTGCTTGTGTTGTTAGAGAAATGAGTCCACCAAAGAGGAAAACGGAAGAAACTCCGGAATCTGAAATTAAAAAACAAAAGGTTTAATTTGTATAATTTGTATTTCTAGAAAGAAGAAAAAAAAAATGAAGTCTTATATTTATGTCATTCTATATCATATTTCTATATTTTAATGTCTATTTTATCCATACACTATATTTACAATCCTGCTTATTTGGAGTCTTCTTCAGAAGGTTTAGAAGAAGTCTTAGAAGACTCCAGGTCTTCAAAAGGCTCGTCTAAGAGATGTTTAATAATTGGATCTAAACTCTTTGGTGTGACATCTGACAAATACCTCTTAACAACCCTTCCATCTCTTCCAATTACAAACTTTTCAAAGTTCCATAAAACTCCATTAAACCCTAGTTTACCACTTGCTTTACTCTTTAAGAAACTATATAATGAATTAGTAACTTTATATTCATCAACCGTGTTCACATAAACTTTATTCATTATAGGGTATGTCACACCAAACCTCGTCCTAATTTCTTCAACAGTCTCTACAATAGGTGTAGGATCTTCATTATTGAATTGATTGCAAGGGAATGCAAGAATAACTAAACCTTGATCCTTATATTTCTGATATAATACTTCGAAATCTTCAAATTGTGGGGCCAAACCACATAAATTGGCAGTATTAACGATCACCACCACTTTTCCCTTGAAGATTGACATAGGTATCCGCCTACCCTGTGAATCATTGGCGTAATAATCATAAATTGTTGCCTTATCTGACATCGTCAAATATGATGATAATACAAGTACTAAAACGATCAAAAAGTCGCACTAAAATTTTTTTTATCCTCAGTCATCCGCAAACAAACAGCCGATTTTAAAAGGTCAACTTTTACAAGTGTTAAGAGTTGTTATTCCAGTGTTTTTGGTATTTATATTTGGTTCCAGCATATTGGTTTTACTGTGAGTGGGATTTGGTTCAAAAGAATACAATTTAAAAGATGTCTTTTAAGGTTGATTGGAATTTACTAGAGACAGATTCTATGTCTGAATGGACAAAGGAATTATTGACAGAAGCATTGAATTCAGGTAAGAGACCTAATATATTAGCATCACAGATTGAGATCAAGGACTTACAATTCGGAAAAATCCCCCCAAATTTTGAAATTTTAGAAATTGGTGAATTAGAAGAAGATAGGTTCCGTGGTATTTTTAAAATTAATTATAGTGGTGATTCTCATATTACTTTACATACTAAAGTTCAAGCAAATCCATTAAAGATTTATCATGATAATTTTACTGAATTTGAAAATGATATTGGTGGATCTGCTGATTTTGTTACACCAAAATTTGGACTTTCTGATAATGAATTTTCTATTCCATTAGATTTAAAATTAAGTGATATTAAAATTAATGCCATTGGTATTATTGTTTTCTCTAAAACTAAAGGGTTAACCTTAGTTTTCAGAAATGATCCATTAGATTCAATTAAAGTATCATCAACTTTTGATATGGTTCAAGTCTTAGCAAATTTTTTACAACAGCAAATTGAAAGTCAAATTAGAGAATTATTTAGAGAAACTTTACCAAGTGTTTTACATAAATTATCATTAAAATATATATCATTAAATGATAAATTTAGTGATCAATTTTTATCAAGTATGAATAAATTAGAAAGTGGTGAATTATTATTAGATAATTTAAATGATAATGATAATGAAAAAGATGAAGTTATATTATTTGATTTAAATGATGAAATGAACAAATATTCAGTTAAAAATTTACAAGAGAATTTAAGATTATTCAATCTGAGAGAGACTTTAAAATTAAAAATTCCAAAAATTAAAAATTTAATTCAACGTTGTAATTTAGATAAATTAAATAAAAATTTATCACCAAATTTACTTACTTCATTAAATTTATTAAATGGTGATAATTTAGAAAATGTAAATGCAAGTAATGGTATCCCAATAAATTTATTAATTAATAAAGATTACAATAATGTTAAAGAAATTATTAAAAATATATCAAATATTCAATCAAATAATTATTATAAGGCGTCAAGTAATAATTCAACAACTACAATTAAGCCTCATAGAAGAATTATAAAATTACTGAAAAAATCAGTTAATGATGATTCAATGAATAATCCATCAAATTCAACAACATCAAAATTAAGAACAAAATCAAAATCAGAAAAATCTTCACCATTATTAATTTCAAAATCTTCTTCAATGAATACTTCAATATCTATTAAATCTAAGATGAGAAAACTTGAAGATTCTGATTCTGATACTACTATTTTAGATGATGCAACATTAATTGATGATGAAAAGAATGAAGATCATCAAGTTCAACAACCTAAACCTATTCGTATTTCAAATCCAGCATCAGCTATTATGTCCACAACTGTTTCAGCTAATATTCTTAATGATTCTGATCATCTGAATAATATAGAACATTTAGATCATGATGATAATAATAACAATAAAATTCAAGAACCACAATTACCTGTTTCATTAAAGAATTTTAGAACTTCAAGTTCCCCAAATAATTCATCAATAACTGGTGTTGGTATAGGGAACAACAATTATTTCAATTTTAATAGTAATGCAATTCATGAATTAGAAGAAAGTAATAAAGAATTTAATGAAAAAGTTAGAAGATTATATCAATCAAGAATTAATGAATTGAAAACATTTAAACAGAAGAATGAAAAGATTAAAGCAAGAGATACTAATGAAGTGTATTTAGACTTTAAAACGATTAAGAATAGGTTAAATGAATTAAGTAAAGAGGATAAGAGTTTCTTTGATGTCCCACCTCCTTATCAAATATAGTAAATGAAATTTAACCCTTCCAAAGGTAGGGTGAGGGTGAAAAGAAGCAACAAAGCTTTAGAATGAGTAAATAGATGATTTTATGTGTATAGTGAACGAGTTATGATATTAGTACCTTTTAACAATTCCCACCTTCTCTGATTATAAAGCCTACAAAATCCTGTAAGCCTGGGCCCCATCTCAGGCCAAACACGTAAAATCCAAAAATAGTGCGAGTGTTATGAAAATCAAAAAAAAATTGATTCAAATTGTAATTAACAGGTACAAAAGATGGGATTTGGTAGTTTTGAAGAACTTTGTGTGAAAGCAGCTATTCCTTTATGTTCCGTGATACCTAATGGTCTGAATGAAATCAGTAGAGGGATCTTACCAAAATGTTATGCTAGACCTGTTGAATTAGCTAATACAATGATCTTTCAAATTGGTAATGCGTTCTGTCAATTTGGTGGGTTATGTGTTACTTTAATGATGATTTATAATATTAGAGCTAAATATACAGCTATTGGAAGGACAGAAATGTTACATTTTTGTTATTTATTTATTAGTTTATTAGTTAGTACACTAGTCGTTGATTGTGGTGTTAGTCCACCAGCTTCATTAAGTTATAGTTATTTTGTTGCTGTTCAAATAGGTTTAGCTGCATCATGTTGTATTACTTTATTATATAATGGATTATTATGTTTCCAATTTTGGGAAGATGGTTCTAAAAAAAGTATGTGGATATTAAGGTTTGTTACACTTAGTTGGTTTATGGTTAATTTTATTGTTTCTTTATCAACGTTTAAAAGTTGGGGGATTTTAACAGATAAAAGTTTAATGGCTGTTTTTATTATTTGTTATGTTGTTAATGCTCTTATATTAGCAATTTATTTTGTAAGTCAAATAATTTTAGTTGTATTTGCATTAGATTCATATTGGCCACTTGGTTCAATTATTTTAGCTGCTTTCTTCTTTGTATCTGGTCAAGTATTGATGTTTATCTTCAATGATCCTATTTGTAATGGTACAAAACATTACGTTGATGGATTATTTTTTGGTTCAATTTGTAATATTTTTTCAGTTATGATGATTTATAAATTTTGGGATCTGATTACTACAGATGATTTGGAATTCTCGGTGGCTAACGTCGAGTCTGGGGTTAAGGCTTTTGGTGATGATGATGACAAGAGGAACAGTACGTTTTTCAATTAGATTGATCAAATAAAGTATTTTTGCATGGATTTCTATTTTTATCAAGTCTCTTTTGGCTCTTTTTAACTGATTTTTGGACCATTTTGTTCCATTTTGTTCCATTTTGTTCCATTTTGTTCCATGTTTTTTCATAGATCCTCTTCCTAGAAGTCATTCATTATGGTTTTACAGAGTTTTAATATCGAAAAACACGGAAATCAATCAAATTCAATGATCAAACTTTAATCGTCACCGAAATCAAAATAATCATCAAAAAAGTCCACTGCGCATTTAAGATCAAAGTTGACAGTTAAAGCCAAAATATGACAGAATCAATTAAATTACTTGAACAAGAGAACATCAATAAGATCTTAAACTCTGACTTGAGTTTGGATATCTTATTAGAACGTATGAAAAAATCAATTAATACTGGTGAAGAATTTTCAAAATATATTAAGAAAAAGGCAATTATTGAAGACGATCATTATTCACAGCTAAAAAAATTTGGTAGTCAATTTAGAACTACTTTAAAGAATCCAGGGAAATTAAAGAATGATTCATTCAGTAATAATTTAGATAAGATAATTGAGTTTGATGAAAAATCTTATAATGTTGGATCATCATATGTTACAGCTTTAAATGTTATGTATGACGAATTATCATCATTAATTGTTACAGTTAGTAGAACAAGAAAACAAATTAAAGATGAAGGTAAAAGGAAAGAAAAGGAATGTCAAGATTCAATTGTTGCAGCTGAAAAGGCTAAACAAAAATATTATCATCTATGTGATGATTTAGAAAGATTAAAGAATAGTGATACTTCTAAAAAATCATTTTCATTAACTAATAAAAGTGTTGAACAACAAGAAGATGATTTACAAAGGAAAGTAGATTTATCGGATCAAGATTATAAACTGAAAGTATCAATTTGTAAAAAATTAAAAGATGAAATTTTAATGGTATATAGACCAACTCATTCCAAAAAATTAAAAGATTTAATCTTGGAAATGGATATTGCAATGAATCTTCAATTACAAAAATTAGCTACTTGGAATGAAAATCTTGTAATGAATTCAGGTGTTTTAATTTCACCTTTAACTTCAGATAAAGAATCAATGAAATCTTTAGCTGCTTCAGTTGATAATGAAAAAGATTTATATAATTATTTAGCTAAACACGAGAAAGAAGTTAAAGTTTATAAATCTACTATGATCCCAATTGAATATAAAGTTCATCCATCATTAGTCAAATTCCAACCAAAATCTTCAAAACCATTTTTAAATAATTCAAAAGAGAACAATTTAAATCCAATTTCAAGTACTTATACTCCAAGTACACTTAGTAATTCGATCAGTAGCACTGTAGATGGTTCCATTGTTGGTGCCGGTGTAGGTGCCGGTGCCCTGGCTTACGGAGCATCTCATGGATCAAACAATAATAACAACAACAACAACAACAACAGCTTATCAGTTTCAGCAAATCGTACTAGTTATGCTTCAAATTCTCCAAATATGGAGCAACCATCTACTTTCGGATATGGATCACTTGATCCATCAAGTCAACCGAATACACCAACTTTAAATGGTGCAAAATCATTCAGTCAAATGAATCAATCTGAAACAAAATATTCACAACCTACCTTTGGCGCATCAATTGAAGATTTAATTAGTTTTGCGGGTATTGATAATGTTCCGTTAGTGGTTAAGAAATGTATTGAAGTGATTGAAACTTATGGGTTAGATTTGGAAGGTATTTATAGGAAAAGTGGGAATGTTACTATTGTTCAAAATTTAAAAGATTCAATTGATTCAAAATTTACAAATTATTTATTAATTGGCAATAATATTGATCCATTAAATGTAATTGATACTGATATTTATTGTATTGCCTCATTATTTAAATTATATTTTTCATCATTACCAGAACCATTATTAACTCAAGAATATTATCAATCATTCATTGAAACAGTTCAATCATTAGATGAAAATTATATTGCCAAAAAATTACATCATTTAGTTTATAATTTACCTGATGGTGCATATTTCACATTAAGAGCATTAATATTCCATTTAAATAAAGTAGCTTCAAAATCTGATATTAATAAAATGTCTGTAAAGAATTTATCAATAATATGGGGTCCAGTGATTTGTAATGATAATTCAATGAATCCTCATGATTTAAGTTATAAGAGTAAAGTCGTGGAAGAGTTGATGTTTATAGCTAATGAGATATTTGACTTGGATGAATAAAGTTGTGTAACAATAAAAAAAATATAATAATTATAATAATATACATTGATTTTTAAACTTCTCTTAATACATTAAATGGAAATCTTTCCCCTTGGAACTATTTGGTTTTGATCCAGAAACTGAACTTGGTGATCCACTATTGGACCCAGAACCTGAATTTGGTCTTCTATCAAGTGGTCTAGATGAAAATTGTGAAGTATGTCTAATATTTAATTTTGGAGGTTTAGAAATTTTATGCTTTCGTATTTGACGTCTTTCATCTTCTGCTATTTTTAATTTCTCTAATCTTTCCTCTTCTTTCAATTGTCGTGAAAATTCTTCATCACTAATACCTTCTTTCTTCCTTTTTATATCTTTTAATTCAGTTTTAACTAAATTATAAAAATCAGGTGAATCAATTAATTTCTCTTGAATATCTTTATCAACTATACTTAAAAATGAATCTCCTTCATCCATATCATTTTTCCCAGTCCCCAAAATCTCACCCTGTATTAAGGCAGCCATTTTCCCCTTATTCTTACTTAATATACTTGGGTCTTGTTTTACTTTATTCTCCACCATTAATTTCAATTTCAAAAGTAAATTTGTATGCGTTTCAGATGCTTTGAAATTATCCAACAACTGTCTCCGTTGCTTATCAAACGTCCCGTTCTTCTTGTACACATTCACGAGAGTTTTCGAATCAATCTGTTGACTTTCATTATTCCCTGTCATCATCCTTTCTGTATAGGGTTTGTACCAATTTTATCGCGAAACTTCAAATCGTCATTCATACTTAAGGGATATAAGTAACCATTTATAAAACTGAAGAGAAAATGGGTGAGAGACCAATCTCTGAAATTTTAGACTTTGGAGGATCGACAACGAGTTTAACTGATACTTCAACGGTGTCATCAATTCAATCATCACATTTATCATCGCATAGAACGCGTTCAGATACCAATTTACAAGGAAATGCAAAGAGAATTAAACCAAGTTTTAAGAGTAACGAACAGCATTCACTTCAACAACTTAAATTAGCTAAAAACCATGTTCATAAAGTCATTGATTGTATTTTGAACGATGAGCCACTTCCTTTTGGGTATGGCTTTTATAATCAGAAAGTAGAAAGTATTTGCAAGTACAAACATTCAGAACAATCAGAATTAAGTGACTTGTTAAGGCTAAAGATGAGAAAGTGTTTTGATAGTACTGTAAAAGTTAAGATTCATTCGTTGGTTAATGATGAAAGTTTACTGTTAAGGGAATTTATCGATGGATATTTAGAAATTTATGACAGTTGGGAACAGAAATTAAGATTATTTGGTAAAATCTTTTTATATATGGATAGAGGTTATTTGTTACAACATCCCCATAAGAAAATGATCTTAGGAGACGGATTAGATATATTCATTACTAGACTTATTCTTAACGGTGGAGATGGAGATTTAACACTTTCAAAATATTACGAATATATAAATGAATTTATAGACAATGATGATGGTGGTTATGAAAATTTAACAAAATTTGCATTGATGTTAGATAAACTAAATTGTACTGGTTTACTAGCTTCAAAGCTTAATTTACTTGAACTGATTGGTGAGAAATTCAAACTTGTAAAAATTGAATTAAGTAAAGATTATGACACTTATATGCATTTAGCATTATCGAAGATTCTGAAAATAATAACATTCTTTAAAGAGACTAATCAAGGATTTACTGAATCTTTATTAATTAGTTTGAAATGGATAATGATTTTTGAAAATTTTAATGATTTACTATCCAAATGTTTACCAAATATGTTGTTACCTGAAAATTCTAAACAAGTCGAAATGATTTATAAATTTTGTACAAAAACATGGTTTTATTATACACTTAAAACAACCAAAATTTTTGTTTATCAATGGGGCCGAATAATTTCAGATCAAGTAATTAAAACATTGAATGAATTTGATGAAAAGCAACCAAATAATAATATAATATTAGTTTTAAATGATTTAAATAATTATTATTATTCAATGGTTAATGACAAATTCAATAGTGATGAACAATTTTCATTTGAAATAAGAAATTCATTTAGTAAATCACTTAATTTAAATAAAAAGACAAATTCTTGGATAATTAATCAATTATGTAAATTTGTTGATTCATTTTTTAAAAATTTTAAAAAATCAAATACTTCAAATTTTAATGATTTTAATGATTTTAAAACTATATTTTTAACAATTTTTAAATATTTAAATAATAAAAATGATTTTATTATAAATTATAAAAGAGATTTAACTCGTAGATTATTATTACAAAGTAAAAATCAATCCAATACAATTAATTTTGAAAAAAAATTAGTTGATACTATAATTGAAATTGTTGGTGAAACTGATGATTCAGTTGGTCTTAATATAATGTTTAAAGATTTGGATACTTCAAGATTAAATTATTCAAATCTTACAAGTTTAAAATGTATAAATGAATCAGGTGAAGAATTAATTGAAAATTTAGATCTTGAATTTAGTGCATTAATCTTGGAAAAGAAACATTGGCCAGAAATTCCAAAACAAAGTGATATAAGATTACCTCCCAAATTCCAAAATATCCTAGATAAATTCACAACTTCTTATACAAGTCTGGATGAAAAGTCGAATAGTCGTAAATTAGAATGGGATAATTATTCATTGCATCAATTGACTATGATGGCGACTTTCGAATCAGGAACTTATGAATTGAATTTAAATTTATTTCAAGCTATTATCTTTGAATCCTTCATTGATAAAGATGAATGTAACCTCGAAGATTTAATTAAATCAACTAATTTAGAGACAAAATTTTTACAAAAAATTATAAATTCATTATCCGATAAATACAAGATTTTAATCCAACAAGATTCAATAGTATCAATAAATAATAATTTCAGTGATAAATCCAAGAAGATAAAGATCCCAATGATTAGAGAAAGGGAAAGGGAAAAGGAGAAAGAAATAATTGAATCCAAAATTTCAAGAAATAGAAACGGTGAAATAAGATCACTACTAGTAAAAATTATGAAAGTTCAAACAATATCTTCTGTACCGGAATTAATCAATAAAGTATTAGAAAATAACAAAAGAGGGCCTATTTCAATTCAAGATATAAAATCAAATATCGAATACCTTATATCTAATGAATTCCTTACGAGAGATGCTAACGAAAAAACCTTAACTTATGTACCATAGTCAAACAAAAAAAAAAGAAAATATAAATATATAGTATAACGTAATAATGCTCTAAATATGTATTTAACTATACCAAGAATAATTGATTGTGAACTAATTATAAGATCTAAACAGGAACATCTTCTGGATCAGGGTTGTAGATCCATCTGTTACCAAAGTATGGAATGTGTTGGAAAAAAGTCTTTTGGAATAATGGAACACCTTCGGTGAAAGTGAAGACACCGAAGAGAGCAGCACCACCCCATAAAGCTAAACTCAAACCGTATTTGGATGCAACTGGAATGTTAAGACCACCAATTGATGGAATTGATTTGTAACTTGGACCTTTTGAGTACTATAAGATGTTAGTAAATACTTCTATTAAACTCTTCAAACTTTTGAAAAATCGTGAACAAGTAAATCATTACACGTAAACCTTGGGAATGTAGTTCAGTTAACTATATGAGATGAAACTTGGTGATGGGTGAACACTTCAATATATAATTTACATACTGAGACCATTTTTAATGTGAATTTTTCTCATTTCGATTGGCTGGAAAATATTTATGAGAATTTTAGTCACGTGAGAGTGTTGATGATTTGAAAAAGAATTGAATATTAAAGATAAAGAGTGGTAGGTGTGGTATTAGAGAGATTGTATAGAGGTCAAAGTTTCAGTTATTAGTGGAATTTCCTAATAATATGTGAAAATCTGGTTAAAATTGGAGAAAAGATAAAAAGCACAGTGAAAGAACCAAAGGAACTAATTTGTATATAAATATTTATGTACTTACTATGTGTATATACATGGGCTCATCCAAACTAAACTACTCAAACGTATATTCTAACCTAACAGGCATCTGGTTGAGCTAAGATATAGTCGAGGGTTTGACCAACAGTTTTTAATGAATCAGCTTCATTATCAGGTATTTGAATGTTGAATTCGTGTTCTAATTCCATCACCACTTCAACAACATCTAAAGAATCTAAACCTAAGTCTTGAACGAATGCTGATTCTTCAGTTATTTCCTTGTCTGCTGCAATTTTGTCATAACCTTCTAATAATTCAAAAATTCTTTCCTTTGCAAGGTCTCTAGTTAATTCTGGGAAAGCAGAATAAAAACGAACATTGGTGAAACTTAATGGGGTTTGAGCTAATCTAGCTGGGAATGGTTTGGTGGCAAAAGCTGATGGTGATCTTATAGCAGTTTTAATTAATTGTCTAAACATATTGTTGGTGATGATTTTTAGTGGTTCAAATTTGAGAATATGAGACGTTGAATTACCCGGATTGGACAGTGACAAATTTGATGATTTTGGTTCATAAAGAATTGATACTTACAGTAATAAATGGAGAATTGTATAGTTAAGAGAGTTAAATTACAAAATAAAGGAAAGTATATGGATAAAAAGGGCGTCCGGAGAGTGTAATATCTACTTCATTAGGTTCAATTTAAGTAAGTCTGAACTATCTTTATAATTACTACTCCAATTACATTCAAATTTTTCATAAACCTACATCAGATATACCTCCATCTACCTTCCCATTTCCAACCTAATAACACTAAAACTGATCTATATAACTCAACCTCTAATCCTCCTATACCAACCAAAACCATTCCATTTGAGAACCCTCGCACAAAAAATTTTCATTCAACCATGTTCAGACCAATATTCGGATTAAAATCATTAATAAGACCACTGATAACGTCGTATTCTAGTACCATAACTCAACTTAAGAATACACCAGCCTTAGCCTTCCCATCATTAACCAACATCTTCAACCAAAAAAGATATGCCACTATAAATCAAATTAAAAAGGGTAAACAAGGATTACCTAGAAAACCATATGTCCCAAATTCACCACGTCTCGAAAATAATCCTTTTAAAAAGGGAGTTGTTCTTAGAGTTATGATTGTTAAACCTAAAAAACCTAATTCAGCTCAAAGAAAATGTTGTAGAGTTAGATTAACAAATGGTAGTGTAGTTAGTGCAATTATTCCTGGTGAAGGTCATAATTTACAAGAACATAATGTTGTTTTAGTAAGAGGTGGTAAAGTTCAAGATTTACCAGGGGTTAGTTATAAGTTGGTTAGAGGTGCATATGATTTAACTGGGGTTGCTAATAGAGCTACCTCAAGAAGTAGATATGGTGTTAAAAAACCTGATAATTAAGCAAAATTAAATATTGTAAATAGTTTATAAATAAACATAAATAGAGAATTGGTTAACAAAAATACCGTGCATAATACTATAATCAGCTTCTTCTATATAATTTAAAGCTCTATTGGAACTATTTTTAAGCTCTACCTGCTTCAAATCTTCTACCACTTGCAGTTTTTCTATTTTCAATAACTTTACCATCTTGATCGACATTTTCAGGTTTAGCTCTATTCAAAATCCTAGTGAATTCTTGAACTCTATATCTCATTCTTGAATGCATATAAGCTTTAGCACATTTAATATGATAATGGAAATAATTTCTGAAAAATTGGATATGTGATATACAATTATCTCTTCTATCACCAACTGTTAAATGTCTTGGGAACAAAACAAAAGTAACAAACCCTTGGTTTTCATTTGGTTGATGATTAATTGATGATTTAATATCTAAAGGTGGTTCATTATGAGAATATAAAACTTGAGGAGCAGTTTGAACTGATCTTCTTCTTGCGTCAACGAATTCTTGTAAAAAGACTTTACCAAAGACTTTATCGGTTTCATCTTTGAAAATAGTTGAGAATATAACGGTAACTCTATCAAAAGATGGTTTAATATAAAGTGATTCATCCATACCTCTATAATTTATAGTTAAAACTTTTTCATTTGATAATTCGGCTTTAACTTCTTCTGAATAAACATCAGCATTTGCATAAATTTTAGATAATTCATCATACCTTTTAAAAGCTTTTTCAAAAGGTGAAGCGATACAATTCCTTTTTAAATTTGATAATTCAGCGATAAACTCATCTTTAATTTCAATTGATTCATTATTTAAAATTGATAAATCTAAATTAAATGAATAATCAAAACCTGGCTCTGGTGATTCCTTAATTAAAAACTTACTAAATTTAGAATATTTTTCATCTAAGTATTCATTAACTCCATATTTAACTAAATCATTCCAACATTTAACATAAATTGATATTAAAATAATTGATTTATTATCGGATAAATTGGAAACATGGTAAGTTGTAAAGTCAAAATCAGTGAATATTCTTTCAATTGATTTAACTTCATCTGAATTGATCAACTCAGTAAGGGTCTTTTCTAATAATAAATTATTCTGTTCAATTTGTAACATAGTTGTCGAGTCTCGAGTGTAATCGCAGTGATCAAGTTTTTTGGAATCCTCAATCTTTTTACTGAGACTGAAAAATATTGAGAGATAATGGGATTGTAAATACTATGAAAATATGTATATTATGTATTAGATTATTATATATGTATATGTATATGTATATGTATATGTATATGTATATGTATATGTATATGATATGTATATGATGTGTATATGATGTGTATATGATATGTGTGTTTATATGATATGTGTATGTTTGGCCAGGGAACCCCTATTGACGGAAATTTCTATTATTATTAAACAATCCACCTCTATGTAATGCAGGAGCTTTAACTTTACTCTTTAACAAACTACTTACATTCTCTTTAGGTTTTAATTTCTCCTTTTGAGAAGATTCAATTCTATCAAGTATATAATTTGAAAATCCTTCAGGCATACCACTTGCTTGTTTTCTATAATTAACTAACCAAGGATGATTTAATAAAGTATCATAACTTGGTCGTAAATCTGGATTTTTATTTAAGCAAGATTTAACAAAATGTTGAGCTTCACTTGAATACCTTTTTGAATCTAATTTTGGTGGTTCACCATCAACCATTGCACTTAATTGTGAAAAAATATTATCATAAGTATCAGCTGGATAAGGATAATTACCCTTTGCAATTTCCAAAATTGTTAAACCTAATGACCAAATATCTGATTGAACTGAATAAGTACTATCATCAGGATTTAAACTTTTAATTCTTTCAGGTGCCATATAACTTTGACATCCAATATTTGTTTTAGCTAATGATGCAACTAAATTTCCACTAACTCCAAAATCACATAATTTAACTTTACCAGTTTTACTAACTAAAATATTTGTTGGTTTAACATCTCTATGAATTATATTATGAGTATCTTTTAATTCTTTTAATCCTCTAATTGTTGATTCTGTTATATAAGCTAAATAACTTTCATTAATAATTCCAACATCCTTTTCATAAACTTTATCTAATGATCCACCTTCCATTAATTCAATACACATATAAACTGCTCCTTCAACAAAAAATGCTCCATAAAAATCAACAATAAATGGTGAAAGACATTTATGTAAAATTTCAAGTTCCATTAAAATTTGAGTAAATTTTGATTCATCTAATTCTAGTCTAACTTCTTTCATGGCCATTAAAACTCCTGTTGGTTTATGTAAAACTTTTGAAACTGTACCATAATTCCCTCTACCAAGTTCATCAATAAATTGTAATTGATCAAGTGAAATATGAAATGATGTACCACTTGAAAAATCAATACCTTTTGAATGTAATGATGCCTTACCTGTAAAATTTAATGAACCAGATTTAATATCAATATATTTTGAATAATTTGCAAATAATCCTTGTAATTTTGGTCCATTACCATTATTTTTATTATTTTCATTAGATAAACCATCTTTTGAATTTATCCTTGGTGAATTATTTAAATTTGATAAATTATTATTTAGATTACTTGTACTACTATTTGTAGAATTATTATTATTATTATTATTATTATTATTATTATTATTATTATTATTATTATTATTACTATTATTATTATTGTTGTTGTTGTTGTTGTTGTTGTTGTTATTGTTGTTGTTATTGTTATTATTATTATTATTATTATTATTATTATTATTATTATTATTATTATATATATAAAGA
>JAJLWZ010000026.1:0-170103 GCA_030571035.1 Yamadazyma buinensis | reverse complement strand
CACCAAAAAAATCTCCACCCCCCCCCCCCCCCCCCCACACACACAATGATTATAACTTAAAAATCATATCATTACCAATATACCCCTTTATAATATCAGTAATTCCATATTTTTCAGCTATAGAATCATTAATAAATCTACCACCTACATAATGTAATCCATTAAATTGAAGACTACAAGGTTTAGGGGCAGTAAGGCTTACAAGCATCGTTGGATCGATACTACATTCATCAATTGGGCCATTATCAACATCCCAACCACTAGGTATATCAATTGATACGATTGGAGCGATTTTATTTTGATTTTTTGACATATATTCAATAATTTCAGAAAATGGTGGTCTTATAGGTGGATGGAATGAAAATCCAAATAATCCATCAACTATAAGTTTACAACGTTTCATCTCAGATATAACATCATCAAATTCATAAACTTGTGGGATTTTTAAATCTTCAAATCTTGTAGAAAGTCTATTAAAAAGATCCTTTGATGGTTTTTTAGGGAAATAGATTATAGGATCATATTTCCAAAGTTTCAAATGACATGCACTAACAAGTGCATCACCACCATTATTACCTGGCCCAACTAATACCAAGACTCTATCATTTGAAGTACTTGAAGTTGGTGGATATTGAGCGAATATAGCTTGAGCTACAGCTAAGCCAGCCAATTCCATCAATTGATCAATTGAGAATGCTCCAGTACTCATCAATTCTTGATCTAATTTGGCGGCAGCAGTAGATGTCAATGTTTTAAACATTTTGTAACCGTTTTTTTAATTTTTTTTTTTTTTGTGGTGTTATCCTTTTATTACAAGTCGCATTTGGTTAAGGTTTTAGTGTTTTAATATTTTTTTGCATCATCATCAAATAACACTGTATTTACCATTTGCAGGTGGCTAAGGATTATTAAAGGAAAGTTATTATACGATGGTGTACAGTATATGATATCTAATTGACATGTCTGTTGTTGACAAAGAAAATAAAAGAAAATTTACAAAATCTCTTATCTAAAGCAATTTCAAAAATAAGCCATAAACCATAATTCCATAACCTTCCACATACTCTACCAACTTCAAACTCGAGTAAAACTTTTATTGATACTAATTCTTTAAAACCCTCCCAAAATTGGCTTCAATATGCATAATTCAAGGGGTAAATAAACTCAAATCATTAAATAGGGCATTTAATGTAAAAGACGTGTAATATTTGAAAATGCGTGTGAGATTTACGTGTATTGGATGAAAAGGAATCGTCAACAACAAAAAAATTTCAATAAATAAACCTAAAGTTTATAACAACACAAAAACAAACTACTACTACTACACTAATACTACTACTAAGTAATTAAAGAATTTTTTCAAAAGGGGGATTATGGACGAGCTGTACACTTTTGATTCACCTTCAATGGTAGCTTCACCAATGATTAATTATCGTAAAGATGCAAGAAAGGGAGTTAGATTTTCATTTATGGTTGTAGGAGAACTGGGTACTGGTAAAACAACTTTTATAAATAGTTTATTAAATAAAAAAGTCATGAGTCATAGATTTGAAAACCCTGATAATGCTATAGTTGAAACAAAGACTATATCATTTACATCATCAAAATCAATTGCATTACCAAATACTTCAATTTTAACAAGAAATGATTTTGATCCATCAATTGCAAATGAAGAACCTGGTATTGCATTAACTGAAACTAAAGTTGATATAATCGATGAAAATAATACTAAATTACAATTAACTATTATTGATACACCAGGATTTGGTGATAATTTAAATAATGAAATTTGTTTTATAGAAATTGAAAATTATTTAAAACAACAATTTGATTTAGTTTTAGCTGAAGAAACAAGAATTAAAAGAAATCCAAGATTTATTGATACTAAAGTTCATGTATTAATCTATTTTATTACTCCAAGTGGTCATGGTTTAAAAGAATTAGATATTAATTGTATGAAAAGATTATCAAAATATGTTAATATTTTACCAGTTATTGCAAAAGCTGATTCTTTTACAACTGATGAATTAAATTTTTTTAAAAAACAAATTAAAATTGATCTTGAAAAATTTAATGTTCCAACTTTCCAATTTGATAATTATTTAAATGAATATGATGAAAATGAAGATTATGATTTAATTGAAGAATGTAAATATTTAACAAAAATTCAACCATTTGCAATAATATCGTCAGAAGATGAATTCGAAGTGACTGATAATTCTGGTAAAACAAAAGTTATTAAAGCAAGACAATATCCATGGGGGTTAATTGATATAATGAATCCTGAAATAAGTGATTTTGCAATTTTAAAAAGAATTTTATTAAGTTCTCATTTACAAGATTTAAAAGATTTAACTCATGATTTCCTTTATGAAGCTTATAGAACTGAAAGATTAACAAAAGTAACAGGAAGATCTATGGAAGATGAATTCCATGATGCTTCTTCTTCACATAATGATTATAATAATCATAATAGTCGTGGTATGAATGGTAATGTTCATAGTAATGGTAATGCACACAGTAATGGTAATAGTAATGGAAATGGTGATCTTAATTTTGATTCAAGTATTCCATCATTATCAAATTTAGCAGAATTAACTTCCTCAACACATGCACTTGCAGGACTTGATTCTACGACAACGACAAATTCAAATAATAATAATAATAATAATCATCATCATAATAATGAAAATCATCATGGAGGTGATAATGAATCATTTATATCATCAGCATCATCACGTAAACCAAAATCAATGCTATTAGCGGATGATGAAACTGAATTATCACCACGTAAAGATTCAGCATCATTTACATCATCAACTTCAACAGTTTCATTAGAACAATCACCAAGACAAAATAATTTAAATACTAATAATACAGCATTTAAAAGATTATCAATTGCACCACAAAGAAATCAATTAAGACAAATTTCAGAAACTGTTCCATATGTAATTAGACATGAAAGAATTTTAGAAAGACAACAAAAATTAGAAGAAATGGAAATGTCAAGTGCAAAAGAATTAGCTAATAGAGCTGCATTATTAGAGAAAAGAGCATCAGAATTAAAAGCTAAAGAAAAGGCTTTAAAGAAGAAACAATTGGAATATTCTCAAAAACTACAAGATTCAGCTCCAATAAAGGATAAGAATGGTGATGTTGATGATGATGAAACTGAAGCTGAAGAACATGAACATGATACTACATTAGGTGATCATTCACTTAGGAAGGAAGAAACTTTGACGGATTTACATTCTCTCGTTTCAAGGAAATAGCTGAAATAGGTGAAATAGGTGGAAAAATAATAAAATATCTGTACTTTAAAACGCTTTCTCTATCTCTCCATTCCTTCGTCCCTTTATCCCTTCACGTCTCTATGTATATCTTCATAACTTTACCAATTGATCTGTTGATCACCTTATCTCTTTATCAGTTTAATTTCTTATTCTCAAAGTTTTCTATATGCTCACGAAAACCACAAAATCGTCAAGTCGCGCAAACCTCAATCAAAATTTTTTTCTCATTGAAACAATCGAATCAAAGCATTAGGTTGCACTAAGATATACTTGATTATAATAGACTAGGGTTTTAATCTTAATACCATTAGAAACTTCTTAATTATAATACAAAAGAGTTTTATTATCAACTTTTCTGGAAAGGTTCTTAAGTTTAATTTTCAATTCAAATAACTATTAATTTCTTTGGTCCCTTTTTTTATTAAAACCAAAGTTTTAATTTCAAACCCACTAGGGATAAATTTTTTTTTAACAATAGTTTTATTACGTTTCAAATTCAACAATTCAAATAAGATTATTATTGATATTATAATAAAAGAATTAAAATGGATATCGCTCAAATATTAGAAAATGCAATTTTATCAATTGATCCATCAATTAGATCACAAGCTGAAGCTCAATTAACTGACGCTGCTGAGAATCATTTTTCAAATTATATAGAATTATTATCAAATACTTTAATTAATGAATCTGCTAAAACTGAAGTTAGAATGTTGGCAGCAATTGCTATTAAAAATCAATTAGTCGCTAAAGAACAAATTACAAAAGTTAAATATCATCAACGTTGGTTTTCATTATCAGATGAATTAAGATTAAATGTTAAAACTAATTCGTTACATGCTTTAGTTGCTAAAGATGAAAAAGCTGGTCAAACTTCTGCTCAATTAGTTGCAGCTATTGCAGAAATTGAATTACCTCAAAATCAATGGCCTGAATTAATGGAATTAATGATTGAAAATACAAAACCTCATAATGAAAGTTATATTAAAAAGGCTTCATTATTAGCTATTGGTTATATTTGTGAATCTTTAAATCCAAATGATCAAGCTGTTTTAAATCAAGCTAATGGTATTTTAGTTGCAATTATTCAAGGTGCTCAACCAGAAGAAGAAATTCCAATTAGATTAACTGCTTTAAATGCTTTAGTTAATTCATTAGAATTTATTAGATTTAATTTTGATAAAGAAGGTGAAAGAAATTATATAATGCAAGTTGTTTGTGAAGCAACTCAAGCTGATAATGTTGATTTACAAGAAGCAGCATTTGGTTGTTTAGCAAGAATTATGGGATTATATTATAGATATATGTCAATTTATATGGAAAAGGCACTTTTTAATTTAACTGTATCAGGTATTCAAAGTCCAAATGATAGAGTTGCATGTATGGCAATTGAATTTTGGTCAACAATTTGTGAAGAAGAAATTGATTTAGGTATGCAAAGAGAAGAATTAGGTGAAGAATTACAAGAAGAATTTGCTTCACAATTAATAAGTTATAATTTTGCTTTAGTTTCAATACAATCTGCTTTACCAGCTTTATTACAAGCTTTAACAAGACAAAATGAAGATGCTGAAGATGATGATTGGTCAGTTTCAATGGCAGCAGGTGCATGTCTTCAATTATATGCTCAAAATACTGGATCTTATGTTATTGAACCTGCATTAGCTTTTGCATCAGATAGAATTATTAAAAATAATTGGAGAGACAAAGAAGCTGCAGTTATGGCAATTGGTTCAATTTTAGAAGGTCCAGAATTAGAAACTTTAAGAGATCCAATTAATCAAGCAATACCATCAATTGTTGCATTAATAAAAGATGAAAATTTACAAGTTAGAGAAACTGTTGCTTGGTGTCTTGGTAAAATTGCAGAAATTGCTATATCAATTGTTAATTTACATGATCATATTCAAATTATATTAGAAGCTATATCAATTGGTTTAAAAGATCATTCAAAAGTTGTTACAAATTCTTGTTGGACTTTTATGAATTTAATTGAACAATTATGTAATCAAGGACCAAATGAAGAAAAAACTATATTATCAGGTTTAATTGAACCAATTATTGAAATTTTATTAGAAATTTCAAAACTGTTAGATAATGAAGGTTCATCAAGAGATGCAGCTTTTGAAGCTTTATCAGTTTTTATTCAAACAAGTGCTCAAGATTCTCAACCAATTATTTATTCAATGGCAACTGATGCTTTATCAAGATTAGATCAATCAATTGCAGAAATTGAACAATCTGGTTCAAATTTATCAAATGATATGAAAAGTAATTTAGAAGATTTACAAACAAGTATTTTATCATTATTAACAACTATTATAAGAAGATTAGGTCCTGAAACATTAAATGCAAGTGATAATTTAATTAATACATTTTTAAATTTATTAAGAATTTTAGAACCAAATGCTTTAATTGAAGAAGATGTTTTTATTGCAATTTCTGCTGTTGCAACTGCAATAGGTGAACCATTTGTTAAATATATGAGTGCTTTCTCACCTTATTTAATTAAAGCATTAAATAATACTGATTCTCCAACTTCAAATACTGCTGTTGGAATTGTTGCTGATTTAGCTCATTCTTTAGGTAATTCAATTGGTCCATATTTAGGTGAATTAATGGGTCTTTTAGGTTCAAAATTAAGTGATGATTCAGTTAAAAGAACTTTAAAACCTTCAATATTTTCTTGTTTTGGACATTTAGCTACTTCATTAGGTTCAAATTTTAAAGATTATATTGAATTTGTTTTTGAAATGTGTAGATTAGCAAATAATATTCCTGATGATGGTACTAATGAAACTGCTGATTTCTTATTCCATATTAAAGAATCTGTATTAGATTGCTATGCTGGTATAGTTGGAGGTTTACAAGATTCTCCAGAAGCAATATTCCCTTATATCGCTGAAGTTTTCCAATTTTTAGAACAAATTTCAATTGATATTGATTTACCAACTATTGAATCAATCGCTTCTTCAATTGTTGGTTTATTAGGTGATATTGCCGCTATGTATCCAAAAAGATTTGGTCAAGCTTATTCTGCTGATTGGGTTACTGAAGTTATTAAACGTACAAGATCAAATCCAAGTTTTAGTGACACTACAAGAAATACAGCAAGATGGGCAAGAGAACAACAAAGAAAACAAATTAACGGATAATTCCATAATAGTATAATAATAACAACAACTGTGAAATTATTAATTCAACTTGATAAAAAGTCTGAATGAAATTAATAAAATAATATTAATATTAAAAAAAGAAAAAAAAAATGAACAAAAGATACCACTTAAGAAATGAAACCTTAAGAGTAAGAAAAAAAACCACAGAAAAAAAATAATAACCTCTAAAACCTCTAACGAACCTCTAATGATTATATAGAACCTTGGCATCTTAATATATATATATTTATAATAATTTTTCTCTTTATTGTCTCTAGAGTTTATCTGGTTTGAGAAGTATATACAATTTCAGAATTTAACTGAATTCGAAAATATACGGTATAACACAGGAATCCCATATTACGGCTCAACTATTACGAGAATTGGAATCTTACGAGTACTGTATTTATTCCTATTTTCGATTATCCGAAGAACCCTTGTACAGTATTGATACTAAAAATAATAGTAGGAGTAAACGGAGATGGGTTTTACTCTATTTCAGGAAACGTAATTTCCGTTAACTTCTCCGCATACCAACCGTTTCAAATACAGTAATAGTCTACTTAATCATCCTGTAATTGACCTAATTGGTTTATGTGGTAAAAAAAAGGAATAAATAATTCTATAATTTATCATTTCACACCCTAAAAGAGGAAAAGAGTTAATGTTCAACTTGGCTCAAAAATTGTAATGTCGATTGCAATTGCAGGGTACTTAGGTCACCAAGGTGATAAATGATTAGGTAAATCATAAATAATATTTTCTAGAGATTTACAACCTGAAATAGATAATTGGTATTTAAAATTCTATTCATTTTTACCATTTTAGAATATTCTCTTATCCATTCATGTGACAAAAAGAGAAAAAAAAAATAGTCGTTCATTTTCAAAATAAGATACGAATAACCCTTTTAGAAATACGTTAATCTATACCTTATTTCTCTAGATTCTCCAGATTCACTAGATTATTCATAGATGAACGCGTTGATTATGTGAAATAACCTCTTGATGTAATTTCTACTGTACAAGGTCGCCAAAAACCCAGAAAAAGATGAGTTTCAGCAACTTAAACACACCAATTTAAGCAACTCGGGCTGGGTTCGCTTATTGCTTACAGATGGTCCAACAAGGATAAGGAATATCAAGACAATAACGAGGGAGTGGGCAGTCCCAACTCGAGTAAGTGGTATTGTGCTAACAATAAGACGATTGTGCGAAACGATCGCGTTAATTCTGAAAGTAGTTAAATTGAGTGAAATATAACTCGTTATAGAAACTACAGCGTATCCTAACTAAGAATTGGGGACAAAGAATACGGACACAAGCCAATTAACATCCATTTTTCAATATACTGTCACTGTAGGAGGGGGAGAAGTCTAACATTCTAGGAGGTGTGTGTAAGAAACTTGCATAAAATTCAAGGGTTGAAAATTTTACGAGAGTAACTTGTTCTTTTTTTTACCTATTGTGAAAAAACTAATTTAAGAGTTTTAATTATCCAGGTTAACCACAAAACCCTTTGTATAAAAGGTTTGGAGTCTGTCCCAGGGTTTAAAATCAAGAGTAGGGAGAAAAAAGACGAAGTTGGAAATTTTTCTTCATCTTTCAGTTGGTTATTCATTGCATTTAATTTATTTAAAACGTTTCCTTCATTTTTCAATTTGTACTTTCAAATTTCAAGTTTATAATTAAAGACAAATCATAGTATAATGCCTACTTACTTTCCTAATGATATAAAGTACAATCCTGTACCATTTGATTTGACTTATATAGTCTATGACCCAAATGATCCATTAGGTGTGATTTGTGTTCATTTATCATTATTCCCGATCTATACTATGGTTTTTTACGCTTCATGGTTACTTTTAACAAGAGAAATAGAACCAGTCATTGTTGTTGGTGGACATTTAGTAAGTGAAATCATAAATAAAATAGCAAAGAAAATGTTGAAAGAACCTAGACCTGATTTTCATAAAGATTTTGGTGCTGGTTCTTTATCTTATGGTATGCCATCAGCTCATGGTCAACATATGGGATTCTTTGCAGGTTACTTTATTTGTATCTTATTATTTAAAATCAATCATTTAAAGGCTGCACAAAAATATTTTGGTTGTTTAACTTTATTATTTGCAAGTTTAGGTGTTTGTTTCTCAAGAGTTTACTTATTATATCATACTCCACAACAAGTTATAGTTGGTACATTATTTGGAATGTTTTTAGGTATGTCATTCTTCTTAGTAAGTTCTGTTTTAAGAGATATAGGGTTGGTAGATTGGGTATTGAATTGGCCATTCATAAAGTACTTTTATATTAAAGATTCCTATTTCCATTCATATCAAACTTTCAAAGATGAATATGATTATTATGTATCATTAAAATCTTCGAATCAATTACTTGGTAATGTAACCAAGATATAACGAAATGTTCATGATAAATGAAATCTCAAGTTTCACTTCGCCTTGGTATAAGGAAAATAAATTGTAAATTAAAATATATGGCGTTCATAGAATAAAAATTGAAAAGAAGAAATAACAAATAGAAAAAGAAATAGAAAAATACATAATATATGGTATACTAGAAAACAGATATATATGTAGGAAGAATATTCATTTATTAAAAATTATACACCTCTAAGAACACAATTTCACATTTAGTGAATATCTATTATAAAAACTTATTCATTTAATTATACTAAAATTTATGAAAATTATATTAAAAATCATCCCAATCATCATCTGTCTTTTTTGATTTTGATCCACCACTTGCACTACTTAAACTAGTTCCTTGTTGTGGTTTTTCAAAACCAAATGCTGATTCAACTTCTCCCTTTTTATTATCAGATAAATTTAAACCATCAAATAAATGTCCAAATTTAGCATCAACAGCTTTATTAAATCCACTATTTTGAACTTCTTTAGTAAAAGTTTGGAAAGTTTCTTGACCATATTTACCAGTTTCTTGCATTTTTTGACCAAATTGTGCCATAGCTCTTTTTGTTTCACTACTTATTTCACTTTGTTGAATTTGATTTAAACCAGGTTTAATAACTGATTCATGAACTTCATGAACAGATTTTGTAACAGTTGATGAAAATAATCCCCAACCTTTTGAAAGAGTACCTAATGGATCAGTTTGTAAATTATCTAAAGTAAAATTTGAAAATGATCCTTTTGATGAACTACTTGGTGCTGGAGTATTACCAAATCCTCCATATTTACCACCTTGTGATGGTGGTAAATGATCTGGTCTTGTTTCATTTCTATTACCTAAATCAGCAAAATAAGCTTCATTTTTAGCCTTTTGTTCACTTGATATTTTTGGAGGATTTTGACGACGATTTTGAATTGAATCTTGTTGTTGCAGTTGTTGTTGATTACCAATACTTGAATTATTTGATGAATTAATTGAATCTAAACTTGGTAAAGTTTCACCTGAATGATCTTTAGATACAAATTCTTTACCTTCAACTAAACATGTTAATTTTTCTTTATAATCAGCTGCAACATAATTATCATATTTAAATTTAGCAGGTAATAATAAATCAAGTTTATTTTCTTCAAAATAAGCTTTTAAACCATCATTACCACCATGTTCCATTCTTAAAACTTCTTCAGCTTTAAATTGATCCATAGTGATAGATCTAACAAAGGAAATATGAACACCTAATCCTCTATGGATACCAGCACATTCAAGACATATAAAGATACCGAATTTTGGTGAAGCCCATTGAGGATTTGGAGCACCACAATCCATACACTTTTTGTTTCCTCCATTTTTCTGTAAGACCAATAACTTTCTACGAGTTTCTGGATCTATGGACATTTTATCTTCTTTTCTAATTTATTCTGATCCTCTCTAGTCTATATGTGGTATAATGTGTTTTTTCACCTTTTCTACAATCTGGTTGGATCTGAATTGATAGCCTGTTGATAAACTTTTTGACACCCTTGTTAGTCGCGTCGACTCAGAGGGCTATTCCACTCTGAGATCTGTTCTAGTCGACTAGCACCACCATTTCGCACAAGAGATGGTACGAGCATGGTGCGATATCTCAGCAAGGCTCGCACCAGAGAATCTTTTACTACAGGGAAACTAAGAAAAATATCATATACTAAAATTTCATTATACATTCAAAGCCACAAACCCTTTAAAAAAAATATAAACCTATTGGGGTTGAACTACAATTTCATGTTTGGATCACTATTAGCCTTTAAAATATTGTCTGGATAATTGATTTTACTTGGAAAAAATCCAGTATGCCAAATAGCACCATCAACAACTTGAATAGTACCAGTGACGTAACTAGCAGCAGGAGAAAATAAATATACAGTTGCTTGAGCTATATCCTGTACAGTTCCTAATCTTTGTAATGGTATTTGTTTATCTGATTCTGTATATCCATCTGATAATCTATCAACTCCTTCAGTACCTTCAATAAAACCAGGTGCAATACAATTAGATCTAATCCCTAATGGACCTAATTCAACAGCTATAGCATTAGAGAAAGCATCAACACCAGCTTTAGCAGCACCGACATGAGATTGGTATGGAATACCATAGTAATGTAAAGTAGCAGAAACAAATAAAATTGCACCTTTATTTGCTCTTAATTGTGTATAACATGCTTTAACAGTATTAAAAGAACCTAATAAATCGATTGAAACAACTGATTTAAAAGCATTTGATGATAAATGATTGAAGTCACTTAAAAAATTACCAGCTGCACCAGCAATAACATAATCAATTCTACCAACTTCAGCAACAGTCTTATCAACTGCTTTAACTAATGATTGTACATCTCTAACATCAGTGTTACTACAAGCAACAACTTTTGCACCAGGTCTTAATTGACTAATTTCTTTGGCTGCTAATTCAGTCTTAGCTTGATTTCTACCAACGATGGCAGCATCAGCACCAAGTAAAACCATTGCTTCAACTTGTGCTCTACAAATTGTACCAGCCCCACCAGTTACAAAGACGACTTTACCTTTAAAAATATCATTTTTCCATGGCCCATTTTCAATGAAACTACGATCAAGTTTCAAGTTTGACATATTTCAATTGTATTATTATAGTTTTTTTTAATGGGTAGTCTCAGCTTTATATATGGGAAAAACACTGGCAAAAAAAAGTTGAATTTTACCACACTTCTTGTCCTGTGAATCTCAATTATACCGAGCTGTGGAAAAATGATGCGTCGGTCAGTTACCCCAGTTTTTTTGTGCTATCACTCGCCTAAAGAGAAGAAGTAACAAAAGATAATATGTGTGAATATATTAAATGGGTATCACTATAGTTACAATTTGTCAATTTATCTATTCGTATATCATTATCATTAAATACCAATTTTATCCTTTTTGGTTGACTTGGTTTCTCCTAATTCTTCATCTCTTTGTCTCTTTTCCTTTTTAACTTCTTCAGTATTATTGGTACTGGAAGAGACTTCAACTACTTCCTTCTCTAATCCATTTTCTACTTTAGCTAATTTTATAGATTCAGCTTTAATTCTTTGCTTTGCAATCTCTATATCTTTTTCGATCTCAGCAAATAAATTCTTAGTTTCTGGCCCTCCAATTCTTTTGGAACCAGATGATTCATTTGATTTCATATTACCAAAAAAATGATCAGCTTCTTCATCAAAAACCTCTTCATCATAAAAATCATCATCAAAATCATTGTCATACTCTTCATCATCGTCATCGTCATCATCCTCATCATCTTCTTGTACAATATCACCATCTGTGGGGAGTTCATTTAAGTTTGTAGATTCATTAAATTTCAAATTCTTACTATTTAAAAGTTCATGTAATCTAATTATAACTTTACCAATGGCAGCATCATTAATTTCATTAAGACAAAATTCTTTATAATTATTATAAATATGAGCAATAATTAAACTGTATGATGATCTACCTTTACCAGTTTTACCTTCACTTAATGCAGATAAAAATGAAAGACAAGTTGAATTAGCTAAATTATTATCTTTACTAACAGTTTTAAAAAATTTAAAAAAATAATCAACAATCTTCATATCTAAAACATATTTCATATATAATTTATCATCAATTGATACAATAGTTGATAAACATGTTAAGACACTTAATTTTAATTGCATTTTACAATTAGTTTCTAATAATTTTGCTAATCCAAGTATTATATGATTATTTAAAAAGAAAGGACGATGTAATCTTCTTTCATGTGTTATAATACATAATGATAACAATTCACATAATTGCTGATACAATAATTCATTCCTTTTAAATTTTGATTCTAATTCTTCGTCAATTTCTGATAATTTTGATAATTCAATTACATTTGCATATAAAATAGGTGCAACTTCATTATAAAATGCTTTGAAATAATCTTCTGTACTAATATCACCTCCAGGGCTACTATTATTACTACCATTATTACCACGACCCCTATTCCCATTCTCATTATTATCATCATTACTTAGTGTAGGAAGGTTTTCATCGACTTTACCAATATTACTATCTAATAAATTTTTTAAAGCTTCAAAAGCTTGCATTTTTAAACCTGCATTATTTTCATTCAATAGAACTTGAGCTAATAAACTTATTAATGTCATATCATCTGATAATCTTAAACCAAATTCAGGTTCACTTACCAGTTTAATATTTCGATTAGTTTCCTTTTCAGATATATCAGAATAATCCATTGGTGGTTCAAGATTATCTATTGCTTCACCATCATCGATAGAATTAATTAATGATACATCTTGTTCAATAATACTAAGAATTAATTCAGTACCTAATAATTTAGTCGATAATTCGGTATCATTTAATGCAAATTTAATCATATCAAATAAACCATTTGATATAAGTAATGATAAGAAATCAGTTCTTTGGAAACTTTGTAAATTTTTAGTTAATAATATATTTTGATGAATTAATTTTATACCATTTCTTTTTAATTCTAAATTTTTATTAATTTCTTCATTATTTTCACTATTAATTTCATCTTTATAATAATTAAATAATTTTTCTAAGAAATGATCATTATTATCTGAATCTTTTAAAAAATCAATAATTGCAATTTGATTTAAATGAATTAAAGTATTAAAAATATTAAAAGTTTGATCATCAATAAATCTAGCTAATAAAACATCCTTTAAAAATGTAAAATAATAGTCTTTTTGGAAAATATTTAAATCTTTTGAGTCTTTATTTAAATTTGGTAAATCTATAACTTCTTTAAATTTATAATTATTTAATAAAAATTCTCTATGGCATGCTTTATGATTTGGAAATTCCGCATCATATTCTAAAATACTTATTAATCCTAGTATTTTTTCTTCACTTGATAAAAAGTCTTCAATTATATCCATTTCTGTATATAATATTAAACTTTTAACCATTTCACTTAATGTATATAAATTCATTAAATTATGTTCCTTTTCTGAATTTTCAAATATTTTAATTAATTTCATTAAATAATTTTTACCTACAATAAAATCCAGTATACAAGATCTTGAATAACTTGAAGTTGAATATTGATTTATTATTTCCAAGATTTCTTCTAAATTATCCATTTTTGGAATTGGTGGATATGATATTGGTCCAGTTATTAATTCAGTTATATCATTCATTAAACCATTCCCATTAGCGTGAGTATTTGGAATAACATAATATAATGATATTTCAGGCAGATAACTTTCTTGTTGAACTTTTATTATAAAATCACATAAATCTGCACAACCTTCAGCTTCTTGAAATGATAATGCAATATCGTTACCATGAGAATCTGTCCAAACTATTAAAGTATCTTGTTGTCTTTGATATTGTGTTTGACCTTCAAGATATGCTTTCAATATAATTTCTTCATGATTTACTTCATTTCTAACCATAAAATATGGACGCTCAGTATCCCTATCAATATCACCTGTACAAAAGCCTGTACCATGGTCTAACCAATTATCATCTCTTAATAAATATACTTTAACTCTTCTTTGCAGTCTGGGTATAATTTCTTCTGGTGACATTTGCTTTTTATTTTTAATTTTATCTTTCTTCTGGCCCTTTCCTGAAACTTTTTTTGGATTATTACTACTGTTATTATCTATATTATCAGATTTTGGTGTTACATCCTCATTCACAACATTATTGTCAAACTCAACCTCAACCTCAACCTCAACCTCATCTACCACGTTATCTTTATTTTGATCATCTAAACTCTGATGGGTCTTAGTCACTTCGTCTGTCCCTAGATCAATATCCTCGTTTCTAATCGATGGTTCTATACCTTCGTTAGACATTACTATCGTACTCGTCATATCAAAACACTTTGGCTCTTCTTCTTCAACCAACGCGTTTGTTCTTTTCCAGCGTTTAATCAATCGTTATATTTAACTTTGAATGAACTTATAACCGTCTATTTGACCCTTATTAAACCTGTCTAAGTAAATGTATTCCTTAAAAGTACTTGAATATTTCTCTTAAAAAATTTTTTGGCGTTTAAATTTCTATGTGGTTGTACTTATCTTCACCAGATTGTTTGTTAATTCTAATCTTTAGATTGCGCGGAAAGGGTTCGGTCTTACAGAGAAATTGACACTACAATATTAGAGTGAAACAGAATGTTCAGGAACGATACGGTTAAGGGTTATAATGTAAGATATTCCACCAAGGACTCTTGAAATTTGACTGGGGAAGTCTTTACTGTGTTGTATTAGAGCTTTATATGTTGGAGAAGACTGAAATTTTGGAGAGGCTTTTGTAAGTATCACCAATTAGACTCTGATTTAAGGCTTTTAATGTATTAAGTGAAAATGTTTCTATATGTTTTTTTTAAAAAAAAAATCTATGTACAAAATGAAAATTTTACAAAATCTTAATGTGGACTAATATTTAATGACATAAAAGAGAAGCACTTGTTAAATTTCTTATCCAATCAACTTTATCAACGTCATGGGTATCTTCAACTTCACCCCATAATTCAGTTTGAAAGATAGTTTCTAAATTACCAAACTCTATAATCTCATCAACAGTCTTAAAGAAGTATTCATCCGTAGTGGTTTTATTTACTTGGAAAACTGATTTTTGTCTCTCTATATCTGAAACATTTGATCTTAAAATAGATAATCCACATAAGAATGATTTTGAAGTTAAAATAGCCTTTTCTAAAGCAACTAATTCATAAATGTTTAAATTATTTAACCAATCAAATACAACTTCTTGTGTAATTGGTTTTTGTTGGTTACCTCTTAACCCATCAGTTTCACAATCTAAATAATTTAAAGTAATTTCACCATCTTTTAATAAACCTTTGGATTTTCCATAAGTAGTGAAAAAATCTTCATATTCTTTAATTAATGGTAAATAAAGTTCATCTTGTTTAGCTCTTAAATTTCCACTATATTCTTCTAAAGTTGCAAAAATAAGACAAGTATCAGTATCTAAATATCTCATTAAATTGAGTTTTATATCATCAATTTTACCAACTTTCGCTATAAGATCTGAATCATGTTGTTCTGTAGCGTTGGCGGTTTGTAAATCAATAGCTCTAGCAGCAATAGAAGTTAAAGGTAAAGCATTAGTTTGAATTTTTAAACTTGGTAAATTTGACCATTCATGTTGAATCAAATATGCTAATTGTTTCTTTTCTTTTGGTAAACTTAATCCAAATCCTAATGGAGTCTTTAATGTTTTTCCATCCAACTGAACTTCATAGTTCCCGTTTTCTTTGTTTTCAACAGTATCAACTTTGTCCCAAAATTTAGTTAAGGTTTTAGCTAACCTATTTGTATCTGATTTTATATTATTCTCAATGGTTTTATCTGTACCTAAAGGTTTAGCGACCGGTATAAACCCTTTCAGTGACCCGGACGTAGCATGTAACGTCACAGTTTGACTTAAGGCTCTAGTATTAACCTTGGTAAGAAGAGTAACTCTTTGAAACATTTGAATTAAAAAGTTGAAAATTCTCAAAACTTTTCATAGAATCAAATCTTTGAGAGTTGACATAGAGGATACAAAAAGTTATAATACGTTTAATTTTTTTTTTTTTTTTGAACAATGTCGATGAGCCCAGAAGCTTTACAGAAGCTCTTGATTGAGATGGACAATCAGTTAAATAAATCAAAAGCTGAGTTAAACATGTGTAATTTACAGTTGAGCAGAGTTGACACAAATTTAAATATGATAAAACTGACAACTAATTCATTGAATAATGTATGTGACAATAAAGAAAGAGTATGGCAAGGTGTAGGAAGAGCCTTTTTAAATACTGATGTTGAAAGTTACTTAACTACTATATCGAAGGATAAATCAGAGTTTGAAGATAATAAAAAATCATTATTAACAAAGAAGCATTACTTGGAAACAACTTTAGAAAAAACAATCGATAATATGACTAGATTAGTTAGAGGTGGTGATCAATAAGTACCCTGTATATTAGCTATTAATACATAATGATTAGATATTTTCTATATCCTTTTTCGTCTGTCTATATATTTTTTTTGTTGAATCGTTCAATCACTATCATCTTCATCCACGCCATCATCTAAGATCCTCCTTTCTATATCATCTGATTTATCTTTGCTGGATTTCATTCTTGCAGTTAAGAATATATTGATATTATCTTGTAATCCAGTTAATTTAGCTCTTAATTGTCCTAAACTTGAATCACTTGCTTCAGTTGGTTTATCTCTATCTTCTCCACCAGCATTTATCACAATATCTGAAATTTGTGTTGTCTTACCATTAGTAGTGAAGGGACCTTCACCTGGAGTTATATGTTTCTCCAAATCTGGACTTTTATAGTTAGCTACTGGAGTTAAATCAACCATGATAGTTAGTATATTTTGAGATTTTTTTGTATCGCAGTTGAAGACTCCCATATCAATTATTTGATACAAACATATCAAGGCAAAAAAAAATACAAATAGACTTCTATAAACAGTGTAGATAATTAGAGAGATAAATAACCGACACATATATTGTTTCCAAAAATTAATCTAGGAATAATCTTTAATTGGTATAATTTTCGAAACATTTGAATAAGCATTAAATTTCATTTCTATGATCTCGTTAGGATCAAAATTCAATGAAGGTATTTCAAAACATGAAGAACTCATAAGATAACCATAGAAAACTCTTAAAACGGTTTCATCAGCAATAATTAATAAATCACCACTCATTCTTTCCATTTCTAAAATTAATGGTTCAATTTTAATTGCTAAATCATGATACAGTTCAGCTCTTGAGAATCTATGATGATAAGGATCTTTAAGGAACTGTTCATATTCAGTTGGGAATTGCTCTGCAATTTCTTCTTCAGTCATTGAAGCTGCCATACCAGGATTTTTTTGAGATAATTGAATACGATTTCTAATTTTAATATTCTTTTCTGTAAAATATCTTGTAGTTTCAATAGTTCTCTTTTTAACTGAAGTCCAAACAACAAATGAGTTTTCATCGACACCATCAGCACCAGCTGGTAAATGTTTTTCATTGACTGAAATAGTTTTAAGACTTGTTGATGAACTATTTAAACTTTGAGTAGCACTTTTAATATTATTATTATCATTAACTTGATTAGTTACAGCATCGTCATTAAAATAATTTTTACCTTGACTTTTTAAATAATCCATTAAAGTGAAAGATAAGTTTTTAGCATATTTTTTACCTTCATCATCTAATGGAGGATCATTACTATAATCAACTGAATTATTATAACATCTTGCAAAAAATACTGAACCCAGTTTAATTCTTGAATTCATTAAAAAGAAAACAACTTTATTAATTAAATAACCATAATTAGAATTATGTAATTCAATTCTTTCACCAAAATTAATAAATTTAATATAAGATAATTTGTTTTTATCATCTTCAATATTCATTGGTTGATAATAAGGGGTTAAATCTTTAATCCTATTTGAATAATCCTTATAAGCTTTATCATAATCCCAATTTTGATAATCTGGTGAAGATTTTGCAGCACTTTCCATATTTTTTAAAATTATTGAATCATCAGTTACTGAACTTTCAATAAAAATTGTTTGAATATTCATTTTTTGAAATTTTTCATTTAATTCAGATCTATTTTTAATAAATGGATTAACGGCATCATAAATTGCAATTTGACCTAAACCATTTTCAAAAAAATTTAAAATATCATTAACACATTCATTAATTAATTTTGTTCTAACTTCATTATCTTCAATAAATAATTTTGAATCTAAATCATCATCAAAATTTCTTCTTCTATAATCACCTAAATGGAAAACATGAGTTTTAACACCTAACCATCTAAGATATCTAGTTAATGAAACTGATAAATGAGTTTTACCTCTACCAGGTAAACCAGCTAAAACAATACAAATTTTCCCGGCATGAAATAATCTACCAGATTCTGTTGAATATAACTGAGCTGGTGAAATATAATCCGGATTAATTTGATGATGAACCATATCAACATCACTTAATCTTCTTTTCCCTTCATTCGAAGCTGCAGTTGGACGTTCAACTAAATTGGGGATATTATGATCATTAAACAGCCATCTTTTCTTGGTTCTTTTTTGACTATTTGAGCTATGGATACGATTTGAAGTTGGTGAAGTTGGGGAAGTTGGTGAAGGGTCATCTTCTATTGCTGAATCCATTGGAGCTGATCCAAATCCATGACTTAATTCATATTGTTCAATTGAATGGCTCATAATGTGGATATGTTTTTCTATCTCGCACCCCAGTTCTTACTTTATTGCGCAGATGGGATGTATAGATTATTTAGAGTTTAAGTTTTTTTGATAAATAGTCTACTGATTGGTACCAAGACTTCTTAGTAAAGTAGTTGTACTTGAAGGAGATGGTATGACAAGATATGGTAAGAAGATATAAAGGTGCCTGAGTGTAAAAAGGAGAGACAGTAAAAATTTAGGTGGAATTACTACCCCGTTTACGATAATATCAAAGGAATTCTAGATTAGATTCCTAGAAAATTTCATATAGATAAAGAAATACCAAATAAACGGTAGATAAAAGAGTATTAAATGTACAGTATATTTATTTTATGACATTAATTATTCAAATCTATTCGGCTTTACCACCTTTTCTTTCAATTAAAGCTTTTCTATCTTTATCTAAATGTAATTTAGTGATAACTAATTTTGATGGGTGTAAGTTAATTGGGATAGAAGCACCATTTGATTTTTCTTTTTGAACTTTGTCAACTTGAACTGAGAATTTTAATCTGTAAACAGTTGAAATTTTACCTTCTGAACCTTTTTTAGAACCTCTGACAACTAAAACTTCATCATCTTTTCTGATTGGTAAAGATTTGATGTTATATTGTTCTCTTAATTCTTTTGATAATGGAGCTGATAATAACTTTCTTCTTTCAATTGATGATGAAGTGAAGTAAGCTTTTCTAGCTTTTGATCTTGATGAAGAAACGTCTAAAAAAATTGTTAGTAATTATTCTTAATAATTTTCTTTTACTTTCAAGGTAATAAATAAGGTATTTGAATATATTTGAATGTATTAAAATAGGTATATTTAATATTATATCTTCCAAAGTAAAACTGTATATCTTTGATGTGCTCTCATCTCTATCACACACTATATTTTTAAATCCTAAACTTCTTGAAAAAACGGTAAATCTTTTTAATATCAAACTAATTCAATAATCTCTTCTTGTTCTATAAGTTCTAATACCTTCATTATTCCTTTAATCTTCTTTAATTAATGCTTGCATACCTTGACTAATTTTGGCCATTATGAATATCAATTGTGAAAAAAAAAATCAATTGAATTTCTCACTTACTCCAAATGAGAAAAAAAAAAGATTTCTTGAGAGGTACACGATTTCAATGAGAATGGCGTGCAGTCACTTCGACTCACGTGTGTATTGCGTTTTGATAGGGCAGTAGCCCTATATTTAAATTTTGTGATATAACTAGTACTTTATTAATTAATACTATTAAAATTAAAAAAAATAAAATATATCTATCTCTCTATAAATTGGTCACTACTAGTAAATCAAGATTAGGGTAATAAAAAAAAAAGGAAAACACAATTTATTAATTATAAGATTAAATGAGAGGAACATTGAAGTCATGGCAAAAACTAAAAAGATTACAAGCCCATGGCGGGACTCGAACCCGCAATCATTAACTCCGGAGGTTAACACCTTAACCAATTAGGCCACACGGGCCGAATCTAGGCCAAAACAGGGCATTATGATTAAAGTTGTAAAATGTTTTCAAAAATTTGCAATTTGGGGTTTATTTTAGTAAATTTAGAAAATTTGGAATTTCTGGTTTATGAATTCGGTATTTAAAAAGTGTTTTTAGATATTTCAACGTATTTATATGTGTGGTGAAAAGTAAAAATTGATCAAAATTTGGTACCAGACTGGTTGCGAAACCGAAACTGGGAAAATAGACAAGACTGAAGTGAGCTTTTTTATACAATCCAGAGCTAAAATAAAATAATTTGAAAGTATTCTAACCTCCCAAAAATTCATATACACTTACCTAGAGAGTTTAATTATACTATGAGAGTTTTAAAGATTCGGAAAAGTCAATATATCACATAAATTCACTATAAAATTAATTCTTTTGGTAAACAGCCTTGACTAAAATATCAGATTCTAACTTTTCAATAGTATCTTTTGAAACAGCACTTAATTGTTTTTCAATATCATTAGTCTTTAACATATCATCATCAAATTCACCATCAATAAAAGTATTAAGAGCATCAGCACTATCATTTCTTAAAATTTGAATTATATCATGTGGTAAATTTGTACCATTATTATTATAATCATGTAAAGTTGGTTTTGAATTATATGAATTACCAGATTTTAATTTTAATAATTTTTCCGGGAAGAAAGAATGAATATCAGAATTTAAAGTCTTTTCATCAATTCCTGAATTTGTTGTTGGTGATGAATTATTTGATGCATAAGAATTACCAGAATTATTTGAATTATTTGACATTTGTGAATTTGTTAAATAAACTAAAGCATTTGGAGATAAATTTCTTGAATTGTTTGCTAATGTTGACCAAATTGAAGTAAATGGTAATAATAAAGCAGTTAAAGCTATTGAAATATGAGTAAAAATATCACCATATGAAAAATTATTCTTTAATGGTGAATAAGCACAAATTGTTAAAACAGTTGGAATAAATAATGTTTGACTAAACATAATAATTAAAATATGATAATACAGGAATTGTTTTAAGCCTAAATATCTTCTAGTTCTAATAGCAAATAATAATTTTAAAATTAAAATAAAACTCATAAAATTTACTGAAACTGAAAACATAATTTGTGGTACACCATTAATCCAACCAGTTTGAAAATGCAGTTTTGTACTATAAACTGATTCGTATAAATTAGTTGAATAAATAGCATTATTAACATAAAGACCAAATGTACTACCCATTAAACAAAATGAAATAAGTGTAGCAAAATATCTATAAAATTTAACTTCTGGTGATTTAAAAATAATATAAATTTGATAAGTAAATGATGATTGAATTAAAGTAATTAAAATAATAACAGCAGCATTTGCAGCAATTGAAACTTTATAACTATTTCTATTAGCATAAGAAACAATTCCAGTAAAATTAGTAGTAAGTGAACCTAATGGACCTAATTGATAAGCTAAAAATAATGAAGATCTTAAAATTGAAGCTAATAAAATAATTTGATTTAAGATGAAAATTGGAGTTTTCTTATTTTTAATAATCAAGAAAAGTAAAATAAGGAATGAAAATGATGCAGTAATTGCACAACTATGAATAATTGAATAGTTGGTAATAAATCTTGATTGTTTATCCAACATAGCAAAGTTGATGATATATGGCTCATCAACAGTTGGAATTGAATAAGTCAAGTTGATTAAGGTTGGATTGTATGAAGTGTCCATCTTTTCTAAATATTCAATGAAATTATACTAATAAAAGAAATATGCAACAATTATTTTTGAACTCAACAATAAAACCAGCTTACGTTAAATTCTCTAAAAACAGCCTGTGTCCTTTTTATATTGTAGAAATATTTTGGGAACTTTACCACCCTTTTATGTGGTTTTTAAAATTATTTAATTAAGTAATGTAATTATCTACATCTGTTTCAAAATCTTTTAAAAATTACCTAATTGAGCGGCTTGAATGGATTTTTTTAAAAAAATATAATCTAATTTACTTTCGTATCGTCTATAGATCTACAACACTATCAGACGACCAAATAAAGGATCTGCAGTAGTGAGGGGTTCATAATGAAAGGGATGGCCTTACAATATTGGATTTTTCAATAACGTTCAAGAGTTTCAAATTTTCACTTCTGTGAAAGGTCTCATATTAAAAACTTTTTGCTAAAATTTTGACAAGAGAGAAGAAGAAGAAGCAAATTAAATAAACGAAAGATGTACCATAACTTAACACACAAATAATAACATATTATAGAATGTGAACTCGTCAAAATAAAGTTTTTCTTAAAAAATAAAACAATTTGGGATTTTATGCATATATGCAATATGAATAAAGGCGAGTATAACCCTGTGAAGTTCAATTCACTGTTTTTGTTTCAGATTCAGATTCTAGGCCTTAATAAAGACACATTAGACTCGTTAGCCAAGTGTAACATTTCATGTTTCCACTTTTGGAGCCACTTCATTTTTTTTTTGGTTATCCGATCTCAAACCCTGTTATTCTGTGATAAATCCGAAGGAACAGCACCAGAGAACTATCACCAAAATAATCTCATAGTATTCTAGGTAACACAGTGTGATATATAAATCACCTCCAATGTCAGAGAGTTCGAATACTGTACTCACTTGTAATAATCCTTTTTTTTTACCTTATTTATTATACTTACTCTCATATGCTATCTGGGTAAATTCGGCTAGAAAGTATGTGCTCTCACAAACTGTATACTTGTTCAATAATTTATGACTCAGTGAAAGATTTCTTCCTTATACACCCACTGATATCACAAATCCTTATACCTTCTGTATAATACATCATACTCTACATGCTTCAATTGATACGCTAATAAATTTCTATAATTACACCATAAATGTAACTTGGGAAAGAGTCTCTCATACAAATTGTGGTCCTGAGGCGAGTCTCACGGGTGAGAAAGTCAACAGTCATTGAGAAATTTTGGCAGGGTATTCAACCATAATATCAATCACTTTCAACATCTACTACGTTAACCTTTGACATCATCAGTTGTGTCGAATTAAACTACATATTAATATAGAAGAATATATCAAAGTTTTAGATATAATTAGAGGTACTCGCTAAACCCTTGAAACTGAGACTTAAAACTGGAACACCTAAAAAGGGAGAGAGACTGAAATAAAAAAAAAAATTAAAAACTAAAGTTTACAATGTCTGAACCAAGAGATATATCTATGGTAGATGTTTCTAATGCATTGAATGATGTTGAAACGGATAATCATGTTCCTGTAAGAAGAAAATCTACTTTAATTTTAACAGATGAGGATATGAAACTTGATCAAAATCAACATCCAGCAAATACAAATACAAATTCAAATACAAATACAAATTCTGGTTCAAATTCAAGTTCAAATACTAATTCAAATTCAAATTCAAATTCTGATCAAAATCAATATAATGAATCAATAAATAATGAAAATGATATGCATATTGATAAAAGTCAAACAAATTTACAAAATAATAATACGAATAATACTAATACTAATCAAGATGAACAAGATTTAAATACTACAGTTCCAGTTGAAATAAGATGGACTCAAGGTGGTGAAAAAGTTTATGTAACTGGGTCATTTACTGGATGGAGGAAAATGATTGGATTAGCAAGACAACCAGATAATACATTTTTAATTACTTTAGGGTTACCAATGGGTACACATAGATTTAGATTTGTTATTGATAATGAATTAAGATTTTCAGATTATTTACCAACAGCAACAGATCAAATGGGTAATTTTGTTAATTATGTTGAAGTTACACCAGAAAATGTTAGAATTTTCTTAGAACAACAAGAACAAGAACGTCAATCGATATCATCTGATTTACAATCATCAGATCAATCACAACAATCGCTGCAAGCATATCAAACACCACAACAAACTGGAGGTCAAAGTTCAGTATCACAACCAGATTCAACAGATGATAGAAAGCCATCTTATGATTCAACCATACTGCGTAAAAGTTCAATATCACGAGCTACTAGATCAGATTCAATGTGGGGTCTTACTAATGATGATGATGATATGGGTAATGGATATTCAAGATATCATGATGAAGATGGAGAAGATGTTGATCCAAGTCATAAAAAATATGATTATATAGTTGATATTCCTCCAATATTTATTGATCCAAAAGTAATGGAACAATATTATATTGCAATTGAAAAACAATCAAAATCTCAAAATGGTCAACAAGCATGGTTACATCCACCACAATTACCACCTCATTTAGAGAATGTTATATTAAATAATTTTAATTCAATGGATAGAGATAATAATTCTGGTGCTTTACCAATTCCAAATCATGTTGTTTTAAATCATTTAGCTACAACTTCTATAAAGCATAATACATTATCTGTTGCTTCAGTTGTGAGGTATAAAAGAAAGTATGTTACTCAAGTTTTATATGCACCTTTACAACAATAGCATTTAGCATAGAGACTTAAATAATTTAAATAATTTAAATAAATAAAAATAAAACGAAAACTTTCAAGATATAAAATAATAATATCTATCAAGTTTTGGCAGAGATAAGTCAAAAAAAATTCAAATACATATATTCATAACTAAGAGATCATTGACGTCTTACTGCTCCCGAAGAACTAATTACAGTAAAAGATGCCAAAACGGGTTCCTGCAGCTCATTGCATATTTGATCCCATACCACCTCTTGATTCCATTTGTGAACCTCTTGATCCCATGCCACCCCTGGATTCCATTTCTGGATCTCTTGATCCCATACCACCTCTAGATTCCATTTCTGAGCCTCTTGATCCCATATTTTGATTCATTGAATTCATTCCTGAATTCATTTCACGATCAAAATTACCAGATTTATAAGCATCTTCTCTACCATTTGATCCAAATCCGGTATCATCATCTCTACCACCTCTTGAATCAGAAGAGTCATTAAATTCAGATTTCATTGATTCATTTTTTTTTCCAAATTTATCTTTCTTCTTCTTTTTATCTCCACCAAACATTGAATCTTGATTTCTATCTTCATTTGAAGAGATTGAAGAAGATCTTGATTTTGAACCGAATCCTAATACCATTTTTTCCTAACTATTTTCCACTATTTTTCACTTTTGTTTTATTCAACAAACTGATTCAATTATAGACCATTTAGAGGCATATTTATACTACAAAAAAAAAGAAAAGGGGTAGATTGAAAAGATGAAATGAACAATTCCACATATTTAGCAACTTTAGCTCGTATAATTAGATGATTCAACTAAAAATTTGGTGATAACTATTATTCTTAAAAGCATTATCTTATTAGCCATTTCTTATAATATGGGGTCTAGTTTCGAGCGTCGTGGCTTTGGTCGAAATTTAAGGGGTAAAAAGAAAATAAATACATTGCCTCACATATTGGGAAATGAAATTATCCAATTAAACCAACATGGGCGAAGTGGAGTAAAATATACTTTTAGAATAATTAGGAATTGAGAAAAATAAGGGCATTAAATAGCATTAGGATCAAAGGGATGAAAAGAGCCAGAAACAAGAAAGAAAAATACGTGAAACGTGACATTTTAATCGACTAACTATTTAACTAATAATCATCATTGTTGGAGTTACCGTATGAATCATTGTTTGAACCATATGAGTCTGAATTATCTCTACCACCTCTTCCTGATCCATAAGAATCATCGTTTGATGATCCATATGAGTCTGAATTATCTCTACCACCTCTTTTGGAACCGTATGAATCATCGTTTGATGAACCGTATGAGTCTGAGTTAGATGATCCATATGAATCTGAGTTAGATGAGCCATATGAGTCTGAGTTAGATGAACCGTATGAATCTGAGTTACCTGAACCATAAGAATCTTGGTTATCTCTACCACCTCTACCACCGAAAGAATCTTGGTTATCTCTACCACCGAAAGAATCTTGGTTATCTCTACCACCGAAAGAATCTTGGTTATCTCTACCACCGAAAGAATCTTGGTTATCTCTACCACCGAAAGAATCTTGGTTATCTCTACCACCGAAAGAATCTTGGTTATCTCTACCACCGAAAGAATCTTGGTTATCTCTACCACCGAAAGAATCTTGGTTATCTCTACCACCAAAAGAATCATCGTTATCTCTACCACCTCTACCTGATCCATAAGAATCAGAATCGTTATTATCTTTATCTTTGTGACCGAATCCGAAAACCATTTTTTATTTACCTTACTTTTTTATATATCAATTGATACTAAATATGTATATTTTTTTTTCAATTGCAAGGAATTGCAACTTAATTTATAGTTCAACGAAACAATTCCATAATTAATTGGCTACCCCCAAAAATATTCCCAAATATCGTGACCCACACATAAATTCACAATGTTAATTTTAAAGGTAATATTTTTATTCACTCCTTTTTTGTATAGCAATAATAACATTATAATGACATTTTCCACATAAAAATAATAAGCCATTGCGTCTTAAGTTACCACACTTCTTTTTCAGTTTTTGAGCACAACACTTCATGTCCACTCTCCAATTGTTATTTTATTTTCTACCCTTTCTTTTATATAATCCCTTTCATACCAATTACTAACCATTTACTTTTTAACTTCACTCAATTGCTTTATATTTTAAACATTGAGTTTTTAAATGTCTTCAATACACGTGAAATCAGTGGGAATTTTGGTTAACCCTTTTGACATATATGGAGATAATTTTTCACTTTTTTCGCACAATTTCATTTCGTTGCAATTGACGAAGTTGTATTTATGAAATTTTGAAATTTTTGACGTACAGAATGTTCGATTTTTAGTAGGAGGCTGAATAAAATCCGAAGTTAAACATTGAGAAACTTAACGAAATTCGATGATGTGTTCGATTTGTAAATAAAGTGTAAACAAAGTGTAAGCAAAGTGTTCTAAATCTGTTTTGCCCACTTTCTCTAAACCTAAATATTTTTACTAAAATTAAGATTGATAGATCTTTGGAATACTCATATGGTATTAATATTAATATTTACTATATCTTTCACTATTTACTATATAATTTTTTCCCAAAACAAAAAAAAAAGAAAACTGGGTGTCTATGTGTGTATTTTTATTCTTTCTCTCTCTCTATCGATCTAGTGGTGATTATTTCTATCAGCAGTACGTGGCTTTGCTTTTAAAATATTATCAACTCTTAATAAAACTTCTGCAGCTTCTGCGGCAGATGAAACAACTGCTCTTTTTAATTTAAAACTTTCAACAATTCCTAATTCTCTCATATCAGCAACGGTACCATCATTTAAATTTAAACCACTGGTTGTCATACCATTATAAATTGCTGATCTTAATTTTGTAACTAATTCACTTGAATCAAAACCTGCATTGTCAGCTAATATAGTTGGTAATTGTCTTAAAGCTTTGGCAAATGATTCAATTGCTAATGATTTTTTACCAGTTTCATTTGCAGCAATTTGATCAACAGCTTTTGACATAATCATTTCTGATGATCCACCACCTAAACAAGTTTTTGGTTCTTTTGTAGTCTGACTTAAAACTGATAATGCATCATGTAATGACCTTTCAGCTTCTTCTAATCCTTGTTCAGTTGCACCTCTTAAAACTATAGTACATGCTTCATTAGCTTTACATCCAGAAAATTTTAACATTGGAGTTTCACCAATTAATATTTCTTCAATAGATTTACAATAACCTAATCTAATTTGTCTCTTTTCACCATTTTCATTATTGTTATTATTATTTTCACTATCTTCATCATTTGTTAAAACATTTGAATTATCAAAAGTTGAAACAACTTCACCACCAGTTACTAAAGCTAATCTTTCAATGCCATCAAAATCAGCATGTTCAATTGAATTTATTTTACTATCAGTAAATAATTGTTCAGGATAATCATAAATTAATTGCCTATTAATAAAACAATTTATATTAAATTTTTTAATTTTTTCAATTTTATTCTTCATTTTTAATTTTTCAGCTTTTTCTAATTCTGCTAATTTTGAAGTTGAATCAACTTTAAATTTTGCTCCAAAAATTTTAACTTTATCAGCATCTAATGAAGTATTTGCTATTAAAATATTAACATTTTCAATTTTTTTTGGTTGATTAATACCAAATTTTTTTTCTAAAATAAAGCCTTCATCTAAATATGAATCAGATAATTTACCACCTGGAATTTTTAAAATTTGAATATTATTTAAATTAGTTGATCCATTTAATCTCAAAACTGCATCAACTGCTAATTTTGAAAAATACTCTTTATCTTGTGATAAAATTTTTGATGATAATGTAGTTTTAGCAATATTAATTAAATCTTTTCTAAATAATTCTTTATCTTTACCATTATCAATTGAAATTTTTGTTAATGCATCAATTGAAACATTTCTTGCAATTCTATAACCTTCAATAATTGTTTGTGGATGAATTTTTTTATTAATTAAAATTTCTGCTTCTCTTAATAATTCTGCTGCTAAAATTGTAACTGAAGTTGTACCATCTCCAACTTCATCATCTTGAACTTTAGAAATATTAACTAAAACTTTAGCTGCTGGGTTGTCTAATGGAATAGATTTTAAAATTGTTGCCCCATCATTAGTAATTAATGATTTATTAATATCGCTGGCACTTTGTAATAATTTATCCATCCCTTTGGGTCCTAAAGTAGATTTAACTAAATCACCGACAGCGATTGCACCAACAAATGATGATAATCTAGCATTCTCTCCTCTTTCTTCACTTGCTTGATCTCCTAAAATCTGAACACTCATATTCTTTTGAACGTCGTCCTAATTGATCTCTTAATCTGAAAATTTTTAAAATTTTTCGCGCGTCCCAGGTCGAAAACGAATCGTTGGGAAAATTTTGGGGCATCTTCCACTTATCTCTCGCGGTAATCTGGTGCTAAAAACTGGTACCACCCTTGGGACGTATTTAGTGGGGATTTACTGGACAGAATTCATTCCAAGAAGATTCTATTTACAAGCTTATCCTTTTACTACCATTTTATATAGTTTTAAATATAATTGACGGTAACATATATCTTAATATAAGGCTTCACTTCCTCTGATATTCTAATATAGATTTCTTAGGTATATATTCTCTAATATATATTTTGTATTAAAAAAAAAAAAAAAAAAATTCTACAATTACAAGAGAAGATTATAATACGCTATAAATTCCAATATACACTAATACTTACATTTACCTGCCCTGCAGATCTAAACTCCCTAAGTCCAAGTCCCTTTACGCCCTTCTACCCTTTAACCTTATTAATCTAAGGTTGTTCTAAACTCATTAACGCTATCACATATTAATTTTCTTGAATCATTTAAATTTTGAATTCTTACTTTTATAGTATTTAATTGAATTGGATTAAAATCCCATTTAACTTTTTGTTTATTTAAAAATTGTTTAAGTAATGGAGTTGGATCATAATCACTTTTAAATAAACCAGTATCATAATCAAAAATTTCTTCTTCCCCGTCATTATCAATTTGATTATTTCCATTTTCATTAAATTCATCATAATTAAAACTTTGATAATGTTTAAAATCTGGGAAAGTTGGGAAATTATTTCTTGAAATTTTAAAATTTAAATTTTCATCAACTTCAATTAATTCTTCATTAAAATCTAATTCACTTGGTAAAATTTTAATATAATCATTATTACCTAAAATTTTTTCTAAAAATGTATTATTTAAAACAGAATGTTCAATACTTAAATAATGACCATAAAATAAACTTCTAAAATTACAATAACTAATTAATCTAAGTAATTTAAAATTTAAATCATTTAAATATTTAAATTGACTATTTGTTAAATTATCTTTAATTTTATCAATTTTAAATGATCTAAATGGGAATTCAATAACTGGTACAACAACATTTACAAGATCAACATTTAAAATTGATCTAATTGGTGTAAAAATTTGATTAATTAATTTACCTGCAACAATGAAAAAAAGATAAAAAACTCTTTGTAAAACATTTATTCTCAGACCAATTGAATTGACAATTGCTGGATACATTTTAAACCATTTATTAACTAATTCAAATATTAAATTATAAGAAATAATTTTATATTGTCTTTTATTAATATCATTAAAATTACTATTATTATTATTAATACCATTCATTTTTTTAATTTTTGGATAAAAATTATAAATTAAATATGATAAAAAATTTTCAAATTCAATACAATCATGTTTTGGTAAAAAATCTCTAATATTCTGACTATCTTGTAATGATTGATATAAACTTGTTGAATTAATTAAAAAATTTTTAAAAATTTTAAATTGTTCAAATAAACTTTCAATAATCTTAAAATCTAAATTTGGTACTAAACAATATTGAATATGATTATGTATAATATCAATAATATATTTAACTTTAACTGTAAGTAAACTATAATCATTAATTTCATTTATAAATTTATTTAATAATGATGAAGCACCAGTATTTAAAGTAATTAAATTATTAATATTATTTGAATTTATTAAAAAAAATGATGAATATGATGATAATACACTAATTTGAATAGTATATTCAATATGATAATTATTTAAATTATCTCTAATATCTTTAATTAATCTATTATAATAATTATAACTTTTAGTTATTAATTTATTTAAAATTCTATCATTAAAGAAAAAATCTTCAACACTTTTATCATTTTCAAAATCATCATTATCAATACCATTCATTTCATCAAATGTATTATAAGTATTATGAAAATTCTTTAAATAATTACTTGATAAAACAATATTTAAATTATTTAATAATAAACCTAAAGATTTTTCTAATAAAAATGATTGGAAAACGTTATTTGAAGTTGAACCTTCAAATAACAGCAAAAATAATTTATGATAAAAATTAATATTAAAAACTGGTACAAAGAAATATCTATGATTAATTTTTCTTTTATGTTTAATTCTTTTAAATGTATGAATTGAATGAGTTGAGTTTGGTAATTGATTGAAATTATTATTATTGTTATTATGACCAGTAGTAGTATTGTTACTACTACTATTATCATTATTATTTTGGTAATTATTATATTCAAACTGATCATTTTGATTATAATAAGAAGAATTTGGTAATTTTAAAATATTAATATTATGATTATTAAGATGATTATTACCATGCAGATTATTACCATGATTATTATTTGATTCAAAATTTATAAATGTTGAATTATAATCAAAATCTAAATTATAATCTGGTACTGAATTATTAATTTCCGAATTTAAGTTATTTAAATGTAAATTATTATGATTATCATCTTCCACATTCATTGAATATGGATTAACATGATTCATTTGATTTATTTGATTCATTTGATTTATTTGATTCATTTGATTTGCTGAGTTTACTTGAATTTGAACTTGATTAACTTGATTAACTTGATTCATTTGATTCATTTGATTCATTTGATTCATTTGATTCATTTGATTCATTTGATTCATTTGATTCATTTGATTCATTTGATTCATTTGACTCATTTGACTCATTTGATTCATTTGTGTTTGATTAATATGTGCATGATTTATTTGAGCTTGATTTATTTGAGCTTGATGAATTTGACTCATATTCATTTGATTTGGTAAAGAATCAGGGAAATATTCATTCTTAAATATATTTGTTAAATCGGATTGAGTTTGAAATGGTTGATTTAGTATATATTGTTTTTCTTCAATAATTGATTGTGGATTTTGATTTGATTGTATTGAATCTAATGAACTTGCTTGATGTGAATGTAATGATAATGAATTTAATGATACTGATTTTACTGAATTTGCTATATGTGAATTAGGTGTCAGATTATGATTTGAACTTGAATTAGAACTTGGATGTGAATTTGAAAATGTTGAAACTGAATTTTTATGAAAATTAATTGAATTATTAATTTCTTCCACTGGATTTGGTATATTTAAATCTTGATCTCTTGTTAATTTTTTAAATAATTCTTCTTTCCTTTTATTCTGATTTTTACTCCTTATTAATCCTAATTTCTCTTTTGGAAAATCTAAATATCCACATCTGCTATTCTTTTTAATACAGTTAAAGCACTGTGGTAATTCTTCTGAACATTTTATACGTTTTGCTTTACAATTTGGACATCCATCCCGTGAATTCTTATGAGTTCTCCTACTCTTTCTTTCTTTAATATGAATCATCCTTGATTTTTTTTCCTTATGTATATCTATGTGTTTATATATCTATGGGTATATGTATATTTTTCTTTATTCAAGAAGAGAAAAAAAAAAATTTCTTAGGATATATTTCTATTTCTACTTGACCAAATTCCACTTGCCTATTTCTCTATATAAACCCAAAAATAGCCACAAACTTCAGCCACCGAGAAACTCAAAAAAATGTGTGCAACAACGAATAAAATTCTAGCGCTATCAAGAACACTGAACTTGAAGATCTAGATACTATAATTTAATTCTTATGAAACCCTTTAAATGGATAAAAATTTATAAAAACTAATGGTTGAAATCGATTTAAAATTTAAATTTCCTGATGATAAAAAAAAAATGAAAGTGCGGAAAAAGAAACACATTATTCGCGTCTTACGTAATCGATTTAAAGATCCCATAATTCTACAGTTTGCCATATATTTTCTTGATAAAGTGCAGTTTATGTACAACAAAAATAAACTTCGCTAAATATTCCCAGATTAGTGCATCGTGCATGTCCTTTGTTAGAAATTACTCATTCCGGGTGGGTTACCCTTTTAGGTTCATACCACCCATTACATTTTATGTAGAAGAATATTCTTTACTAGTTTAAATTTAAGTAATGATTCAGGTATATATCCGAGATTTTAAAAATTTGTGAAATTTTAACAATTAAAGATCTATTATAGACGATCTATTAAAGATCTTTTAAATGGGGGGGTGGGTTAGTCTGGTTGTTAGAGAAATACACAGTACAGTTTTTAACTTTCACTAAAAGATCCTTTATATTGCTCCACTAGATCTTATTTAATCTTATACTTTAATCTAGAATCTTATAGTTTAATCTTATCTAAATATCACCTGTATTTATCTAAATAACTAACTAAACCGGAATTCATAATTTATAATCTAAATCAAATTCTTCATTTGTTAATTTCTTTAAAAATCTTAATGTTGGCCTTCCATGTGGACAATTCCATGGTTTATCTAATGTACTTAAATTCTTAATAATTTTATTCATTATTGGTTTATTTAAAGTATCACCAATCATGATGGATTTCCTACATGCTTTCATTGCACAGATTTTATTAATCTTTGTTAAACTCTTGGTATTTAAAAATTCCAAAAAGTCATCTTTATCAAATTCAATATTTTTGTAAATTGGTAAATTCACTAGTTCATTATTTTCATTTAATTTAAACCCATTGATTATTTTAGTATTAAAATTTTCATCAATTATGTTTTTTTCAATTATGTTTAAATCAAGTTTTATGGGTTGGATTAATTTTTGTGATTCAAATTTAAAATTTTTAATTAAATTTTCATAATTGAATTTTTCATCAGATGCATGTTGATCAACTATAAGTAAATTATCTTTTAATTTTGTAATTATAAATCCTTTATTGAATTGTCCTATAATTTTCATATTCTGGAAATTTAATTTATTTACTGTGATTGTGGATGAGATTGTTGGTTCTTCTTCTATTCCATCTCCTTCTAATCCTTCTTGTCCTTCCGCTTCATCTCTATCCAGCACCTTCTGTACTTCACGTTTAACTCTCTTAATCCTTGGAATCTCTTTAACTTCTAAACACTGAATATAATTAAAAATTTCAAAATCAGGTTTTAATCTTTTAAATCTCTTCAATTCCTTTTCAATTTTAACTTCATTAATTATACCCAGATTACCCATACTTTCAGGTAATAATCTTTGTTGATTCAGTTTTTGAATTTTTTCAATTTTAATACTTACTAATTCATTTAATTCTTTAAAATAATCAATAAATAAATTTCTTATAATTTCTAAATCAATATTTAAATTAACTTGTAATTTATTTGGTGTAACATTTACATCAATATCAACTTTTAAATCAATTATAAATGTGGGGTAACCTTCACTATAAATATTATAAACTTCATTAATTATTTTTATAACTTCTTTATTTATAATTGGTCTACCATCAACAAATAAAAATTGTCTATCTTTAAGATTTCTTCCATATCCTATATCTGATATATAACCATTAATTTCAATTTCTTCTTCTGATTTATTATGTATTATGTTAATCTCTTTTAATCCAATTGTTGATTTATGACCAAATATAGTTGTAATTGAATCATTAATTATTCCATTACCAGTTGTAACTATAATATTTTTTTTTTTGCCATTAATTATATTCCAAATATTAAACTTAACATTTGGATTAATTATTATATAACTATATAATAATAAAATCATTTTATTAAATTCATTCCTTATTTGTTTTTCAAAATTTTTTAACCTGACTGGTAATTTATAAAAAATATCATTAATTATTATCTTTGTACCCTTTTCAACTAATAAATTAACAATTTTTTGTTTACTTATTAATTCCCCAATTTCATTAAATTCTAATTTATAACTAAATGGTAAAATTGATTCATTTGTAGTAATTATAATAACTTTAGCAATTGAACAAATTGAACTTAATGCTTCACCTCTAAATCCTAAAGTTTTAATTTTTTCTAAATCTTCAAAATTTTTAAGTTTGGAGGTATAATGATTCTTACAAAGATTTTCAAAATCAATTTCATTAATACCATTACCATTATCTCTAATTTCAATACCATTTAATCCATAATCTTTAAATGTTAAATCAATTAATTTAGTACCTGCATCAAGACTATTCTCCACCACTTCTTTCACTATCGATACCAAATCAATTATAACTTGACCTGACGTTATTCTATGAATATCTTTACTCTCTATTAAATTCATCATCTTTCCCTCTATCTCTTCCTTATTTTCTTCTTATAATCTTTTATTACAACCCCATACAACGCGAATGGTTTTATAGAAGTCGCGTATGAAGTTGCAATTGAATTTATGAAAGTTGATGATTTAATATTACTACTAAAAGAATTATGTTTAAACTATATCAACTCGATCCTATACCATCACAAAGTGTACCCTAGTTTCATATTCGAACCGAAACTATCATTTGATCAAATTTGTTATTTTTCAAAATCACCAAAATTGAATAATTATTTAAATGAATTCATTAATGAAGCATTAAATCTACTAAAAGAATCAAAACTTTGTAAAATTAAAGTTCAGTTAGGTCTGGATAATGAATATTCAATAGAGTTTACAGATATAGTGAATTTAATAGGGAAAAGTGGTAGTGAAATAGAATTAGATAATTTTGATGAAAAATTATATAGACATTTTAAAAAATTCATATTTAATCATAATGAATATTTAAAAAATTGTAAAATTATTGAAAATTTTAAATTAATTTTAAATACTAATGATATAAATTATATTGATGAAAATGGAAAAGAATATAATAATAAAAAAATATTAGATGGTGTTAATTTAGGTATTATAAATTTTGGATCAACTCATAGTTATACTTGAATATTTTTTATTCTTAAATATATTATTATTACTAAAACTATTTACATAGTAAACTACAAAAACCCAACTATCTAAGACTCTAAAATTCTATTTATTCCCAATCATTCCATTTATTGTAATTCAAATAGATTTTTTAAATTTTCATACATAAAATAACTGATTGAAACAGCTGGTGCAACTTTTGCTAAATTCGGTAATAAACCTTTAAATAAACCAGGATAACCTTCATTTTTAATAGTTTTCATTAAAACATCTTGGAAACCATCATAAGTATTTGGATGAGCGTAAGTACCTTGAGCTTGTAATCTTGTTCTTAATAAATTAATTGGATAAACCATTGTTGCACCGAATGATCCCAGTAAAGCACCAAGTGTTAAAACCATATAATTTGGTAATTTTACATCATCTTCATTTTTAATATTAAGTTTTTTCATTTCTCTTTTAATTAACCATTTTTTCATTGTTGTAAAAGTACCTAAATCTAATGCAGCATAGGGGAAAATTCCACTTACACCAGCAATTATACCTCTATAAAAAATTTTATAACCACCTTCACGAAACATTTCCTTTGCAGTATTAACTAATAATTGATTACCATGAATCTTGGAATCAATATTTGAACATTGAATTCTATATTTTAATGTATCAATTGGATAAACACAAAATTGTGCAACAACACCACCAATACCACCAGCTAAATAAGTTGAAGGTTTTGACAAATTTGAAGTATTTTCAAGTCCTTCAATTGATGCTAAAAATCTTTTAGCTGATTCAAATGATCCAAATTTAATTGCACTTTCAGGGAAAACTTTCATTGTATTTAATCCATTACCAACATAAAATGCTTTAAACCCACCTTGTTTCCATAAAGTTCTTGCAGCTTGAACAATTGGAGATCTAATAGTTTTTTGAGCATGTTGTAGATGTTGAGGATGGTTTGGATGTGAAGTACCAGTTTCCATTATTTTTTTAGTAGTTTCAATAACTTCTTTAGCGGTATATTTACCTGAAGCTTCAAGACTTTTTGCAATGTCCTTTTTCAGATGTAAAACAGTTGATGATAAATCAGTTCTTGCAATTAAAAAAACTTTAATTCTATCAAATGGTGCAGTACAAGTTCTTGAAACAACACCAGAAATCCCACCAGCTAAAAAATAACCGAACCCATTTAAAAATTGATTAATTAATGTAACATCACCATCAGATGTTAAATCTAATTCTTCAATTATAAATTGAAATGCGGTTTTAATTCTTGAACCATTTAATCTTGGAATTAACAATAAATAATTTCTAAATTCATTAAATGTTATATAACCTAAGTTCAATGTATCAATTTGTTTAAAAATTAAATCAATATCTTCCTTTGTTGGATTTAATTTTAATTTTTTTTCAAGATAATTTATTAAATCTTTTTTATTTATTTTACCATCATTATCATTATCAATTAATTTAAAACCTAAAAGAATTTGTTCATCTGTAGTTTTTAAATAATTTTTAAAATCATTTATATCAATTTTGGAATCTTTATTAGTATCAAAACTGTTAAATATTTTTTTTATAAGTTTTGGATTTTCCTTTATTGGATGATTATAATTTAACAATGATTTTTCAAATTCTTTTAATGTTATTTCACCTTGTTTTTCATTATCTAATGCTTTAAATAGTTTTTCATAATCTTGTTGGCCTTTACCTGTAAGTCCATTTATTATTTCTTCTTGTCCCATCTTTTTTTAAAAAAAAAACTTTTATTACCCTTCTTCTTCTGCCTCTTCCTCTTCTAATTTATCCCTACTCTTCTAAAATGAAAGAATATCAAATAATGCAAAATATTAGAAATTATTCAATTTTAACTATTGTATTATGTTTAAAACAAAATCAATTGGACAGTATAAAAATGAACTAAAATACTTTAAAAATGATTGAATTTTAAAAAAATTATGGTATATTAAACTTCTAAAATTTACAATTTTTAACTTTTAAATACTTTTTTAATCTTTTGAAAGTATCACAGTTGTTATAATGTTTCGATATTAAAATATCGTATTGAATGGTTTACACTACAGTAATGCGAAAATTTAACTGTACGTATCCAATGCGCTCGCCAAAACACCAAAACACCAAAAATTTCTTAACCATATTAAAAGTTTGAATTGATGAATGGTATTGTAGTATATAGTGGGAGAGAAATTGGGTGGTAATATAATGGTAGTTTGTTATAATATATGTAGGGACTGACGGGTTTATATATTTTTTTAAAAATATTTTTTCGTCAATTTTTGAATATTTTTAATCTCGTAGAATTCACTAAAACGACTGGAAAATCAAAAAAAAATATTCTTCCAAGTTTCCTATATAATTCTAATTACTCTTTTATTCATAGAAGTTATTGATACTATGATGGATGTAGTTTTCCAATACCACCAGAGAGTTTTCCTGGTACAAAAAGATCAAAAAAAAAAAGATGGTCCAACGATGTAAAGTTGACAGTTTAAACTTTCAAGATCTTGTTTACCCAGATCTAAATATTCAAGATACAGAGATATGATACAAGGTTTAGTAGACAAGAAATTCGACAATTTATCAAACTTGACTTTCTGATGGTCAAACCCAAATCATTGTAAAATAATAGAACAAAGGAGGGTCAACTTCGTATAAGTAAGATATAAATTACTCAATTTAACACAATTATCCCATCCCCACAACCTTCTATCTTCCAAAGATCGTTTACCAACCGTGGGCCGTCCCCCATTGTCCAACACCAATACACAATCAATTCTAATACTAATTTTTACGTTTTTTTTTTAAAGATTTAGTTTCTCAGATACATTTCCGTGGCTTTTTAGTGCATAGAGGTTATGTTCTAAGATCATAATTAGATTTAAAAACTCGTATTACCATGATTAAATCTCTTATTATCGTCATTTAAATCGATTTACTCGAAGAGAATCCAATACCTAAGAATCTAATCAAATTGTTGAATTTTTTTAAAGAATTTAAAGAATTTCAATAGATCTTAGTAATTGAGTTTAGATCCCCTTATCTCCACCCTGAATTGATCCCACCTCCAAACCAAAAATTACCAAATGGTCAAATGCCCAAATGCCCAAATGCCCAAATGGTCAAATTCTAGAAAATATCATATGAAACGCATAACACAATAGGGGCACCTTGTGCCCCACCAGCCCTTCTCCAACCCCCCCATTATCTCTCTCATAACCCTTTCCATTGGTTCATTAGAATTCATCTCTCCACACAGAATAATTTTTTTTATCGCGGTGCTGATTATTACTACAAACGGACAGTCTTTCTTGAAGGGCTTTTAAATCGTTGATGGAAAGCTTGCGATTATTACTATACTTTTACTAAATAAAAAGATTACGTAGTTAAAGGGCTAGAAAGATAAGACGGGTTTAATAAGACGGGTTTATTGCAGTGGCTGTTTTTCATGATACTGGAAGTGCTTTGAAATATTATTATTAGAAATTTTTATAACAAACCTGAGAGATTTGACACAAGAGACAAGGTTTTTGAAAAAAATTTACGGCAAAAAGAGAAGAGATTTAATAAAAAGGGTTGTATTCAAGTGTTTAAAGATTAAAGAAACTAGACGGATTAGCACGGAATAGAATCAAATAATAAAAGACCAAAAGAAGATGAAAAGGTTTAAAATTATTAAACATAAAAAAATTGAAAAACAATGGGTAAAACAAAATTCATTAGAACTAATAGAAATTCAATTATTTAAAAAATTACTTTCAAATAAAGATTTAATTCAAACTGATCTTATATTTTCAACATTATTATCCCTTGCTATCTTTTATATTAGATCAAATTCAATTAAATGGTTTAATTTATCAAATATTGAAAAACTTAAAATTCGTAATCAATTAATTAAATTTGGTAATATTTATTATACAAAATCTATTAAATTATTAAGAAATTTAATAATGAAATCAAAATTTAATATTGAATTATCAATTATTGTTTCTGAATTATTAAATAAAATTAGTATTTATGAATTTAAAAATTTAAATAATTGTATTATTTTTAATAAAGGTGTTAAATCAATTTTCCAAAATTTAATTAATTTAAATTATACATTATCAAATGATGTTAAATCAATTTTAGGATTTTTAGATTTTTCATCAATGACAAGATATTTCCCAATGTATAATTCTGATTTACTTTATGAATTTAGATCAATTTTTAATTTATTAAAATTTCAATTAGTTAAGGAAAATCATAAATTCCTTTATAATCATTTAGAGCAATTTTTATTAAAATTAATAAATTTTTGTAAAACTTTCCGTACAGAATCTGCATTATCATCAGCATCAACACCAAATTCAAATACAAATTCAAATCCTTCAACTTCATCAACTCCAACATTCCCAGCATCTGGTTCATTTTCATTTACAGCTTCAAGACCAGGATCCATTTCTGCATCAGCATCAGCATCAGCATCAGCATCAGCATCAAATCCAAATCCAAATTCAGCATCAACAAATAAAAGAGATTATTCACTTGAAAAAGGAATTTATGCATTATTAAGAGAATGGTTAATAAATTTACCATCCAATATTCAAATTATAAATTATATAAAAGATCCAATTGAATTAATTTTACTTAAATTATATAAAACTTTAAGTATAATATTAAATAATATTTTCCCATTTGTAAATTATTTATTCCTTACAAATTTTACAGGTAATTTAAGAATTTTCAATTCACCAAATTATTTAACTGATGAATTAACTTGGTCAAATCCAATATTAAAAAGGATTGATACTTATACAATTAGATTATCAACATTTTTCCTTAAAAGGTTAAATATTTTATATGTTTATATTGGAGGTTATAATTTTAATTTACAAAGATTTAAATATCATAATGCTGATACTGAAGATATTAATAATGAAATTGATATTAGTATTTATCAAGATCAAGGTAATTATTATTATAATGATAATAATAATAATAATAATAATAATAATAATAATAATAATAACAATAAAAGTAATAAAAGAAGGAAAAAGGATAAAATAATTAATCAAGTTAATAATTATGCAAATCTTCAAAAAATTAATAATGATTTTAATCAAATTTTAAATAGTCTTAATGAAATTATGATTACAAATTTTGAAAAACAACATATTAGATTTTATAATTATATTCATATACCAATGGAGGTTAGAATTAAACCACTGTATATATTAGATAAATTTATTGAAAATAATAATGAATTATATTTTTATAATAAATTCCATGTAAATCATTTAGGAGATAATGATTTAAATAATAAAGATTTTAATGAAGAATTAAATGATGATAAAGATGAAACCATAGATCCATTATTTGAATTACATTTAAGAAATTTTGGTGGATCAAGAGATCATGTAAGATCATTTACAAAATTTACAAATTTTACTTATGAAAATTTTTTTAATAGGATTGATTGTAATAAAATTAGATCATGCATGTTAAATGATTATAATAAATTAATTAATGGGGATGAATTTTGGCTTTCAAAAAATGGGAATTCAAATTTTAATATTAAAAGTATTGAAATAATTATAAATTATTCTAAAGGTTTAGATATAAATGATCATGATGTAAAAGATTTATTAATGAATCCATTATATCCATTTCAAAATGAATATAGTATTAAAAATCATAAAGTTTCACAATTTTTAAAATTTGATGATTTTGCAAGTATACCATTTGATGAAGATGAAGAAGCAAAATTTTATGATGATTTAAATGATGATTATTTCAAGTAGATGCTGGCCATATAGAACATTTCACAAACTCATATCAATACAGAACAATACACAGATTACATACACAGATTACATACACAAATTACATACACAGATTACATACAGAACGCATTCAAACACAATAGTACATAACATAACACAACATAAACCAATATAAGTAAATAGACAGATATATACATATGCATATAGATTATACAGAACTAAAATTCTATAGTATAAGCCATAATTAAGTAAGCCTACTTTGTCCTATATCCATAATTCCCCTCTTTTGACTTAGACCGTAGTCACTCAACAATTGTCAGAATTCCATAAGTGACAAATCCATACACACTAAAAGTTCATCATCCATTTATAAACAAAGTACATTGAAGAGATTGAGACCACATTTTACAATGAAATCTGAAATTTATTGTGTTATACAAAGGGAATCGTAGAAAATCTCACAGTTTTTTCCCCTTTGTGCCTTATTACCTATGGAACTTAACGTAAAAGAGAGGACGACACGACGAAAAAACTTTAAAAGATAACGGGAAGAAATTGGCAATTTACAACGGACTAATATCATCCATTTAACAAATTTTTAATATAATAACCATGAAAAAACTTTAATCCCAAATTTCCAGCTTTCTGAATGGTTTTGATACGTCAAACTGTGTACCTCAAATAAATTAAAAATTTTTTAGTATCGGATTTATAACAATTGATTGCCTTTGTTTATTGAGGCTAAATTGGTTAACTCAATCAGTTGATTTAATTATGTTTCCTATTTTGTTATAGAGTTTGAACCGGGATAATAAAACTGGAGATAAGTTAATATTCTTATTGTTAGATCCACTTGTAAAAAATTTTACTGTCAAGTGTGATTTCATTTTTCCACTCCTGTAAAATACCTATTTTATATCAAATATTCCCACACAGATTTTTCTGTTCTTTCTTTGTGTACAATACTTTTACATTCTATCAATCAAACTTACTAATCTCTTATCTCTTTATAACTCCAAGTTTCTTTTCCACAAATTATCAATTTATTAATAATTTTACCTAATCTTTTCTCATCACCACCTGTGAGAAAGGAAATCTTTGAAATCTCACAATCCCACTAAATAATGGTTAACGAAGTTTTTAAACGAAGAAAGCATAAGAATAGTAAACATGGTTGTCCGAATTGTAAGAAAAGGAGAGTCAAATGTTCAGAAGATTTACCCCAATGTTTAAATTGTGTTAAACATAAAGTTAGATGTGGTTACTTAGATTATACACATGAACAAATTGATGAAATTAAAAGGGCAAAAATTTCTTACGCTTCAGAATTATCAATGACTCATGATTATGATCTTAATAATAATACTGGTAATGAAGATTTCGAAATAAATAATAATAATAATAGTAATAATAATAATAATAATAATAATAATAGGAATTTAAGTCTACCGAGTGATGGGATTTCTTCAAATTCTGTATCCACTTCTATTTCCGGATCAGTTCCTGGTTCAATGTCAATTTCAGATCAATCTTCAATTCAAGGTTCAATATCCAATCAAGGGTCAAATAAGGGCTCAATAACGAATTCAAATTCAACTTCAATATCAATATCCGTATCAAATTCAAATTCAAATTCAAATTCAAATTCAATATCAAATTCAGCTCAGAATTCAAGTTCAATATCTGTTATAGCTAATAGTCCAATAACTACAAATACCCCAAATAGTAATAATAATACCACTGCAACTCATAACAATAATAATCTAAATTTAATACAATCAAATGATTCAAGAAATTCATTAATTGAAAATAATTTAAATGCTGTTAAATCAAATGAATTAGATAATGAAATTGAAAATTTATCAATTGGTTTAAATTTAAAAAATCAAGGAACAACTCAATATTATTCAAATTTTAATAATATTTTAAATAAATCAAATAATACAATTTCTCAGAATTTTGATAATTTATTATCGAATAATAATAATAATACCAAAGAAGAATCAATTATTTATCCAGTTTATTCAATTGTTAATAATCAAGGGGCAAGTCCCTTTGAATTAAGTAATTTTGGTTCAAATCATTCGGATTCTTATGGAAATTATGAAACAACTCCAAATTATGTTAATATGAATCAATTAATGGAAGATTATGAATTACAACAAAATAATGATAATGACAAACATCTAGGAATGAATGAAAGTTTTGATAGTGATAATAATACTACTACTACTACTACCACTAATAATAATAATAATCTCAATCCAATTAAAAAAATTTATAAAAGAAATAATGAAAATAATATTCAACAAAGTTTAATTCAAAGTTTATTAAAATCATCATCAGTTCCACAAGATTATCTTATAAATTTAACATCACCACCACAATTTGCTAAAAGTAAAAAATTACCAAATGCAATTGATCAAAAATTTTCATTTAAAAGGTTAAAAAAATTTGAACATAATTATAGATCTTTATTAATTGATAAAGTTATAAAATTAGGTCCATTAATTAATACAGGTACTGCAACTTTAGTTCAAATTAGAAGTTTATATAATATGTGGCTTAATTCATTTTTATATAAAAGTTATCAATCAGATTTAATGTTTAGTTGTTTAATTAATTTAACAACAAATTTTTTAATTTCAAATATTTTTAATAATTTTAATTTAATTAATTCAAATAATAATAATTTTATACAAGTTACAAATATTAAAAATATTTTAATTTTATTAAGTATTAAATATTATGCGATTGTAATTAAAGGTATTAGAATTTATTTAAATAAAAATTTTGATCCAGAATTATGTTCATCAGTTAGTTATATTTTAAGTTTAATGAGTATTTATGACCCTGAGGTTTCATTAAATTCAATTAATTGTTTTACTGATGGTTTAATTTCAATTTTAAAATTTAATTTAAATTTATCAATTAAAAAGGGTATAAAACCTCCAATGTTAATACCAATTCATCTTAGATTAATGGAAAATATTCAAAAATCAATTTATTTCCCTGGTTATGATCCATCATTTATTTCAGAATATAGAATTATGTTAGGTAATTTTGGTAAAATTTTATCATCAATTAATTTTAATGATTCAAATATTAATAGTTATTTAAATGAATTTATTAATAAACATTATAAAAATTTATGGGAATTTACAAATTTATCAATAAATGAATATTTACCAATTTTAATTTCAAATAAAGATAATAATCAAATTCAACAAGAATTATTATTTAAAATGACAAGTACTTGGGTTAGATTATTCCCATCAAGATTATTAGTTATAACAAATAAAAGTCATATAATTGAAAAAATTTTATACCTTTTTTTTAAAGTTTTTAAAAAGGGATTATTTGCAATTGTACCACAAGTTAAATATTATTTTTTAAGAGATTTTGATAGTCCTTTAATGCTTGATGTTTTCGATTATGTAAATGATAATGAAATATTTTTTGGTGATGATTTAAATTCAGATTATTTATCAAAATTTAAAATTGATTTAAAAATTTTAATTAGTTATTGTGTCAGGACACTTAACTATTTCTTAAAAAGATTGCAATTTATGTATATGACAATTGTTTATCAACTGGGTACAAAAACTTTATTCCCTGTACCACAAGAACGTAAAAGTTTTATAATTGATATACCAAAATTTAGGAAACTTTTTTATGAAACTTTGAATGTTAAAGAAACTTATATTAAAGAATTTTCTAAAACAATTATAAAACCTTATCATTTCCCTCATTATGCTGATAAAGTTGAAGAAGGTGAGGATGTGATTGTAGATGTTGATTATTTACTGATGACTGAAAGAGGATTCTTAGAATTAGATAGAATTAGTTAGACCTACAAAAAAGGCATATCAAAATATATTTTTATATGATAAGTTTAGACAGTAAGCTTTTTGAAACACGTTTTTTTTTATTACCCATTTTATTCATTTATTTATTCAGTGCTTTTTTTTAGATATACTTTCTGGGATACTTTCATTCGGTTTTAATGAATCCAGTTAATTATTATTAAATATATAATCTGCTAAAAACTGTTCAACTCTTTTCTATTTTTGCAGCTTTTGAAGAGGTCGTGTATTCAAAAGTGCGATAGGAGGCACAAAAAAATAAATTTCTCAAGGATCATTTAAAATATTAGTAAACCGTTAAATTTAAGATGAGTTTCCCTAAACCTCCTAAATCAATTAAATTGGTATTATTAGGCGAAGCAGCAGTTGGTAAAAGTTCCTTAGTTTTAAGATTTGTATCAAATGATTTCCAAGAGAATAAAGAACCAACTATTGGTGCAGCTTTTTTAACTCAAAAATGTACAATTGGTGATAAAGTTATTAAATATGAAATATGGGATACCGCAGGTCAAGAAAGATTTGCATCCTTAGCTCCAATGTATTATAGAAATGCACAAGCAGCCTTGGTTGTTTATGATATTACTAAACCTGCTTCATTTTTAAAGGCAAGACATTGGGTTAAAGAATTACATGAACAAGCTTCCAAAGATATAACGATTGCTTTAGTTGGTAATAAATTTGATTTAGTTGAAGATTCAAATGATGATTTACGTAAAGTTTCAATTGAAGAAGGTAAAAAATTGGCTGAAGAAGAAGGTTTATTATTTTTTGAAACTTCTGCAAAGACTGCTTTTAATGTTAATGAAGTATTTGTTGGTATAGGTTCTAAAATTCCAGACACTTCATCAACTAGTGAAACCAATCCAAAACCTAATGATGGGGCAAGAATTGATTTATCAACTCAACCAACTCAACAATCAAGTGGTTGTTGTTAAAGAATTAAATTATTATTTCGTGAAAGAAATTTTAAAGGTTATTTAAAGGTATCTAAAGAAATTGGGTGAATTGAAGAATAGAGTGATAAAAATAGTCATATTTATTTTTAAATTGGATGATTTTATCTAATAAAATTATCTAAAGGTAAAAGGTCAATATTCCGGGGTCATATAGAGGGATGCAAAAGTGAATTCAGAGAAAGAAATAAATAAAAAAATATTATATATATATATGTGTGTATAGTGTTAATAACTCAACTTTATGTTGGATTTGTGTATATACACTGAATTTAGATCTTATCTTTTAAAGAGTTATTGATCACTAAAGTTAAACTGATAGGGGTGGTAATGGTGTCTTAGAATAAAGACATCCTTTTTTAATATACAATTGTACTTCCTACTGTCGACTTACACTCTTTAGATACAATAATAATACTACTACGATCTTTTGATAAATTTGGTACTTCCATTACTTTTATATAAAATGATATGATAATGCGTCCAAAAACATTATTAATCTCAAAATTTCAATTATGACTACTCTTCGTGTTGCTTATATTCCAGAGCATTTTTGTACCCCCTTATTCTTAGCTGAAAAGGAAGGATACTTCCAATCTAAAGGTTTAACAATTCAATGGGTACCAGTAATTGAAGGAAGTGGTAGATTAATTAAATTATTAAATGAAAATGAAGTTGATATTGCAATTGGTTTAACTGAAGCATTTATTAGTGATATTGCCAAAGGTAATGAAAATTATAAATTAATTGGTACTTATGTTCGATCACCATTATGTTGGGCTGTTAGTACTGGTGCTGAAAGATCAGATATTAATAAATTAGATGATTTAGAAGGTAAAAGAATTTCAGTTTCAAGAATTGGATCAGGTTCATATATTATGAGTTTTGTTTTAGGTTTACAACATAATTTTCAAATTCCATTCTTTAAAAATCATCCAATTTTATCAAATTTTAAAAATTTAAGAGATTCAGTTAATTTAAAATTAAGTGAAGATAATAATGGTAATGATGAAATTTTAGAAAATAGTGATGCTTTTATGTGGGAACATTTTACATCAAAAAAATATTATGATACTAAAGAAATTAAAAAAGTTGGTGAAATTTATACTCCATGGCCATCATGGGTTATTAATGTAAATAAAAATATGCTAGAATCAAATAAACAAGATATTGTTAATTTTTTAACTTGTACAAATCAAGGTATTGATTATTTTTGGAATAATCAAGATGAATCATTAACTCATATTGCTACAAATTTAGATTATTCTAAAGAAGATGCTGGTGAATGGATTAAAACTGTAGAATTTAATAATAAATTATCAATTGATCCAATAGATTGGGATAAAATCGTAGTTAATACTTCAAAGGTTTTAAAACTTGCAGGTGTTTTAACAGATTCTGATGAAACTATTAATTCACGTTTAGATAATGGAGTAATTAAACTTTTTAAATAGATAAACAAGACATTCTTAGACCTTATCTATCTTCTATAGTTCGTAATAGGGATCTGACATTCCATCTACTAATACACAGTACCTCAGATAAAAAATTTCGTCTATTTGAATGAATACCTCTTTCTGCCTTTCTCTGGCCTGTGGTACCGAAGTTTTGTATCACAATTGAGCAGATCAAATTAGTAAAAAAAAAAAAGATTAAGACATTTGCAAGATCTAACAAAAATGATCAAACCATTTTGGACAGATTTAACAACTGCTGAAATCCGTGAAGGATTTAATAAAGTAAATTTAAAAGAAGTATCAAGACTTAAAAATCCTAATCAATGGCCACATAATTTTGCATCACATCCACAAAATAATTTTAGAAATAGATATTATAATGTGATCCCATGGGATAAAAACCGTGTTAAATTACCGGCAAATGGTGGCAATGATTATATAAACGCTTCATATATAACATTACCACATAGTACACAATATATAGCCACCCAGGGACCAGTGGATTATACAGTTCATCATTTTTGGGCAATGTGTTTCAATGAGGCCACAAATAATAAAGAAGATAATATAATAATTTTAATGGTTACCCCATTAGAAGAAAATGGGATAGAAAAATGTTTTAAATATTGGCCAGTGGATGAAGGATGGAATTTAACTAATGGTTTAGAACGTGATGGGATTTCATTACCTTTAACTGTAAAATATATTAAACATACAGATTCAAAATTATATACTATAACAGAATTATTATTAAGTTCAGGTGATTGTACCAAAACTGTATATCATTATTATTATCATGGATGGAGAGATGCAAAAACTCCACAAGATGGTCAATCCTTAATTGATTTACTGAATGAATTAAATGAATTAAAAATTGAAAAGAAAGTTAAAACTCCAATAATTCATTGTTCCGCTGGTGTTGGTAGAACAGGTACTTTTATAGCATTGGATTATTTCAATCATCATAAATCAGAATTATTACAACTGATGTCTTATGATCCTTTCTTAGAAGTTCTACTGAAACTTAGACATGATCGTGTTTTAATGATTCAAACTTCACAACAATTCCAATGGTTATATAATTTCTTTGATCTATACCTCTTTGGTTAATAATTGTAAATAGGCCAATGTTAGAGTTCAAAGTAAAAAACTGCGTTTTTTCTTTTAGTGTGTATAGTGTCTTTAATATATTTGACAGGAGGATATTTTCTTTCAATAGCAAAATCTAAAAGATCCTCAGCGGTTAATTTTGCAACCTTTTTTCAAAAATAATGTTGGATCATCAAAGACCATCAACTTCAGAGAAATTGACTATGGAACAAGTGGCCATTACAATCCCAAGATCAATTAATTCTTATCCTGAAATTTTCGATATTTCACAAGTGTCAATTCCAAGTTCTTCTTCACATGGTTCTATTTCTAGTGAATTTGATATGTCAAATGAATACATTTATAATTGTTTCAATAGTTATAATCATTTGAAATTGATCTTTGATAAATCGTATACTCATCAAGGTGTATTAGATCGTTTAGAATCGAATCAATGTGAAATTACATTGATTGTTTCAACTACAGTTATAAGTAAATCAATGAGTGAATTAAATAAAGTACAATCAATTGCAATTACTGATGATAGTAATGTTAAAGATTATTATATTGATTGTTGTAAGAAAACATTTGGTAATTGGAAAATAGTTCTTAGAGCAAGTAGACAAGAAATTTTAGAAATTGGTAATATTATTATAATGAATCAATTAAAATATTTTGAATATATTACAATTGAAATTTCCAAAAATAAATATTATCAATTATGTGATTTAAATATTTTAAATCATAAAGATATTACTTTAATTCCAACTGGTTATGATGGTTATTTAGTTAATATATCAATTAATAAGGAAAATATTTATAGTTTGATTAATGAATTAATTACAATTTATAATAATTATAATATTATTAAATCAAATCGTAGAAGTTTTTTACAATCAATTAATGATATTCATTTACCAATTCCAACAACTATTAAATTAGTTAAACCAATTAATAGTATAACTAAATTAATTAATTTATCTAAAGCAGAAGTTGGATTCTTAATTGGTAAAAATGGTCAAAGGATTAATTATATAAGGAATAAAACTGGTTGTAAAATAACAATTATGCCAATTTCTCCAACTGATAATTTAATTACTGGTAATAAACGTACACCACAGGTTATAAAATTATTTGGCACTTCAGATAAAGTTGAAAATGCTGATAAGATGATTTCAATGAATTTAGAAATGTTTAGACAAAATGGGTCAATGTTTATGTGAATTTACAAATACAAGTCATTCTCAATAGAAAAATGTATATTAAGGTTTGATAGAAGCATGGTTCATAAAAGTGGTTAAACAAACTTTATTGGAATATTAATTAGGACTTTAGGATTGATTAGAGTAATAACTTCTTTTAGTTGGGTTGAGTAGATTTTGTTAGCATGTTACTACCAACTTATTACTATAAAGTTTCCAAATTATAATTCCATTTTTATATTCTTATACAATCCTTTCCCTTTTTAAGTATACTAAGTTTGTCTTGCTGCTGAAGAGGTTAAAAAAAATTGTGTAAAACCACACACACCATAGCTTTTTTTTCTGAAAAACGTTAAATGCTGCACTAGAAAAAAGTAACAGAGAAAAATTGCACATCCGGGTAATTTTCAGTTTGATTTTTTTTTTTTATATTAGTTTTGAGATGGAAAAAAAATTTTTCACTTTTTTCAAATCTTTTTATTTGAGTTTTTTATTTCAATTAATTAAAAGAAAAGAAGATAAATATGGCTGACGGTGTTTTCCAAGGTGCTATTGGTATCGATTTAGGTACTACCTACTCATGTGTTGCTACTTATGATTCAGCTGTTGAAATTATTGCAAATGAACAAGGTAACAGAGTTACTCCATCATTCGTTGCTTTCAATGAAGAAGAAAGATTAATTGGTGATGCTGCTAAAAATCAAGCTGCTTTAAACCCAAAAAATACTGTTTTTGATGCTAAAAGATTAATCGGTAGAGCTTTCGAAGATGAATCTGTTCAAAAAGATATTAAATCATGGCCATTTAAAGTTGTTGACTCAAATGGTAACCCATTAATTGAAGTTCAATATTTAGGTGAAACTAAAACTTTCTCCCCACAAGAAATCTCAGCTATGGTTTTAACTAAAATGAAAGAAATCGCTGAAGCTAAAATTGGTAAAAAAGTTGAAAAAGCTGTTATTACCGTTCCAGCTTATTTCAATGATGCTCAAAGACAAGCTACTAAAGATGCTGGTTCAATTTCTGGTTTAAATGTTTTAAGAATTATCAATGAACCAACTGCCGCTGCTATTGCTTACGGTTTAGGTGCTGGTAAATCAGAAAAAGAAAGACATGTCTTAATTTTCGATTTAGGTGGTGGTACTTTTGATGTTTCATTATTAAACATTACTGGTGGTGTTTTCACCGTTAAAGCTACTGCTGGTGATACTCATTTAGGTGGTCAAGATTTTGATACTAATTTATTAGAACATTTCAAAAAAGAATTCCAAAAGAAAACTGGTTTAGATATTTCTGGTGATTCAAGAGCTTTAAGAAGATTAAGAACTGCTTGTGAAAGAGCTAAGAGAACTTTATCTTCAGTTACTCAAACTACCGTTGAAGTTGATTCATTATTCGAAGGTGAAGATTTCTCAGCTAACATTACCAGAGCTAGATTTGAAGATATTAACTCTGCTTTATTCAAATCTACTTTAGACCCAGTTGAACAAGTCTTAAAAGATGCTAAAATTGAAAAATCAAAAGTTGATGAAGTTGTTTTAGTTGGTGGTTCAACCAGAATTCCAAAAGTTCAAAAATTATTATCTGATTTCTTTGATGGTAAACAATTAGAAAAATCAATTAACCCTGATGAAGCTGTTGCTTATGGTGCTGCTGTTCAAGGTGCTATCTTAACTGGTCAATCAACCAATGAAGATACTAAAGATTTATTATTATTAGATGTTATTCCATTATCTTTAGGTGTTGCTATGCAAGGTAACGTTTTCGCTCCAGTTGTTCCAAGAAACACCACTGTTCCAACTATTAAAAGAAGAACTTTCACCACTGTTGCTGATCATCAAACTACCGTTCAATTCCCAGTTTACCAAGGTGAACGTGTTAACTGTTCAGAAAACACTTTATTAGGTGAATTCGATTTAAAGAACATTCCACCAATGCAAGCTGGTGAACCAGTCTTAGAAGCTATCTTCGAAGTTGATGCCAATGGTATCTTAAAAGTTACTGCTGTTGAAAAATCAACTGGTAGATCAGCCAACATTACTATTTCAAACTCAATTGGTAGATTATCATCAGATGAAATTGAAAAAATGATTGAAGATGCTGAAAAATTCAAATCTTCAGATGATGCTTTCGCCAAAAGACACGAACAAAAACAAAAATTAGAAGCTTACGTTTCTTCTGTTGAATCAACTATTACTGATCCTGTCTTATCTGCTAAATTAAAGAAATCTGCTAAAGATAAGATTGAAACTGCTTTATCTGAAGCTTTAGCTGCTTTAGAAGTTGAAGATTCAACTACTGAAGATTTCAGAAAAGCTGAATTAACCTTAAAACGTGCTGTTACTAAAGGTATGTCAACTCGTTAAGAGATTTAAATAGGGTTTATAAAAATAAAATAATAATCTTTTCGTTTCTTTCTTATGATTTTCTCTTTTTCTCTTTTTCTCTTTTTCTCTTTTTCTCTTATTTCATTTATTTATTAATATCTATTTACCAAATTAATCTTCAAGTATATAATTACCTAATTTATCCATTTTTAATTCTTTAGTACCTTTTGTTAATGCATCTATAATCTTTTCATTTTCTTGTTTAGTCTCTTCTTCTAATTGTTTTAATTTTTCCTTTTCTTCTTCTTCATCATATTCTTCATCATAATCTTCATCATCTTCATCTTCGTCATCATCTTCCTCTTCATCATCATACTCATCATCATCCTCATCTTCTTCATCACTATCTTCTACTTGACCATCAAATTCATCTTCATCTTTAATTTCTCTCATGGCTCTAACAGCATTTTCTAAATCTCTACTTTCTTTCCTCTTATCCTTTTTAATATATCCAGAAGCTTGAACTTCAATATCTAAATCTTTTACTCTTTTTATATCTCTATGGAAATTTGGAGCTGAATATTTATAACCTTCACCAAATCCATCAGTGTCAAACATAGTTTCATCATCTTCAGGAGCGTATCTGAATTTTTTAAGGAAGAAAGCTTTTATTCCTTCCACATCTCTATTAAAATACAGTTCAGCATCAACATGTTGTGTAGAAACACATTGTGGGAAATCAATTACTACAAAATCATATTCATATTTCTTATCTTTATTGTTTCTTATAATAATATTAAATTCATTAAAATCACAATGAATTAATCCATGATTTGCTAATTTAACTATAAAATTCATTAAATCTGAGTATAATTTTTTATAATCATCATGATGTTTTAAATGTTTCATAGTTAATCCATCAATCCATTCCATTAAAACACAATGTCTAGAATTATCAAATGGTTCAGGAACAATAAAATCATTTTCATATAAAATCTTCATAAATTCATATTCTTTTTGAGCTGCTAATCTCGATAAATACATCCAATTAGAAGTTTGTCTTTTCTTTAAATAATCTCTATTATTTTTAACTGTCTTAAATGAAGTTCTACCTAATCTATGTATTTTCATAACTTTTTGTTTACCACTTGGATCACTAACTGAATAAATATCTGATTCTTTACCAACTCCAATCATAGTACCAATAGAATAAACAGTTTCTCTATTCAACATTGATCTTAAGGCAAGATAATCGTACCCAGAATAAGTGATTCTGAACCCATCGTATTTAGCATTTCTTAATCTAGCTAATAATTTCAATTTAGCTAAATCTCCAATTGATCTATTTGTAGCTGCAGGATTCTTTAAACCCCCTATAGAATGAATCATTTGAGTTGGAACTAATTCATGATTTCTTGATCCTAACTCGACGGACTGAAGGACTCTGAAGTCATCTGCCGTGAGATATCTCATATGTGAAGTATCTAATTTCATCTTATCTTATTACTCTTATTGCACTAATTAAATTTTCCTGAGATGAGCTTTAACGCTTATTTTCTATCGCGGTATCATTTTTAATTTTTATCACGAGAATGGCATACAATAGGTCTTTTGGGTCATGGGGAAATAGTGGTAAATCTTTCTGGCAGAAGAAGGCAATCATGGCCAGGAGGAAAGCAGAGAAGGAGGCACAGAAAGAACAGAGAATTGAAAGAGGAAAAGAAAAGGCTATTGATGCCAAATCACGAGCAGAATCACTTAACAAAGTCGGATCTAGTGATACTTCATTTTTGGACTCCGCGTCTCAAACATATTATCAATGGGAATCAACTAATCCGTTATTAGAACCTAAGGATAGGAAGAGTTCAATCAAAGCCGTAGGTGTCCCATCCCTTAAGTTGTTATGTGCCAAAACAGTGGCCGAAAACGCATCCCAATTGAGTAGTCTGGCGTTATCTACACTTTCTGAACCGTGTTTGAGATTACTTTGGAGTAACGTTTTGGCTAATAATAACGATAGTATGTCAGTTTTCTTATCATTTGCCAATGTAATGAATCAACTACGTACATTAAGGTGTCATCTACCACCAATGGAATCGACGGTTAGGAAGATAAGTATTAGACAAAATTATTTACGTGAATGTTTGGTCCCTAATGGTACTCGTCATAGAATTGAAAATGTATTCAGTAATATTCGTATGGTAGATTTCGTAGATTATCTTAACCAAATTAAGTTTGATGTAGATATTTTTCTTGATTTATCAATGCTTGAAAACATAACACACGAAGATTTACTTTTAATTTTTAAGATCAAGAACTTGGCTGGTTTGAATCTTTCAGAAAATCAAAATATTAATGATACAACACTTCATTACTTATACCTTTCTATAAGGGATCAAAGATTACCCAAACTTAGATTTTTAAACGTGATTGACTGTCCCAAGATAACTAAAGAGGCACTTAAAAAGGTATTACAGGTAGTACCAACTTGCAAAAGCGCTTTATCAGTGGTAATGTGCCCCAAATTTTGGAATCAAGAATTCCATGATTCTATAGTAAGTTATGAGTCAAGACAAATAGAAGGAACTAATTGGATTTTCTTCAATGATAGATGGGAACATAGAAAGTATTTGACTAAATTTTCTTTACCTTTATCAGATTATTATGTGGAAAAAAATATAGCAGGAACATTACCGAATTCAAATTCTAACCCAATTTTATTAGATATTATGTTTCATAACGAGAAATTTAATCAAGCTGAGAGTAACTATTTATTAGATAAAATTCTGACTAATAGAATCAATAGTAGAAACCAAGTTCCCTTAAATCCTGGAGTATTGATTATAGATAGATCAAGAGAAAGGAAGCCTGATATAAATAAACTAAATAAAGAACTTGAAAAGGAAAATGCAGTGTTCTCTTCTCATAAAGTTACAAGAAGAAACCAAGTACAGAAAAGGACAATGATGAAAAGGAAGAAATTAAATTTAGATGATATACTTTAATATATAATAACTTTATTACTATACAAATTATGCAAACAACTCCTATAAAAAAAAAAGGAAATTTCAAACTAAATCAATTATTATTTGGTCTTTTAAGTAAATTAAGTAAATCATTAGCGGCATTAGAAGGTTTTTGTGGTTTAGCTTCTGGACTAGAAAGTTTGGAACTTGGTCCTCTTAATAATCCCAATAAACTTGCTGACCCATTATTATCTCTATTTACTGGAGGTACTGGGGATTGACTAGCAGAAAGTACAGGTGAAGGAGTACCGTAAATAGCACTTAATGAAGAAGGTGAATTAAATGATGATTCTCCAAATCCTAACCCTGGTGATTGTGTAGTTGTTGAAATTGATTGTGGTTTATGTGAATTACTGTGTCTAAGTAACAGTAAAAGTTCATTACTCAGACTCTGAATTTGTTCCAGTTGATCTGAAATTGCACTTAATGATTCACCAGGTTTTAAAATTCTGACACTTCCCTTAGTAGGTGCGCTTAAATCATTCAGATTATTTGCTTCATACCCGTAATTTTGGTATTGTTGATACTCTTGTGCTAAATTGTGGGGTAAAGCATGTGTCTGTGGTGTAACAGGCTTCTCAATGATAACTTCAGGTTCTGCACTATCAACTGGTAATTGAGTTGCATATTGTGGTTCAGGGGTATAATACTTTTCAGTTTCAGCTTGAATATCATTATTTATTGAGTCAAAATCTTCATAATCTTCAAAGTCATCATAATCATCAAAATTTTCATAATTGGCAAACTGGTCCTCTTTACTTTGAGTGTTAGATGATTCGACTGGTGTGGATTGAGTACTTGTATTAGGTAAATTACTTTGTACATCAGCTGCTGGTGCTGGTTTACCTAACAATGCTAATAATCCTGATGCACTAGAAGTTGGTTTTTCTGGTTCAGAAGTTTCTGGGAAATCAAATTTTTTAACTATTGGCTGTTGAATACCAGTGGCCACTACTTGAGGTTCAGGTTCAGCTTTTGGAGTTCTTTTAAGTAATCCTAATAAATCATTAGCTGGACTTGGCTTCTCCTTATGCAAAATATCCAATAATTCATTTTTAGAACTTGGTGTTGTGATTTGTGGTGATAAAGTCAGACTTTGAGTTGGAGTTTGTGGTTTTCTTAATAGTCCCATAAGTTCATTAGCTGGACTTTGTGATTGAGGTTGCGAATGAGGACTTGGGGATCTTTCAGGTGTAGATCTTTTTAACATATTAAGTAATGGATTTGAACTTTTATCAGATTTCTTCAAGAGTTTAATTTTTCCTGGTTGGATATCGTTATTATTCTCATGTATTGATTTTTCCAATTCATTTGAATTTTCAATTACTTCTGGTTCTGGTTCAACTTTTGGCCCAACTTTTGGTTCTGGTTCTGATTCTACAGTATTTAATGAATCTGATTTTTTATGGAATAATTTCATTAATTCACTTGCTTTAGCTTTATTTTTAATTGAATCCTCTTTACGTCTATATTCAGAATCAGTTGATAATTCCTTAGCTTTAGTGTTTCTAGTCGTCAAGATAGATAACAACTCTTTAGAATTTATTAATGAACTTGGAGGTTTTTCAAATGAATCAGGATGTGGAGTCATAACTTGACCAGGTTGAGGTAATTTTGAAGGTTGAATTGGATTGTGAGGATTTTGAAGTGGTAAACTTGATGGACTTTGTATTGATGCATGACCAGTTTTGAAAATTGGATTAATATCAATTTGTTGAGGTAAATTAGTTTCCATTAAATGTGCATAAGGTGCAGCCATAGATTGTGGAATACTAACACTTGTACGTTGAGCTTCAGCAACCTCAAGTTGTTCAGCATCTTCAACATCATCAGATCCAGACTCAACTGTGACTGAGGCACCAACACCTTGTAAAATATCAAGTAATTCTCTACCTGCATCATTATCAACAACCATTTGCGGTTCAGTTGATTGTTCTGGATTATTTGAATATATTTCAGAGGCAGAAATAGTTTGTCCAACACGTAATAAATTCTTTAATTTGATTTCTGCTTCCAACATTAAATCATGTTCATTCAAGATACCCTTAGAATCTTGAATCCATCTAACCATTGGTTTAATAACGGCTGGAATAATGAAAAAGTTATTTGCATTAAATTTTACTTTTTTTTGTAATGATTTAACATCAAACCATTCAATTTTTTCAATTTCATTTCTAACATGTGGTACAAAGTTATAATCTTCTGGTACACCTTTAACTAAAAAGATTTTATAATTTTTACCATGAATTGTTCTTTCAATATAATCATCTTCATTAATTAAATCTTTAGCATTAAATCCTGTTTCTTCTTCAACTTCTCTTATAGCACATGCAAGATCCTCTTCATCCTTAGAGATCTTCCCTCTTGGGAAAGACCAATGACTAGATTCATAACCTTTAACTAATAAGACTTTAGTAAGATCCGCATTGAATAAAGCAATACCTCTAACAGGGATAGTTGATTTATATTTTCCAAAAATTGAAACTGCATCTGAAGGATTCCCCCATTTCCAAATCAATGGACATTTCTCTAATATCTTTGTTGAAAATGACTTCATCTTCATAGGAGGTAATCCAGGATACTGCTGTTTTAAAAAATCTGTATAAAACCATTGAGCTTCTTCAACTTGGAATAAAACCCTTTCAACTGATGATAAATCTTCATTAGGTACATTAACAACGAATCTAACCAATAAATCTTCTAGTATATGATCCAAAGACTTATTAGCCAAACCATCTCGTAATTGAAGTGACATGATTATGTTAGATGTTAGTCTCTTTGCTTTTGTTGGTCGTTGATGAGAATATTCGCACTTCAGACTTTTGATTTAGATTTGTTAGAGGTATAGTTCATAATTTTAACTTTTCAACTGAATTACTATTTGGAAACGAGAAATGTCTGGTCCTAACCCATCTGTAAAGCTTCCAGGGTTCTTAAAAACCGTGGTTTCTGCTTCAAAACCTCCATTAAAAGCTCCTATAAGTATTTCTAGACCATTTGGATTTGATGAACCAAGAATATTCGGTAAATCAATTCCAATTACACAATACTTTAGTCCTGAAGTTAAAGAAGAAAGACAAAAACAGATCAACTACGATTTAAAACATTCACAAGTTTATGAATATAAATCTTATACAAATACCGATGGTAAAATCTTTAGAGCACCAGTTTCATACTTTAGATCTGATAAATCATTATATTTCCCCAATTTTATTGCAAAGAACTTAAATGGGAGGTCATTAAACTTCTTTAATACTTTGAAAGGTAAAGTTAACATCGTAAGAGTATTCCAATCAGTGGCAGGTGCTGATGCCACACAAACTTATTTTAAAAAAGGTGAGAAGAATTATTTAACTACTGATTACGAGGAGTTCAAAAAAAGATTCCCAAATGCACAAATCATAGATTTAAATATTCCTCTGGACTTTTTAAAGAACTTTATTATTAATTTAAGTAAATCTAATTTGAGGAAGGGTGTACCATCAGAAAGACAAGACTCATCATACATTTTGCCTTACCTGGTATTTAATCATGAGGTAAGAGATGCTTTATATTGTGACAACACTTATAGTGGGTACATATATGTGTTGGATCAAGATGGTAAGATTCGTTGGTGTACTAGTGGTAAATCTGATGAGCTGGATATAAAGGTATTTGATAAGGTTATAAGTGGATTATCTAGAGAGATATAATTGTAAATAGAATAAGTAAAACTTAATGAAATTTGTATGGGCTACTATTAAAGTTCAAAAAGACACAGTTTAAAAGCTTTAGCATATCATTCTCTTATCTTTATTCAGTACTATGATTTGTTCTAGGTATTTATCTTAAATAAATTTACAGAATTATACTTTAAAGCTCCACAAAACAACAATTCCCAACTTTCCAATCATCAATTACAACTGTAAATGGCTATTAATACCATTATTAAACTCTTTGACTGGATTATCTTGAACAATATTGAACTATGGTATAGTAATAATTTTGCACGTGACAGAGTGACCGCATTTCCCACCCTCCATCAAAGGTGAAAATTCGCCGTCGCACGCACTTTTGATGAAAGTGAAAAATTACCAAAGAGTGAGAGAAAAAAAAATTGTTAAACTATCAAACATGTCTGCTCCAATCAACAAAGAAAAAGTCCAAGAACAAGAACAAGAAATCCACAAGATTAGAATCACTTTAACTTCAACCAAAGTTAAACAATTAGAAAAAGTTTCAGCTAACATTATCAGAAATGCTGACCAATCTGAAATTGTTAAAAAAGGTCCAGTTAGAATGCCAACCAAAGTTTTAAAAATTACTACTAGAAAAACTCCAAATGGTGAAGGTTCTAAAACTTGGGATACTTATGAAATGAGAATCCACAAAAGAGTTATTGACTTACAAGCCCCAGCTTCAATTGTTAAAAGAATTACTCAAATTACCATTGAACCAGGTGTGGATGTCGAAGTCACCATTGCTGCTTAAATAAATTAAGTTGCCTTACTATACTATTGTGAAATTTGAATAGAATAAGGTGAAATATATTAGGTATGAAGTTCAATATTATGAAATGCTCTAGGCTATCTATTTTATTCAACACTTTTTCTTTAATTTTTAGAATAAAATGGTTTTTATAGCTATCAGGATTTTGCAATATTAACTTATTTTGTTTAATTTTACAAGTTTATAGTAATATAATTTAAAATAGCTTTGCTTTTATCTCTAAACTTCTTTTAATTCTTTTTACACAATTTAGATGTTTTGCATAGTGGTTTATTTTTACGAACGTCGCACGTGACTTTCCTGAAAATAGAAAGTTGCAAAGGGTAACAAGCCTCCACAGATCTCAGATTATTAAATTATTTTACTCTATTAATTCTACTATCTAAATAACAATAACTTATTCATATCTTATTTAATACAACCATACATTATAACAAGACCCACCTGGGCCGAGAACTTGCCATTTTTTGTTAAACCCGGTGATTAGATGTATATCTGTCGTTTTAAGTTTCATTACTATTGCTCGCGAAAAAAACCCCTAACGAGACCACAGTATGTACATTCTGTCAATGAGACCTAGAATTGTTTATGTTGCTAATAAACTGCTTCAGACAACTAAGAGGCTCTTGAGTACAACTAAAACTAGAGCAATTAGTAATGCAACGAAATCCAATTACAGTTTCACTTATAATTACCAGAATGGTGTTATTTTTGTTGTAGTTGTAGGATTGGGTTCATACTTCATTTTTAATGACTTTCCTCATCTTAGTTTAGATACAGGTGGTATTGAATCAAGAGTATATTCAAAATTAGTTAATAGATCTGGAAATTCGTTAGTTGCTAACGCATTAGTTGGTAATTCCAGTAATTCATCATCAAATCAACAAACCGCTAATAATTCAGGTAATACTACTAGTAATCCTGAATCAGATGAAAAGTTATTCACAACTACTCAAAGTTCAATTAGTCAAAATTTTGGAATTGGTAACAAACAAGACAAAAAAGGCGTTTTCGTGTTAAATGAAGAACAAGTCACTCAAAGGTTAAGACAATTTGAAGAAAGTTACTTCGTTAATAGAGGTAAAGGAGTAACTAGATATGATGTATGTCAATTAGCTTCGAATTCTCCAATTGAAGATGATAGATCTGAAGAAATTGTTCAAGTTCCAATATTACAAGATAATAATATTAAAACATCGACTGATTGGATGTTTTTTGGTATCTTTGATGGTCATGGTGGTTGGACTACAAGTAGTAAATTAAGAGATCAATTAATTAGTCATGTTATTGCTGAATTCTCAACAATTTTTAAACCTGCTAATGAAGATAATTTAAGATTTGTACCTAATAGTGCAACAATTGATCAAGCTATTAAAAATGGATTCTTGAAATTAGATCATGAAATAGTTAATAAGAATATGGAAAAATTGTTAAATGATAAAGATAAAACTCAAGCTGCTGAATTATTAATGCCGGCATTATCAGGGTCTTGTGCCTTATTATCCTTTTATGATACAAATTCTCAAATTTTGAAAGTTGCAGTTACCGGTGATTCAAGAGCATTATTAGGATCTTATAAAGATAATAATTGGACCGTTAGACAATTAAGTATTGATCAAACAGGTTCTAATCCATCTGAAGTTGCAAGAATTATCAGTGAACATCCTGACGAACCTCATGTTATTAGAAATGGTAGAGTATTAGGCGGTTTAGAACCATCAAGAGCGTTTGGAGATTGTAGATATAAATTGCCTGCATCAATTCAACAAAGAATTTATAAACAATTTTTTGGTAGATCTTTACCTAATAATTTGAAATCACCTCCTTATGTTACAGCTGAACCAGTTGTTACTTCAACAAAAATTAATCCAGATCAAAATGAATTTTTAGTCATGGCATCTGATGGATTATATGAAATGTTATCAAATGAAGAAATTGTAGGATTAGTAGTTAAATGGATGGAAAGAGAAAAAATGGTCAAACCTCAAAAATCATTTTGGAGTTATTTTAATTCAAATGATAATTTATTACCTGAAGTTCAAGATATTACAAGTGATAAAAGTTCTAAAAAACCTTTTAGAAAAACTCGTTCCACTGCAGGTAATAGTTATTTATTAGATGATAAGAATGTATCTACACATTTGATTAGGAATGCTTTATCAAATGGAGGATCTAGAGATCAAACTTCAATGTTAATTTCTATTCCTAGTCCAACATCAAGAAGATATAGAGATGATTTAACTGTCACTGTTGTATTTTTCGGAAAGGATAACAAAGGTATAGATGATACTGGAAAATTAGAAATCAATCAACCAGCTACTGCAGGTGGTATAGATTCATCAAAACCTAAACTATAAATAAAAAAAATAAAAGTTACATATTTAAACAAAACTTCATTCATTCATAAACAAATTCATAAACAAATTTACAATGTATATATTTATTTCGTTTATTTAACAACCTCTTACCTCTAGATCATATTATTTGTATCTCTCTATCAAATATTCAGTTACTATTGACATCGCACAAATCCAAGATTTTCAGATATACCCATACACGATCATGATTGAAGAGGAGAAAGAAGACTGGTACGACAAGGAATTGTTAGAACCTAAGAATGAATTAGACTGGGAGTTGTTGGATATGTTTAACACTCATGAATCGAATGAAAATATGGATTCTTTTATTAATGGACTTTTTAATTCACCACAGCAAATTGGGCGTACAAGTTTCAGATTTAAAAGATCAGGTATAAAAGGTTCAATTGTTAGTTACAAAGAAGAAGTCAAAGTAAGTGAAATCGATAACGCTACATCAAGTAATTCTTTATCACTCAGTAGAAAATTTAATAACAAAGAGGATGCTTTGAAAGGTAAAACAAGTTATTTACCATTTCAACCAGGTGGTTTAGTTGATACAAATAGATTGGCACAACAGAAGGATGATACTTCATTTTTACATAAAGATGAACATGGCCTTTTCGACATACCACAAGGTTTCAATCGAGGATTAAAACTTGAGTCTTTAATAGATGACCATGAAATTTTGCAACTTGAAAATTCTGATGATACAACTAATGAAAGTGTTCTTTCAGAGCAATCTCAAAAGCCTAAAATTGATTTAAATTCACTTGAAGAGTCGTCCAAAGAAGCCAATAACGATTTACCATTTGATACTAATGAAATTGATGGACTAGTAGCTATAGATTATGCTGCTATTCGTAGAGAAATGGCACAAGAAAAGGAACAAAAGAAAGATTGGGCTCATATCGTCGATTTAGATCATAAAGTTGAAAACTTTGAAGAAGTTGTCCCTAATATGGCAAGAAAATGGCCATTCCAGTTAGATACTTTCCAACAAGAAGCTGTTTACCATTTAGAACAGGGGGATTCAGTTTTCGTTGCTGCACATACTTCAGCTGGTAAAACAGTTGTTGCAGAATATGCAATTGCAATGGCAAGTAGAAATATGACAAAAGCTATTTATACCTCCCCAATCAAAGCTTTATCTAATCAAAAGTTTAGAGATTTTAAAGAAACTTTTAAAGATATAGATGTTGGTTTAATTACTGGTGATGTTCAAATAAATCCAGAAGCAAATTGTTTAATTATGACAACAGAAATTTTAAGATCTATGTTATATAGAGGAGCTGATTTAATTCGTGATGTTGAATTCGTTATTTTTGATGAGGTTCATTATGTTAATGATATTGATAGAGGGGTGGTTTGGGAAGAAGTTATTATTATGCTTCCAGATCACGTTAAATATATCTTATTATCTGCTACAGTTCCTAATACTTTTGAGTTTGCTAATTGGGTTGGTAGAACTAAACAAAAAGACATGTACGTTATTTCAACTCCTAAAAGACCGGTACCTTTAGAAATTTTCATTTGGGCTAAAAATGATTTATTTAAAGTCATTGATGCTACTCGTAAATTCCTGGAAAATGAATTCAGGAAACATAAAGAAGCATTAGAAGGTAGTGGTAAGAAGGAACCGCCTAATGTAACCATGGGTTATGGATCTCGTGGTGGAAGAGGTGGTTCAGCCAGAGGTGGTAATCGTGGAGGTGCAGGTGGTAGAGGAGGCAGAGGTGGATCTGAAGTGGCTAATAGAGGTAGAGGTAACTTCAAGAGAAGTTTTATCAGTAGAGATGGACCAAATAAAAATACCTGGAGTAGTTTAGTCCAATACTTGAGAACTAATAATTTATTACCTGCAGTTGTTTTTGTCTTTTCCAAAAAGAAATGTGAAGAATATGCTGAAACTTTAAGAGGTATAGATTTTTGTACAGCTAAAGAAAAATCAGAAATTCATATGTTTATAGATAGAGCAGTTTCTAGGTTAAAGAAGGAAGATAGAGAATTACCTCAGATATTAAAAATTAGAGATATGTTAAGTAGAGGAATTGCTGTACATCATGGTGGGTTATTACCTATTGTTAAAGAATGTATTGAAATTTTGTTTGCAAAGACATTAGTTAGAGTTCTTTTCGCTACTGAAACTTTTGCTATGGGTTTGAATTTACCAACTAGAACTGTGGTTTTCAATAATACCAGAAAACATGATGGTAAAACTTTCAGAAACTTGTTACCTGGTGAATTCACACAAATGGCAGGTAGAGCAGGTAGAAGAGGTTTAGATTCCACTGGTACTGTTATTGTTATGAGTTATAATGAACCATTAGCAGCCGGTGATTTCAAAGAGGTTACCTTGGGTACACCAACAAAATTAGTTTCTCAATTCAGATTAACTTATAATATGATTTTAAATCTTTTAAGAATTGAAGCATTAAGAGTCGAAGAAATGATAAAACATTCGTTTAGTGAAAACACTTCTCAAACTATGTTACCAGAGAATCAAAAGAGTATTGCCAAATTAACAGATGATTTAAACAATTTCCAAATACATGAATGCGATGAATGTAATATGGATGATATGTCTAAATTATACAAAGATATGATGGAATTTGAAAAGAATAATGGTGAATTACTGTCTGAGATTCATAAACTGCCTGTATTAAGAAACAATTATCTTAAAGTTGGTAAATTGGTTTGTTATCAAGATGAGAATTCAGCTAATAGATGTGGATTTCTTATTAGAACTGATTTTGCAACTCAAATGTTATTAGTTTTAACTTTTAATCATGGTGCCGCATATACTCAAGATGCCAAAACATCTAAATTACCATATATTCCAATCAAAAAATACTTGCAAAAGAATTTTAAGAAACCATCATTCAATGGAGATCTTGAAGTTGAATCAATTTCATTCAGCGATGTTACATTTTTAACTAGATATAGGTTACACGTTAGAATTAAAGATATTCTTGAAAATAAACCAGAAGCAATCTCACAAGCAAAGGAAGAAATAAGATTAATACTTTCATTCTTCAATAAATGGGAAATTACTCCAATTCACCAAGCAACTCAATTATCCATACATGAAAGTTTAGAAACACAAAAGCAATTATTAGAAAGTATAAAATCCAATGCATCTTTATCTTGTAGTCATTTCAAAGAACATTATTTACATATCCATAGCAAAAGTTCTATTGAATCCAAAATTGTTTCTTTACAAAAATTAGTATCAGATGAAAATTTAGAATTATTACCTGATTATGAACAACGTTTACAAGTTCTTGAAAAATTGGAATTTATTGATAATAAACATAATGTGTTATTAAAGGGAAGAGTTGCTTGTGAAGTCAATTCAGGTTGGGAGTTAATTATTACCGAATTAGTATTAGATAACTTTTTAGGTGATTTTGAACCAGAAGAAATCGTTGCACTTTTATCTGCTTTTGTTTACGAGGGAAAGACTAATGATGAAGATGATATACCACAGACTCCAAGGTTAGAAAAGGGTAAGAAGAGGATTCTTCAAATTACTGAAGAATTAATCAAGGTATTTGTATCACATAAAGTCTTATTAACTTCCGAAGAAGAGGAATTCACACAACGTAAAAGATTCGCTTTAATGAATGTTGTTTATGAATGGGCCAGAGGTATGTCATTCAATGAAATTATGGAAATAACTTTAGAAGCAGAAGGTACTATTGTTAGAGTTATAACTAGATTAGATGAAATTTGTAGGGAAGTGAAGAATGCCGCTTTAATTATTGGTGATTCTGTATTACACTCCAAAATGAGTGAAGCACAAGAGAGAATAAAGAGAGATATAGTCTTTTGTGGTTCATTATACTTGTAGATGGTCTACACTTTTATTCTATTTACGGTCATTATATACATATACATCATCTCATTCTGAGTTATTCATTCCGTCAAGTATTAATTGAACTATTCCTCTCAGACCATTAAGAATTTTTGGGACAATAAAGTTTTCTACAACTTCTTCTTTCCCGTATTTCACAATTAAAATACCTATCAATGAATGGAAACTATCAATAGCTGTAAAATCACGTACATTTGTCTCCATAATGGTTCTTTCTTTTTCTTTTTCTTCAATTACTTCCTGACTATCACCTTCAAGTATTTTTGGTGAAATTCTATACACACTTTTTAACGGTATAAGTGGTTTATACAAATTATGAGATTTCATAAATTGTACTATATTTGAATTACTTTGTGGTCTATTTAATAATCTAGCCAAATCATCCCATGGTGTGGAAAGATATTGCATATCACCAAAAACAATCATAGTATTTTTGGTAGTTTCAAATAATGATTGTCCTAAAATCCTCAATTTGTAAGAGTCAAACCAGATAGTCTTCCATTTATCAACATTTTCCTCAGGCATTACTTGTGAAATGGGTATTTTGGAATCTGTAGTACCACATAAGATAGCAATAGCTTCTCTATTCAGAACTTTGAACTTTTCACCTAAAAATTCATGAACAAACATAGCACGACTATCTAATAGCCTTTCATAGTGTTTTAAATCTTGTCCACCCAAATACCTTCTCAAAGTCAAGTTTTTTGTTTGAAAAGTCCCATCGTTTAAATCAGGCTCTAATATCGATTTTTCATAGAATGATTTATGCTGGTATTCTGGTAATAACATATTTTGGACTAAATCATAAAGTTCATTAGACAGCTGATCTTCTATCCGTAGCGTTGGTGCCTGTACGTATGACCTTATTCTTCCTATTGATCTCGTCACACTCGTATGTTTTATATGGGCTTGGATCGTCCAACCACGTAGTAGGAACTCCATTACAAACTTTTAGTTTATAAGATGTGATGCGGATGAGGATGAAAGAAGATGCGGTTTTGAATTTTTTAATCTTTTCTAATTAAATGAGTTCAAAATCTAAGAAGAAGAGTTCAGAAAGCACTAATGCTTCTGCTCCAGCAAGTGGTAGTGAACCACAGAAGAAGATTAAGCTTCCAAAAAGTTATATAGTGAGACCTTCTCCTAATACTGGTATAAAAGCAATAACTAAAGTATATTTAAATCCTAGCATATTAGATGCACTTGAGTTAAAGAATGAACTAGTTAAAATTAATAAACAAGAATCACCAGAACCAGGTATTATAGCTACTATACATGCTGACGAAAGTATAGTTGATCTGAATGTTATTGGTATAAGCGGCAGTTTGAGACAATTAGGTGGGTTGTTATTAGGTGAGAGAGTCATCTTCAGCAAATATAGAGTACCATCAGTAGCTGATTCAATACAGGTTAATATTACAAGTAATAATGAAGGGGATATAACTTCAATACATAAGAAATTAGAGAAATCCCTTGATGAATTCTCATTGATTTCACCTGGTTTAAAATTCAGTATTGATGATTTTAATATTTCAGTAGTTGATGTTAATAATTTAACTGACCAAATGGAAGACTTGAGTTTAAATGAAGTTTCCAAAGATACAGTTACTCCCACATATATTTTTGTAAAGGGTAAAACATCCATGGAATTTACTGAAACAAGCACAGTCAATATTAAGAAATATCCAAACATCCAAAGAAATGTAGATTTCAATCAAATTGGGGGTCTTTCTAGACAAATCAAATTACTTCAATCAACTATTGAAGTCCCATTAAATAATCCTCAATTATTTTCTGATTTTGGGATTTCACCTCCAAGAGGTGTACTCCTTCATGGACCTCCAGGTACTGGTAAGACAATGATACTAAAATGTGTAGCCAATAGTTTCCAAGATGCACATATTTTATCAATCAATGGACCATCAATTGTTTCGAAATACCTTGGTGAAACCGAAGAGAAGATACGAGAGATCTTTTTAGAAGCAAGAAAGTACCAACCATCCATTATATTTATGGATGAGATTGATCTGATGACTCCAAGTAGATCTTCAGATGATAGCGGTGAAACTGAATCTAGAGTAGTAGCTACTATATTAACTATGATGGACAGTGTAAGTATGAATGAAAACTCCAAGATAGTGATTGTTGGTGCAACAAATAGAATTGGATCAATAGATTCAGCATTAAGAAGACCAGGACGTTTTGACCAGGAAGTTGAAATTGGAATTCCAGATGTTGATGATAGATTTGATATTTTAAATAAATTAATTGGTAAAATGAATGATGATAAATATAATTTAACAAATGATGAAATCAAAGCAATTGCATCAAAGACTCATGGTTATGTTGGTGCTGATTTAGTAGCATTAATAAGAGAATCAGTTATGAAATCCATTTCACGTGGTTTAAAGTCTGGTTTAGCTCAACTGGAAATAAAATTAGTTAATGAAGATTTAGTAAATTCTTTACCTGACATTAGACCATCAGCAATGAGGGAAATATTTTTAGAAATGCCTAAAGTTTATTGGTCTGATATTGGAGGACAACACGAATTAAAACGAAAACTTACAGAAGTTATCCAATTACCACTTGAAGCCAATGAAACATTTGTTAAATTAGGAATTCTGGCACCTAAGGGAGTTTTACTTTATGGTCCACCAGGTTGTTCCAAGACATTAACAGCGAAAGCATTAGCTACTGAATCAGGATTAAATTTCTTAGCAGTTAAGGGGCCAGAAATTTTCAATAAATATGTTGGAGAGAGTGAAAGAGCAATTAGAGAAATTTTCCGTAAGGCTAGATCAGCTGCTCCATCAATCATATTTTTTGATGAAATTGATGCAATTAGTGGTGATAGAGAGAATGCTTCAACATCAGCAGCTCAACAAGTTTTAACATCTTTGTTGAATGAAATCGATGGGGTTGAAGAATTAAAAGGAGTTGTTATAGTTGGTGCAACAAATAGACCAACCGAAATTGATCCTGCATTATTAAGACCAGGTAGATTAGATAGACATATTTATGTTGCACCACCAGATTATGAAGCAAGATTAGAAATTTTAAATAAATGTTGTAGGAAATTTAATTTATCAGATGATGTAAATTTAAAAGAATTAGCTGAAATTACTGATGGCTGTTCAGGCGCTGAAGTTACATTATTATGTCAAGAATCTGGATTATCAGCTATTATGGAAAATAATTTTACCACATCAGTTGGTCAAAAACATTTCGACCATGCATTAAAGGGAATCAGTAGAGGTATAACTTCAGATATGTTAGATTACTATAAAGAATTTGCAAAGAAAAGTGGACTTAGTATATAAAATTATTAATAATTTAAGAAACACCATTTAATAGACACGTTATATATGTAAATATATATCCCAATTTTTTTTCAAAAAAAAACACACTACAATTATTGTTGTTGACAACCTTCTTCTAAATCTTTTTCAAATCCTGGAGGTAAATCTTTATTTGAGAAACCTAAATCAGGCATTCCAGTACCTTTCATCATATCAAACGTACCTTTTAACGCACCATCACCAAATCCAGGCATTGGAGGTGCATCAACTACCAATTCACTTGGAGGTTGACCAAGATCTTGTAAATTTTCTAAAAGAAGATTGATTCTGCCTCTTTTTTGTTTATTATCATCTTGATAATCTTTTTGTTCAAAAATTTCAACCATTTCATTTGTTACTTGATATTGTTGTGTATAATTTGTGAAAACTTCAGGTGAAAGTTTCTTTTCATTTTCTTTTAAGTATTTTGGGAATTTATTATTTAAATCTTTAATTGGCTCATATAATACTTCCTTGGAAGATAATTGATCTAACATATCAGATAATAAATTACTCATATCAAAATCTTTACCACCACCACCATCCATTGCAGATAATAATTGCATCAATAAAAGATCAGGATCAGTTTTAGCTTGATCATTTTTAATTTGTTCATCAATATTTTTCCCTGAATTTTTTAACCTTTCCATAGTATCTTTCATAACTGTATCAAAATCTTTTGGATCTTTATCAGCTGATTTATTATCTTTTTCAAAATCTTTAATTAATTGATCGAATTGATATTTTGTTAATGGATCCTGAATGTCTAATTCTTTAATCAAATCCTCTAATTGAGTGTCAAACTCACCTTCAATAGGATTAGTAGGGTTAACACCTTTAACTGATTCTGACCCTTTAGTTTCAACCTTTGCTGATCCAGGTGGTTTATTTAAAACTTCACCAGCAAAATCATCAAGTAAATCATCTAAATCATCTAAGTCATCTTCTTCCTTACTGTTGATGGTAGCTTCTTCTTTACTCATTGTATTTGGATATTGTAGTTAATTACTTGGAATATGACTGAGGATATAAGCGTGTGAAAGTTGGAGTGAGCATTGTACAACAGGACTTCAGACCTGAAGTTTTGGTTTAGTGCTAACAACCAAAATAAGGCCTCTTGTTTTATTTGGTTATGCTTTCGTCTTAGCCAACGACGAACAATTATTTGTCTCTTTATAAAACCACCTTAGTTCCGCTAGGGAAAAAGGCATCTTTTATTTTATCTATTTTACTGTTTATTTAATATATACAATTATTTAATAGAAGGTAACTTTTAGTTACTTATTTTAGAGTAAAATGATATAGTTCAATTATAGTTGAAAAGTATCTGTTAGCTAAATCACACAAGCTTATTTGTTATTAGATTCAAGTTTTACTTGAATTGCTTAAAACCTCCTATATTAGTCAGAGAACTAATTCCTTGGGTAATAGTCTTTACGTCGCAGTAAAATTATTACTTCAGCATGAATTATCAGTTGCAAAGACGATGATCGTTTACATTTGTTCAGAAATACCAACCATTTATTAACCCAAGTTCATTTATTAACCCAAGTTGAACCATTTGATATCAGACAAATTTATACAATATAAAGTGGATACCAAAAGACTGAACTTCTGGTGATACAAATGATAATATAAAAAATCAAGTTATTGAGTCCAAAATCACTTGATATGGGGGAAAAACTCTTCAGACCAATTACACAATTTACTTAAATAAACAACTTACATAACTAAAACTACTAAAAATACAATTATAATCAATAACGCATTTATGGAATCTGTATTTAAATTCCATTTCGGCTATTGTTCAGTTAAAGTTTATGGTTACGTAAGAGCAATAATTTGCAACCATTGCGATGTTGTTTTTAATAAATAACACTGACTTTTAATTGCATGACTATGGTGTAAATGTGAAACTTTATTGATTTCAACTTACTGTAAATATATGTTGATGATTTAAAAATAACATATAATAGAGTTTGAGATTTCGTCATATAGTTATAATTAAAGATTATTTCACATTCAAAATTCCAGTTCCAAAACTATCAATGACTTTAATATGTTATTACAGCTTATAAGTTGATTCTAAATATAAATTCAGATTGGTGTATAAATATGGACCTAAAAGTACACATTTTATACATCAAACAGATAAACAAATATCTAATACATAAAAAAGAAACAGAAACAAAGAGAACAGAATGAAATTCACAATTATTACTTCAGCTTTATTATTCTTGTTAGCTAAAGCAGCCCCAACTCCAGGTAACGTCAAAGACAATGTTCTGGTTACATTGGAAGCTGATGATGAATCACTTAACAATTATTCATTAACTTCCAAACACGAAGGTGCAGCGTACAATTATGTATTCTTTACACCAAATGAGGTAACCTTCTCATACAACAAGGTTAACTTGACATTATCACAAGTTGTTGGAGATTTTGAATACCAATTTGTTGTTACTAACGGTAACATCGCTGTATTCACACCAACTGATGAACCTGCAAAAGTTCAATATGTCGATGGATACTTAAACTATGGTGGTTCAACTGATGGATTTGCAGCATGTAAGAACATTAACGATCCGTATAATTATTCAAAGAGTGAATATGCATTGCTTAATTATGTCAATCAAGAAATTCCAGAAGGTTGTGTTCCAGTTAAATTAAAGATTTCATATTAAGGTCTCGAATCTTTGATCCTGCTTGCATTTGCATAGCAAAAAGTTTGCATTTCCCAAAAATTTAGAAAAAAAGTATATAAAAACACTATATCTCCATTTCACATTACTCCTATGCACCTATAAACTTTCTCTGTATCTTGTTTTAGAGATTTAATGAGAGTAGTAGAAGTAAAAAAACTGTCTATTATTTTTAATCAATCCTTGGAGGTTTTTCATAATCACTCTCATCTTCAGATAATGAAGCACTTTCAATACCTGAATCATATTCAGGTTCAGAATCAACTTCATTAGGTAACTTACTATTATCCTTTTCAGGAACCCCAACAACCCCCCATTTTATTTTTGTAACTTGTTCTAATCTTTCTAAAATTTCATTCATTGGAGTGAATAAACCAAATTGTCTAAATTCACCATCATAAGAATGTAACATACCTAAAACTCCCAAACCTTTATTCTCTGAAATACTTTCAACATCTTCTAATTTTGTTAAAATCCAAGAACCACTATCACCGCCAGCGGCGAATGCAGTATTATTATCAATTGAATTTATAACAAATTCTGAAGAATGAATTGCGCCATCTAACCAGTAAACTAATTTTATACCATTTAAATTACCTTGAGTAAATTTTGTTGTTGAACCATATTTAAAAACTGGTAAACCAGCAAAATTATTCTTATTAGATTCTGAATTTTCAGTGTTTGGTGCTTCATCATCAATTTCATCAACATTTAAATCTAATTTCTTTTTCGATAATAATGATCTTTTTAAATCAATTACTCTTCTAACATATAAATTATCAAACATTAAAGCTGGATCAAATTCATTAAATGCAATATCATCACCTAAATAATTTTGATCACAAATTAAATTTTTATTAACTTTAATAATTGCTAAATCTGATAATTTTTTTTCTTTAGTTTCTTTAATTGACAGTAAAGTTCTTTCACCCCAAATAATTTGTCCAAATCTATGAATTGGTAAATTTCTAATTTCATAATTATCTTTTTGATCTGAATCTTTATTTGTATTTAATTTAACTTTCTTTAATGGGAACATTTTATCAACTTGTTTTAAAACTGATCCATATGCAACTTTTGCTTCCATCATAGTTGTTTGATTCAGTTGTGATAATTTTTCATATTGTTGAATCAATGCTTTCTTATATAATGATATAAGTACTGATGATGGAGATGATACATGAGGATATTCAGTTTGATTATCAGTATTATTAAGACAAACATGACCACAACTTATTGCAAATTTTGAATTTGAATAAGATTCTAAATGTGGTTGTTTTTCAACGTCAATCATTGGATAGATGTAACCCCCCATTGTACCCGAAGTTCTAGTGGAATTTTCAATTGAAATTGATAACGCCATTGGAGGCTTTGTCATATCCGTTGGAACTCTAAATGGTAATTTAAATTGTTGAACACCTGTAGTTTGATTTTCTGAATGTGATGGAGTAGTATTAGTAGTATTAGTAGTTGAATGACTAGGATTTGAACCAATTGGATTTGAAGTTAATGGATTTGATTGAACTTGAGAAGCAGCTAAATCAATATGATTTTTAACTACAATAACATGAATATCATCATAAAGATCATGTAAAGTTTGAGTTAATTTTAAATGATAATCAGTTGGATTTGGATAACCAAAATAAAGACATAAAATAGTTAAATTTTTGGAAATCCCTCTTAAAATTGGAGCAATAAACGAACCATTTTGTTCTTTAATTTTTATTGAAGTTGAAGCCATTTTATTTATAATATTAACTAAAACATCTTCATTTGGTAATGAATTATTTGAATTACTACCAATTGCAAAATTTTGAGGTTTAATTATATTTGTTGGATTGTTAATACTAAATCTTTTTGAATTTGAAGAATCTAAAGTTTTAGCAAATTCATTAAAATTTTTAACTAATAATAATTTTAATTTTATATAAACATCATCTTGTAATAAATTATCATAAAAATTAAGATAAATTTTCATAATTTTTCTTAAAGATGAATTATTATAAGTATCAAAATTCCATTTACAAACTGATTCATGATTAATTTCTTTTAATTCTTCAACGAATGTATTAAATTTTTTAAAACAATCAATTGAATTTATAACAGCACTTGATAAATTTGAATTTGAATTATTAAATTGATTAATTATAAAAGATAAATCATTACATAATTCAGAAAGTTTATCATCCATTGATTCATATGGATTTTTACTTGTTAATTCTTCTTTAATTTCAAAAACTTGTAATCTTTGACCAAAACCAGATTGATTTGAATTTTTAGATTTTTCATTACTACTTTTTTTAGAATAATATGATGATTGTTTAGTTGACATTGTTTTTTTACTACTTGAAAAAATAGTTGCCGAATCTTTGGTAAATATTGATCTTGTACTTTTTGATTCATCATCAAATATTGGAGCATTCAGAATTGATGGATTAAGGTTTAAATTTGTATCATTTTGGATTTTATTATCATCAAACATTTGGATTTCTTTAATAGAGTTATTTGAACCAACTGAGCTTATACTTTGTCTATTACCGATACTTGATCCTATACCACTTGGATTAGCAAAATTACCTCCCAAGTTTAAACCAGATCCGACTGAACCTACTGAACCTGAAACTGGACCTGTAGCTGATCCTGTAGCTGATCCTGAAGGAGAAGATGAAGCACCTTGATTCTCATTATCACCAGATTCTTCTTTCTTTTTACGTGCTAAAAATTTTTTCATTGACATGGTTGGTATAATCTTATCTGAAACGCTTATAAAAACAGGAAATGACTCCTAAATTGACCCTAAAAAGAAGCGAAAAACACACACACACAGCCACACAAAGAAACAGTAAGTTCTATTGCACTAATAAATACCAAGTGATGCTAACTTGTTTGAGTTCTCTGTAAATACCCCTGTAAAGTAACAAACTTCAAACTGTATATCAGCGTCTAATCACAAATTATAAGGTTTAAAGAGATCTCATTTTCTCAATTTTTTCCTTTTGCCTCGTCAAATATGTCGCAATTACAAATAAATCAGAGATGCGACACACGTCATTTCATACAGAGACATTGTTACGACTTTGCTTTGGACATTGGGCGACATTGGGCGACATTTTGCGCACTTTTAAAAATATCAACAGAAATTGGGTTAAAGTTTCAAAATATAAAGGGTTTCTAATATTAAAAATTGATAGAATATTAAACCAATTATAACAGTTATTAAATATAGGGATCATATATTAAAAACAAGAAGTAAAAAGCACTTGAAATTCTTTTTTAGCATTGAAAGAATCATTTAATATAGTTTAGAGAGAAGTTAAAGAGAGAATTTCCCCATAAAACGTAAAAGAACCGGGTGAGTATTCATAAAAAGTCAAGTGACTAATAAATCTAAAAAACACACAAAAACAGTGGTATTTGAAGATTAAAAGATATCTTACAAGAGATTAATTCCATTAGATCAATTGCTATATCACACATTTTATATCAGGAAAGTTTTAAACAATTGATTCATTTGATATCGGAGATCTTTTTCCTACAAAAGACTAGAAAAGCACAAAGGAACGAAAAAAACCGGGAAGAGAAATATCAATAAAATATAAAAGAAAAAGATGCCAGTTTATTCAATATCACATGTTGAAAATGTTAGAGTATGTGTGGTAATGGTTGGATTACCAGCAAGAGGTAAATCATTAATTGCACAAAAAATAGTTAGATATTTATCATGGTTATCAATTAAATCTAAATGTTTTAATGTTGGTACATATAGAAGATCATTAGCAAAAGGAACAGGTGCAGATGCTGATGCAAGTTTCTTTTCACCAGATAATGAAGAAGGTTTAAAATTTAGACAAGATGCAGTTAATTCAGCAATTAAAGATATGATGAATTGGTTTTTAGATGAAAATGGTGTTGTTGGAATTTTAGATGCAACAAATTCAACAAAGGAAAGAAGATCAAAAATTTTAAAATTATGTAGAGAAAATTTAATTGAACCATTATTTTTAGAAAGTTGGTGTAATGATGAAGAATTAATTAAACAAAACATCTTAGATGTTAAAACTACTTCACCAGATTATATAAATAAAGATAGTGAATTTGCATTAAATGATTTTTTAAAAAGGATAAAATTTTATGAAGTAAATTATCAAACTTTAAATGAAACTGATGATTCAAATTTAAGTTTTATTAAACTTGTTAATGTTAATACAAAAGTTATTTTAAATAGAATTGAAAGTTATTTAGAATCAAGAATTGTTTATTATGTTATGAATTTACATATTAAACCAAGAACTATTTGGTTATCAAGACATGGTGAATCAATGTATAATTTATCAGGACAAATTGGTGGTGATGCAAATTTAAGTGAAAGAGGTTGGAAATATGCTAAAAAATTACCTGAGTTAGTTTTAAAATCTTTAGGCGAAGAAAATAGAAATACAAATTTAACAATTTGGACTTCAACTTTAAAAAGAACTCAACAAACTGCTTCATTTTTACCTTATAAAAATAAATTACAATGGAAAGCTTTAGATGAATTAGATGCTGGTGAATGTGATGGTATGACTTATGAAGAAATTGAACATAAATTTCCAGAAGATTTTAAAGCAAGAGATGATAATAAATATGAATATAGATATAGAGGTGGTGAATCATATAGAGATATAGTTATAAGATTGGAACCAATTATAATGGAATTAGAAAGACAAGAAAATATTTTAATTATAACTCATCAAGCAGTTTTAAGATGTCTTTATGCTTATTTTATGAATGTACCTCAAGAAGAAAGTCCTTGGATGTCAATTCCTTTACATACTTTAATTAAATTAGAACCAAGAGCTTATTCAACTTTAGTTAGTAGAATTAAAGCTGATATACCTGCAGTTAGTACTTATAAAGAAAAGGGTACTTCTCAATTAGGTGAACATGATAGTGTTACTTCAAAAAGTAGAGATATATTAAAGGGAAGTGAAGTAAATTAAGATAAATTAAATTAACATAAATTAACATAAATTGGTCCAGGAATAATACAAAACGAAAAAAAATAATAATTAATAATAATAAGAGAATTTCATGCATAATCAATATATATGAAACGTAATGATACACATTCAAGAGATCTCTTTTACTCTTTGTTACTCTCTTCATATATATACATATATATCTATTTATCTTTATATATATCCATTAAATATTTAGTTACATTATGCTATTAATAATTTACAAATTTATAAACTAAAGTAAATCAACCATTATAATTTTGATATTTTTTAGCTTGTTCTTTCACTTTCTTTTCATAAACTTGCATATCTTTAGAAAAAGCTTTCCAAGCAGGTTCTTGAGCTGGAGATTGTGGATTTGGATCACTTAATAATTCTTGAACCCCCAAAACTATATCTTTTAAAATAATAGCTGGTCTCCAATCTTGATCTTCGTTCAAAATTGATAAACATACAGTACCACTAGGGTAAACATTAGGATGGTAAAAATTTTCAGGGAACTTGACTTTTGGTGGTTTACTTGGGTAATCTGGTGGGAAACTAATTGTTATAGGGTAAATACCATCTTCCCATAACGTATCTTTTTTACCTGGAATACCTGCTTTCCAAGTAGTCAAATCGAGTGATCCGTCTATGTTTTTTTCTGGTTTGGCGAAGAATCCAAATGGGTGGTCTTTTCTCCAAAGTTTCCTTTCTTCTTGGAGTCTTGTTTTGGCTAATGACATTAATCTTATTTTTTTTAATTTTTGGTGAGAATTTGGTGATAATGGATTTTTTTCCCAAGTACGTGATTTATCTCCCTTTAAAAAGGAGATCGATTTGACGTCGGATTAGATGGACTAACCCAACTAAATGAGACAAAAGGGGAAACTAATAGAGTTTCTTGGAGCAAAATCTATTTAGTAGATGTATAATAAGAGATCAAGAGATATATCACAAGACGCGTTGTGAACCTTTTTAACCTTTGTAAAATCTCCAATATCTATTACTTTTATAACTAATTAAACCATTTATTGACGTTCAGAAGCCTTATAATCAATAAATCTACCTAAATTATTCCAAACTTCTTCACCTCTAATTTTTAAATCAAAATATTTATTCTTATCAATTTTTTTATACATTTCTTTAACTGGATCTTTCAACTGTTGTAATTTTAATAAATAATTTTGATTGACGAAAATATCTAAGTCATAAGAATAAGAAGAATCACCAAAAATATCAAAAATTAAATTAATTGATTCAATTATTGTATTAATTAATTGTGGATTTTTAACATTTTGATTTTGATTTAATGATAATAATGAATTTATAACAGATAATATAAATTCTGAAATTTTAAAAGTAATTTCAGTATTTTCAATTACAATTGAAATATTACCAATAAATCCAATAATTGATGTTAAAATTTCAATATCAATATTATTTTCAATTAATTCATTATTATTTATTTTATTCAAATAATTGGTTCCTTCATCTATTAGATTACCAATCATTTCTAAATTAATTTTATTCTTAATTTCTAATCCTAAAGATTTTGTTAACCCCCATAATAAATTTAAACAATCTTTTTTAATTAATTCATTATCTTTATTATTTGAAATTATTGAAATTGTTAAATCCCAAATTTTTAAACTTGATTCAAACCATTGAATTGGTAATAAATCAATTGAATTTATTAACCATGATAAATTATTTAAACAAACAATTAATTTATCATTTAATAATAAAATATCTGAATTTGATTCATTAAATTCAATTAATTCAATTATTAATGGTAAATAAATTTTAAATAAATTATCAATTAAATTATTTGATAATTTATTAGATTCTTTAAAATTTTCTTCATTAATTGCAAGATATTCCCAAATTGAAGTTGTTAAATCAATTGTAACTTCTAAAGTTTGTAATTGAATTTGAGCTAATTGTTTTTCTGATGTGGTACCACCAATTTGTTGATCAATATCTTTTGGTAATTCATCATTTGTTGATTGTTCTTTTTGTTGTTCCTTTTCTGAAACTATTGGATCATTGGCATTATCTACTACAAGACTTGCTTTTAAAACATTAAGATCAATGGTTCTTATATTTGTAAATAATGATAATAAAATATCATTACTTATATTACTTTTATTATTTTCAAGTTTTAAAACTTCATTTATATGAAATTTTATACCTTGTAAATAACTTTTACCCAAGATATTTGATGATTGATTTGATGAATTTAAAAAATTAAATAAATTATCTAAATTTAAATCATAATTATTCAAAATTTTAATAAATTCATTTGATTCATTAGAAAATTCATAAATAAAATTTAATAATGTATTAAATAATTTATCAGAAATTTTATTAGTTAAAATATTAAAATTAATCAAATCAATTATAAATTTTAAGACTGGTTGAATTTTTTCAAATATACTATCGTATAAATCATTTGAACCACTAGCAATAACAATAATCAAATTAATTACATGATCAGTAAAGTCGAAAAGTAAATGAATCTTGGATTTTTCATCTTCTTTCTTCTTCTTATTTAAATCTTTAATATCAAGATTTTTAGAATCTTTAAGAAATTCAAATGATTTAGAAATCTTTTCTAATGCTGATTCAATTGATTTCCAAATATTTGATCTCCAATAATATTTTAAAATATCATATCCTTCATCAATCCCAATATTTCTTAATAATCCATATGCTTCAACAACTATTTCATCATTATTATCATTAAGACATTGTTCCATTACTGTAGGGACCAACTTCTCCTTTAACATTATTTGTCTCATCTTATCATCTTCACAAAGTACTGATAATGCACCTAATGCCATTGATCTATCATTTGGACTTGATGAGGTTAATTTTTCAATTAATGGTGTAATTTTTGATCTTCTAGCATTTAAATCTTTATCATTTGAACCATTGATACCGTTGGCACTGTTGGTACCGTTCTTAATTGGATTATGTCTAGAAGCTTTACTCCTTCTATTCCTTTTTAATTTCCCCATTTCTAGGTTTTAATATCTCTTCTTTTACAAAATAAAAATTTCTCAATGAGAGATGCTCAGATTTATAAATTTATTTACATACAAAATGATTACACATTTTTAAAAAACCTCTTCTTTTTGTATCTCCACTCGTCTATCCATACACCAATACTCTCATAACATTACCAATTCATTAATACCAAAAAATAAACAAAAAACTGGGACAAAATTACGTTAATTCCCCATTATTCTTCCTTAGATTTCGATAAATCAGCATTCAACTTTGCTTCTTTAAGATTTTTCTGGAAATTGGATTCCGGATCAGCCAATTCAGGGTGAAGGGTAGTCTTTAAACTTTCTTTAACATCGTCCCAACTTGTTGGCCCCTTTGCAGGAACTGGTATATCAATATCATTTCTTAATGCACCATCTTTCTTAAGTTGTTCACTAAAAGTTAGTATTAAATCCGGAAAAAATAACTAGGAAGGTATAGATTTATACGTACATGATAAGTGGCTGCCAGAAGGTCACGCCGGCGTACCAACTAACTGCACCAATAGCAACAAATGCCATTGCTTTGAAACCGTTTGACATGTTAACCTTTCGCAATTGAAGAAAATCTATGAGGTTTTAGTGTTTTAATAGATTGTATTGGTTTAGTAGTGACTCTTTATTGATCTGAAATTGTTTTGTTTCAAATGGAAGTACTGTCTTGGTGTTCATAAAGAAATATATAAATGAATGAAAAAAGTTGATCCTTTAAAAGAAATATTATAGAAAATGCAAAAATCGTAGAATTTGCAGCCATAATTAAATTATAATAAAAAAAGATTAAATTAAGAAATTCCTGTAAATTCAATACAATAAGTCTTAACAACTTTTACTAATTCTATCTACAACCCAACACCTCTGATACTTACTTAATAATAACTGATCTTATAAATCTCTAATTTTACATCTCTTAACCACTGCCTCCGGGTAACAAATCTCTCAGTATAAAAAATCTCATCAACAGAATTAATTTTTTTTTCTTTAATCAAAAAGTAAAGGGAATATTTTGCCACGACGTTATAACGTAAATTGTCAAGTTATAAACGTTGCCATATCAATAAAGATTTTTCATTCCCGAGATAAACGTACTCGCTCCCATTAAGGAAGTTTTTAATCCTATGAGTCTTTTAAGTGAGGCGATGGATTTTGAATGTCGAAATATGGGATATATCTTCTCTATAAAACTCTATTCTATTGTACAGGTTATTCTAGGTTATTCTAAGATTGTAGTGATTGGTTATAGTGACTGGTTTCAGTCCAAGTGACCAGGACTTTTGAAGCTTTGAGAGAGTGTTTGTGCAAGGTTTATGCTTGTTAAATACTCACTGTATTTTACTCATCGCTGCATTTCTGTGATTACAAACAACTCAACTGAAATCAAGTCAACTAGAGACAACTCCAGGTAACTCTAACTCTGACTCCATCTTGAACATTAAAATCAAATGCCAGTAATAAGAAGAAAAGAAAAGAGTACAGAGTCAATTAGAAGACATAGTCTATTTTACTTGTATTGTTATTAATTATACACAGTATGGATCATGTAACTTAACGGAATTTGTTGAAACCAATATCAGTAGCTCTTTCTCTGAAACATTGACGACAGATGTTTAAACCGTATTTTCTGATTAAACCTGAGTGAGATGAACAAACTCTACATTGTCTTGAACCTTTACCAAAATTTCTTGGGTGAGAAAACCAAACGGATTCGTGTGCCATCTATAATTTGTTAGTATTTTGTTTCAAGTTTAGTTTAGGAGGGTAATTTAGTGTGTTTATAGTGATATTGAAATTAATGCCTGTTTGGCTTGATCATTTTGACTTGTTTAGTGAATTTGGAATCACTGTTTAAATGAATCTATAATGAATGTCTATGACCTTGACGTTTAATTATATGACTTATGACATCTATATTTCCTCTGTTTAACTTTCTTTCTATGTATTTTTCAATCTATATTGAATTTTCAATCGACTCAATGACTACTTCAATAACAATGAACTGTTATTTTTCTTTCCCATCTTTAATCTCTAATTCTTTCTTTCCATATCTTAAAAACTTTATTCTATCTTCATATATCTATCTATATCAACACAATTATAACTAATTAACCCTAATTTAACATGTTGTAACATACATTTACTTATTTAATTATGAAGTGAAAATTTCTACGATTGGGAAAAGTGAGAAGTACAGAGAGAAAAAAAATCAAAAAGTTGTGTTACGCACACTTTTCTGAAGACTGGCAAACCGCGAAAACAGTCACGCATCTGCGCAGGGCAGTGGACCTGGAGGATCATGTGAGGTAGATAATACTAAAAAATCCTAATGCGATGAGATCGAATTACAATAAAAGAATTACCTTAACATCTTTACAACACTTTAATACTTAATTATGGGTGTCACTTCACATAGGGGTACATTAAAGAAAGAAAAGAAGCCATTTAAAACCAAGCATTCAACCAAGGGTCAAATTAAGAATTTAAATAAGGGTAAAGTTGAAAAATCAAGTTCAAATGGTAAACAATTAAAGACATTATCAAAATTTGAAAGAAAGAATCAATCAAGACAATTAAAAGATCAAAAAATCTTAGAGACTAAACTTACAAGAAAATTATTTGAAGGTTCAAATGGAGTTGAAAAAATTGTAACTATTATACCATTAACTGATGATTTATCATCAACTGAAATTATTAAACAATTATTATCATCAATTGATGAAGATAAAATTTCAAATGAATTTAATATACCATCAGTTACAAATTTAAAAATAAATAGATTTAAATCAAATTTAAAAATCATTATACCTGATCCAAATGATTTATTATCAATTTTAGATTCGAGTAAAATATCAGACTTTACAATTTTTGGTATATCATCAACAACTGAAGTTGGAGAATATGGTGAAAGAATTTTAAGAGCTTTAACTCTTCAAGGTATAAGTTCAATTATTGGAGTTTTACCAAATTTAGTTTCAAGTTACCCAAAAAGAAATTTACAATTAGATGTTAGACAATCATTAACATCATTTTTTAAACATTTCTTCCCTTCAGAAGAAAAATTATTTTCATTAGAAATTGAAAGTGAATGTATTAATTGTATTAGAACAATTTGTCAAAAATATCCAAAATCAATTAATTGGAGAGATTCAAGAGGTTATATGATTGCAGATAATTTATCATATGAAAATGATTTATTAGTTGTTGAAGGAACAGTTCGTGGTACAGGATTTAATTCAAATAATTTAATTCATTTACCTGGATTTGGAGATTTTCAAATCAATCATATTGAAAAACTTGCAAAATTTAGAGATGATGAAATGAATGATATTATTGAACCAAATGAATTCCAAGAAACTTTAGAAGAATTAAATCCAATTAATGATGATAATGAATATACTGATAACTGGAATGGATTTGAAGATGATAGTTTAGGTGTTAGAATGGATGGTAAAAATTATTTTGATGATAATAATGAACAAGTTCAAAGAAAATTCAAATTACCTAAAGGAACATCTGATTATCAAGGTCAATGGTTATTAGATGATGTTTTAGAAGATGTTAGTGATGTTGAAGAAGAAGATCATCAAGAAAATCAACAAATAGAACAAGAAGATATGGAAGAAGATATGGAAGAAGATATGGAAGACATGGAAGATGATCAAGAAGATGATTCAGAAAGATTTATTGATTTATCACCTGAAGAAGAAGAAAAACAATTAAATAGTTATAGATCACAAATTAAAGATGATTTAGAATTCCCTGATGAAATTGAATTACATCCAAATGATTCAGCTAAAGATAAATTAAGCAAATATAGAGGTATTAAATCATTAGCTAATTGTGATTGGGATTATGATGAATATGATGAAGAAGCTCCACAAGATTGGTCAAGATTATTAAGAATATCGAATTATAAATCCACCAAAAATAAAGTTGTCAAAGATTCAATCAAAAATTGTCAAGTTAATATTGGTAATAAAATTAAAATATTTATAAAAGCTCCAAATTCAATTATAAATGAAATTAGTAATTTAAAACCATTTATAATTTACAGTTTATTAGATCATGAACATAAATTAGGAGTTATAAATTTTTCATTCGAAAATTGGGAAGATTTTAATGAATCAATCCCATCAGGTGAAGAAATTATTGCACAATATGGTCCAAGAAGACAAGTCATTAAACCATTATTCAATCAAGCAACTAATAATCCAAATAATGTTCATAAATTAGAAAGATTTCATCATCCAGGGAATGTTTCAGTTGCAACTTGTATTGGTCCAGTCTTATTTAATAATGCTCCAACTATTTTTTTCAAAAAATTACAAGATGGTTCCTTAAAATTAATTGGTCAAGGTACTTTCTTAAATTGTGATCATACAAGAATTGTAGTTGAAAGATCAATCTTAACTGGTCATCCAGTTAAAATCCATAAAAAAGTGGTTACAGTCCGTTACATGTTCTTTAATTCAAAAGATATTAATTGGTATAAGGCCGTACCTTTATATACTGGATCTGGTAGATCAGGTTTTATAAAGGAAAGTTTAGGTACTCATGGTTATTATAAAGCAACATTTGATGGTAAATTATCCGCTCAAGATGTTGTTGCAATGAATTTATATAAGAGATCATGGCCAGAATTTTCATCTCAATTTAATCAATAAATATTTAATGAGTTAAATGAATAAAAATTATATAGCATAGGAAAATGTACACTAGAAAGTTAAGACATCCCTCTTTTAAATCTTTAATCTCCATTTTAATCCTCCATACTATAAAATATGACGAAATATGACAAATTTACTAAAACGTTAAAAATGACAAATTATCCCCCAGTCGCAATCGCATTATAAGTAGTTTACAGAAATATAGGAAATCCAGCAAAAATAAGAAAATATGAATGGATTACATGTTTCATTACCTAGTACGTCGTTTACATGCAACACGTGTGCCATCAAGTTTGTTGCTGCCGATTTACAAAGAGAACATATGAAGACAAGTTGGCATAGATATAATTTAAAGAGAAGAGTGGCAGGATTACCATTAGTAACATCTGAAGTTTTTGCACATAAAGTATTACAACTGGAGAAATTATCTAAATTTTCCAAAGAAGTTGATGAATTTGGTTTTGAAATTCCACAAGAGAAAATTAAAGGTGGTAAAAAGGGTAAAGGTAAAAATAGAGGTAGATCACAAGCACTTGATAAATTTTATGATGATTCTGAAGTTAGAGATTCAAGTCCTGCTAGATCTGTTGTTTCTGAATTTTCACAATTTTCATTAGGTGATTTAAATCATGGTTCTATAAGTCAAGGTGAAGAAACTGAATCAAATTTTGATACTGGATCTGAATTAGGCTATTCTGAAATTGATGACGCAGAAGACGATGAAGACGTAGAAGAGGAAGAAGGATTTGAAGAAATTGGGGAAGAAGATCTTATGGAGAGTAATATTGAACTTAACTCAGAAGAAGAAAAAATATTAGAAGAAGAGTCAGATGAAGAATTAATTGAAATTTTACCAATTACTTATTGCTTTTACTGTGGAGAAAATAACAAAGATATTGAAAATAATTTAAAACATATGTTTAATAAACATGGTTTATATATACCTGAAAGATCATATTTAATCGATTTAGAAGGATTATTAACATTTTTAAATGAAATTATCTACATTGATAATGAATGTTATGTTTGTGGATTTGAAGGTAAAAATTTAGAAAGTATAAGACAACATATGTCATCAAAGGGTCATTGTAAAATACCATTTGAATCAGAAGATGAAAGAGAAGTAATTTATGAGTTTTATGATTTTTCACCAAAGGAAAATATAAAAAGTGAAACAAATTCTGAAGGAGAATTAATTAAAAAATCTAGTAAACTTGTGAGTTTTAATGATATACCAAAGAGTAGTTCAAGTACAAATGAAGTAAGATCAATCGATAATGATCGTAAAGTTCTTAATTCTGGTTTAGAAATTGGACATCGTGAAGATTATAAGCACTATCATAAACCAGCATCATCAATTCTTAAACGTAATGAAGCACAAAAATCAGTTGCTATAGTAGATAGAAGATTATCACCTGGTTTAACATTACGTACAGTTACAAAACAAGAAAAATTAGTTAGAAGAATTGAAAGTAAGAAGAAGACAAGACAATTAAATCATCATAGAGTTGCAAGAGATAATTATCATAAACATTTCCTTGATCCTAATAGTTTCTCCAAGATTTAGATACTTAATTTTATTACACACTAAATTTTAGTAGATAAATTTGATATATTGGAGCTCCGTAAATATATATATTTCTATACTTTTTAGTATTTAAAGTATTTATACAGTTGTGGTTTAACCATATTTTTTAGATTAAATTCTCTTTTAGAGTATAATCTTCCATTCTAGCCGCAACTAACTGTATAATACATATAAAGTCGTGTTCTTTTCGACTTTATATTTTTTATGTATTGTAAATTTCTTATAATGGTTTCTTGGACCAATAGATGTTCATTATGGGACCAATACGAACTTATTTTTAACAATTAATACAAAATTTAAAGGGATTATTCAAGGATTTTGTTTAAATATTGTTGTAATGCTCAATTTCTGAATTTTTTACCAATTGCAGTAAAACTGGTTTAATTTCTCCAATTGTTTTAATAAAACAAAGCAAAATTAACTATTGTTCAACTATTGTTCAACTATTATTAGTTATTACTTTAAAAGGTACTAAGCCAATAAATCATATTACAGTTTCTAGGTTTGTTAACTGTAACGGAAAAACCATCTGTTGCATAACGCGATAAGGGAGTCAAGAGGAGTTAAAGGCCTCACTGATAAAAAGATTTTGGAATACTTTGATAAAATTTCCGTTATAAATAATCTTTGAAAAATTCATATAAAACTAACAATTGGATTACAATTGAAATAGATAAGAAGACAATTGAAATAGGATTAAAAGATGGATAGACGTAAATCTCATCTGTCAATTAAATATATTCCAGATGCTGATAGTGGTACTGTAGGTTTAGCAGCTAGTGACGTTGCAAACGCTGAAGATAGTTTAATAACTACAGATTTAAATTATGATTCAATCAATCAAGATGAAGAACAAGGTGAATTAGATAAAACTGATTATACATTACCAAGAACTAAAGTCAATTTAATTTTAGTTGCTTTATATTCTGCAAGTTTTACAGTTGCACTTGATATGACAGTTGTTTCAACATTATTAAATGTTATTGCATCAGATTTAGAAGCTGTTTCAAATATGAGTTGGATTGCAACTGCATTTTTATTAGCATCAGCTGCTTTCCAACCAATTTATGGGAAATTATCTGATATTTTCGGTAGAAAAAGTATTTTACTTTTAAATGTTGGATTTTTATTATTTGGTTGTATTTTATGTTCTTTAAGATCTTTCCCATTTTTAGTTTTAGGTAGATTTATTTCGGGTATGAGTTCAGGTCTTAATACCGTTTCAACTGTTGCTTTATCAGATATTATACCTTTAAGAGATAGAGGTGTTTATCAAGGTTTAACAAATGTTGCATTTTCTTTAGGTGCAGCTTTCGGTGGTCCATTTGGTGGGGTTGTTAATCAATATCTCGGCTGGAGATGGGTTTTCATTCTTCAAATCCCACTTTGTATTTATATTGGATCTGCATTTTATTTCCTTTTTGATTTACCTGAAGGTTCTCCAGGAAAAGGTTCACCAGGCCATATTAAAGAGAAATTAGCAAGAGTTGATTTCTTAGGTTCAATAAGTTTAGCTACTTCATTAATTTTATTATTATCAGCAGCTTCATTAAAAGATTTTACATCAATTACATTTATTGGTTTATTTATTGTTGCAATTTTAATGCTTTGTACCTTTGTTTATATTGAATTAAATGTTGCACCTGAACCCATTTTACCAATTACTTTATTTGGTGATGTAACAGTTTTATGTTCTTCATTATGTAATTTCTTTTTCACAATGGGATCATTTGTTTATATGTTTTTCTTCCCAATTTATTTAAGTGCAGTTATTGAATTACCTTCAAGTAAAGTTGGTTTAAGAGTCATCCTGAATTTTATTGGTGTTTCATTTGGTTCATTAGGTGCCGGACTTTATATGAAAAAAACTGGTAAATATTATGGTATAATGATTTTTTCATCAGCTTGTGCTTGGATTGGGATTGTAAATTTCTTATTTTTAACTCAAACTACTCCACCATCAATTCAATTAGTTCTAATGTTTTTACCTGGATTTGGTTATGCTGTAATGTTAACAGTCACTTTAATTTCCTTAATTTCATCAGTTGAAAATAAATATCAAGCAGGTGTTACTTCAATTCAATATGTTTTCAGATCAACTGGTTCAACTTTAGGTGTTTCAATTGCTTCTGCAATTTTCCAAAATATGTTAGTCAAGCACTTGTATATTGAAGTACCAAAAGTTATAGATGATCCATCATTAGCTAAAAAAATTATAGAAAGAGCTTTACTGAGTACCGAATTTGCTAAAACTCAACCAACTGATATTAATCAAGTATTAAGAATTTGTTATGATTTAGCAATTAAATCATCATTTAAATTTGCCGTTGCTGCTATAACTTGTGGTGTAATTTCTAGTATTTTCATTAGAGAGAATGTTTTACATACAACAGTAAATAGAGATTAAATATATCATCCCCGCCTTAGAGAGCCCCAGACCCTACATTCTCATATAGACTCCTACATACGTCTACACGTCTATAATAAATCTCTATACAACTCTAAAATACTGCCAAAGTACTGTTCAATGGACTTGAAAGTACTGTAAGATTGTAAGAAATTGGTATGGAAACCTTTAGAGTCTCATAGAAATTTTAGATTTCCATGGAATTTCTGAGAAGGAATCAGCCGCAAAATTCTCAACAGATCATTTCCTGATAAGAAACCACTAATAACTTTAATATTCCAAGGAATTAACAAAAATAAACTAAACACCCCATTTATAATAGTGTAACAAATACTACACACATTCAAAAATATAAGATAGTATAGAAAAAGATTTAAAAATACTTTAAGATTGAGAAAAACACGCGTATACGAATAAGTGATAGAGATGGTGATGGAAACTAAATTTTATGATATTTTACAAATCAGTCCAATTGCCACAACAGAAGAAATATCAAGATCATTCAAGAGACTAGCGTTGAAATGCCACCCAGATAAAACTAATCATGATCCAAAACTAACTGAAGTTTTCAAAAATTTAACAAGAGCCTATGAGGTGTTAAGAGATGATAGTACGAGGAAAATGTATGATCAATTCGGTGAAAATGGTCTTAATGGATTCCTGGAAGGTAGTTCCAGTAATGGCATGAGGCAAAGTAGTAATAATAGATCTGAAAATGCAAAATTTAGAAGTGCTAAAGACGTGTTTTCTCAAGTATTTAATGATATTAATAATGAATTTAATTTAAATAATTTTGGATTCCTGAATATGCCATTTCCTAATATGCCCAGTATGCCCAGTATTCCCGGTATGCCTGATATGGCTAATATAACTGGGATGCAAGGAATGCCAAATATGCCTGGTATGCAATTCAATCAATCACGAAATATGAAAAAGACAGTTAGACCTGCACCACCTACCAAATCACAAAGTCAAGTCTTTAGAGGTAAAGATATCTTCCATACATGTGCATTAACTATAAACGAACTAGCTAATGGTAAAATAGTGAAGTTGCAATTACCAAGAAAGACCAAATGTGGTAAATGTAAAGGAGAAGGAGGTTTTGAGAAACGTCTGTGTAAATTGTGTCTTGGTAGTGGTAGAGTTGTGGTTACTATGTCGAATCAATTTTCTAAATTTCAAGAAGTTGGATCATGTAAGGATTGTAAAGGTAATGGATTTATATTTTTTGATAATTGTAATGATTGTGAAAATGGGTATTCAATTGTAAATAAAATAATAGAATTAACTGTTTTACCAGGTACTAAAACTGGTCAAGAAATAGTTATTAAAGAAGGTGGAGATGAAGGTAAAAATATAATTCCTGGAGATATAATAATTAAAATAAAACAAAAACCACATCCATTCTTAATTTCTGAATTAAATGATTTATATATGGAACATGATATAGATTTGAAAACTGCATTGCTTGGCGGAACAATAGTAATCAAAGATTACTTAAAACAAGGTGAAGATTTAAGAATATTTATAAATGTTCATGGTAACTCAGAATTAAATAATAATTTAAATTCTAAAATTCAAAATGGTGAGATTGTAGGTACCATTAATCCCGGTAGTCCTAAAATCGTTAAAGGTTTTGGTATGCCAATAAATAATAGTGATATAGATGGTGTTTATTATCAAACTTCACAATCAAAGATTCAAAATATAAATAATTATCCTAGAGGTGATTTATTTATAAAATTTAACATCAAATTACCTAATATATCTGATTTTAAACCAGATGAATTACAAATATTAAGTCAAGTATTACCTACCACTATTTCTAATGAAATTGGTGAAAATGTGGTTGATTCACATTTAAGTAATTTACCTGATTTTACAAGTGCTAACAATAGTAATAATAACAGTAACAATAATTCCAAACAAGGCAGTTTCAGTTCCAATTCTTCAGAGGAACCTGATTCCAAGAGATCAAGATTTAATTAACCCTGTACAATATAGCATATATTCAACAAATGTCTTTCTAGTGATAATTTCTAAAAATTTCTCCTATCTCTTTTGTTATCGTAGTAATAATTATATTCAACCGCGAACCCACATTTTTCAAAATAAGACGAAATGGAAGATCAGAAAGTATTAGATCCATCCATTGTGAAAGATCTTTCGAACCATATCTATGAAAAACGTAAAGCTACAGCTTTCCAAATCGAAAGTTTAACAAAATCAGCATTGACTAGAAATGATAGTCAAACAATATATAAAATAGTTAAAGAATTAGGTGATTTAACTGTAGGTGATACAAATTCTGCTAGAATGGGGGCAATAACTGCTTTAGGTAGTGTTTCTGTCGCCTTAGGTTCATTTGCTATTGCTTATTTCTTAGATGATATAATTAAACCAATTTTTGCCACTTTTAGAGATACTGATGCAAGAGTTAGATATTATGCTTGTGAATCATTATATAATATAGCAAAAATTGCAAGAGGTGAAGTTTTATTATATTTTAATGAACTTTTTGATATACTATGTATTTTAGTTACTGATTCTGAATCTTCAGTTAAAAATGCTGCTGATATTTTAGATCGTTTAATTAAAGATATTGTTAGTGCAAAGGCAACGAATTATGTTTCAATTTTACAACAAACTAATCAAGATAAAGTTAAAAATTCAGATTACGAAACTGGTGTCGACGCTGACGCGCAAGGTGATGGAGAAGAAGAAGGAGAAGAAGAGGATAATCATAATAATGGGATTCAAACTCATATTATTAATGATTCTGGGACTGCTTTACAAGTTAATAATATTCAAGATACTCAAAAGGCATTTTCATTACCAAAATTTATACCTACATTACTTGAAAGAATGTACACCAATGATCCATTTGCTAAGAAGTTTTTAATTAGTTGGTTGGAATTATTTGATGATATTCCATCATTGGAATTAATCACATTTTTACCAAATTTTTTAGAACCATTGATTGAATTTTTAAAAAATAATGCTCCTTCCGATATTAGAATTGAAACTCAAAATTTATTAAATGTTTTCTTGAAAGAGATTAAATCAATCAGCAAAGTTAAAAATGAAGCCAAGAGACGTCAATTGATACAAGATAAAAAATCTAAAACTTCAGCGGGGGTTGATGGTAAAATCGATGATGTTAAAGATTCAATTTCTGAAGATACCAAGCCTAAAGATAAGAAAGAATCAATAATGTCAGATTTAACAAGCAGATTAAAGGAAGCAGAACTTCAAGATGAAGATTCAATTCAATCTGAAGAACTTAAAGATGATCAATCACCAAATCCATCAGATTCAAAGGATGTTAAAAACTTAGAGATCCAAGGCAACGATGATAAACTTGGACTGGCATACGAAGAAGAATTCTTAGATGGACAAAATATCTTTATTGATTACTTAAGAATTATTGATATTTTATTATCATTCCTTAAGGAGAAAGAATTAAAACAACAAGATTTAATCGTTGATGGTCATGAAATCACAATGGAAATCCAAGTTATCGTTTTAAGATGGTTAAATGAAATTATTCAAATTTCTCCAACTAGTTTTACAAAATTTTTCCCAAATTGTGTAACTATAACTATGCAAAATATTGCAATTACTGATAATAATAAAGATTTTGATTTAAGAAATATGTTTTTAAAATTTAATTTAAATTTACAATCTTATTTTATTCAGTTAAGTGACGTTGCAGCTGAATCTAATAAAACTAATGATGGAACTAATAAATCAACATTATCAACAGGTAATGATGGTTCAAGTACAGGTATAAATGAAGTATTAGGTGACGACAAAGAAAAAGAAAAGGAAAAGGATAAAGAAGATAAAAAAGATTTAGAAGATAAAGATGAAAAGGATGAAATTGATGAAAATCTTATTTTAGGGTTAAATATTGAAGTTTATGAAGAATTTATTGAATTTCAATTACTTAAGACTTTACATACTATAATGAGAGAATGTTTAACTAGTTCAAATGAATTAGCTAGAATTACCTCATTAGATTGGTTAATTTTCTTATATTCTAAAGAACCATCAAGTTTTGTTGATATTCAAGGTGAAAATAATACGATTGATTTAACTGCATTATTACAATCTGCAACTGATTCAAGTAATGAAGTTATTCTGAAAGTTTTACAACTTTTATCCAAAATTTCTGAAACTAATCAAGATTTTTTCAAAGATTTTATGATTAAATTAATTAAATTTTTCGAAAGTGAAATTCAAGATATTAATCTTGATAGTCCATTAAGAAGTAATACCAACAACACCATCAGTAATAACAACAATAATTTAAATTTAGGTTCAAATCTTACAAGAAATAAAGTTGAATTTATAATTAGGAAATTATGTGTTTCATTAGATTCTGAAAAAATTTTTAAAACAATTTCTGAAGTTTTAGGTAGTTTAGAAGAACTCAATTTAGAATTTTTAAATATGATTATTGTTACATTGAATAATATATTATTAACAACACCCGAATTAGCTAAATTTAGGAAAAAGTTAAAGAATTTAGATTTTTATAAAATTGAAGATTGGTCATTATTTTCAACTTTATTCCAGAGTTGGTGTCATAATTCTCCAAGTGTAATTGCTTTATGTTTATTGACTTCTAATTATGATTTATCATATTTAATAATCAAATCAATTAGTGAACTGGAAGTTACATTTCAATTACTTACTCAATTAGATATTTTAGTTCAATTACTTGAATCTCCAATATTTTTAAAATTAAGGTTACAATTGTTGGAACCTGAAAAGAATCCTTTCCTTTATAAGACATTATATGGACTTTTAATGATTTTACCACAATCTTCAACTTACACTATTTTACATAATAGATTATCATCAGTTTCTACGGTTGTTAATATGAATAATGGACTGTTTAATCCTGGAAGTAATTTAGCAAGCCCAGGAGTAATGACTAGTCCTAATTTATCCCTGACTCAAACTTCTCAAGTTCCAAATCAATCACAATCAACTTCATCAATTGCAACTGGTTCATTAAGTCAACAATTATCTATAAAAAGAAAAAGAGTTTATGAAATGTTAGATAAATTCAATAAAATACAAGAATTACATGAAAATAATCAATTAAAAAGGAAACTTCGAGAAAGTACAACATCATCATTGTATAATACTGAAGATTTCCCAAGAAGTGCCAATACAATAGTGAAAAATTCAGATTCACAATCCAAATCCGATAGATTATTGAGCTATACCTCGGATAAAAAGGACTACTTCTCTGAAGAGAAAAAGGGTAAAAGACTCGGTAGTGGTAGATTTGGATTAACTAGATTTAATGGTTGAAACTCATAGAATTCCATTATATGATTATAATTTTATAACTCTTATATAATATTAAAAAATTCGGGTGTTAAATTGTGATAATTTAAAAATTTACTTTAAATGCATATTTTCTCAGAGGTTCGTATTCTTTTCACTCTCGTTAAAGTTTTATACAGTTCAAAATTCTATTGTCCAAAGGCGTCTCAAAATTTGCAGTTTGACAACAGTTTTTTGTAAATACGAGATAGATAAACATAGGAACAAAACCAACACAGTTTTTTCAATTTCTATTCTTAAGCATCATATAGTAATTGACTAAATAACTATTGGAATTTATCATCCAGTTGAAAGACTATCACTATCAATATCATTGGCTGAAACGTAACTTTGTGTGGAAAAAATTTCTCAAAACAACAATAAACGCAGGTTTAGTTAAGGAATTGGATTGGTAAATACAGAGAGCTGACAAAGATTTAATCCCGATAGATTTCATACTTTAGAGCTATTGCAAACCATAACCCCCTTAGAGTCTGATCAAACAAAGACTACTTCCATCATCCATCATTCATATCATCCTGTTTGAGACCAATTTTATCCTTTGGAGAATCGACTGATAAATCACTTACATAAATACACCAAAAGGATCAAAAATTCTATTCATAGACTTAATTCGAACTGGAAACCTTTTAATAAATCTTAACAAGACCCAAAGTCACCTTAAAAAGCAATCATTATACTAATTTGGAATAAATTTCACACATAAAATGAACCAAATTGAAGAACCAGTTGAATTAAGTTCATTCGATTTAAAACTGAAAGATTCAAAATATAAAAGATGGTCGCCGAAAATGGATCAATTTTTAGTAAGATTATTAAGAGACGTGGTTCATAGTTTTAATAAAGATGAAAAAGCTCAAATGAATAAAAAAGGTTGGGCTTATGTTTGTAATGAATTAAGAATTGCAAATCCTGAAACTGTTTATTCAACTTATACAAAATATTCATGCCAACAACATCTTTATCATGTTATTCACACACGTTATAGAATGTGGTATATCTTATTAATGCATAATAAAAATAATATTAATCTTAATGCATATACGTATAAATGGAACCCAACACTCGGCAGATTTCAAATTTTATCAAATGATGAAGGTGTTATAACAGATTCAAATGCAATGAAATCAATAATGTATTCAAATAGATTATCTTTACCAAATTTAAATGAATTTCATAAAGGTAATATAGTTGTAAATGATTTTTTCCTTTCAAATAATTTTAAATATTTATCAGATTATCATAATGAAATTTTACCAATGATGATTCAATTAGATTCGAAATATTCAGAAGGTTTTGAAAATATTTATAAAGAAATCCCAATATTTGATTATGAAGGTTTCCAAATGCCTTATCTGGTGCCATTAAAATTGAAAAAAGTTTCTAAAAAGGGTTCATCTAAAAAATCAATAGACGATGAATCTCCAGAGGCACCAACTCCAAAACGTCAAAAATCAAATAATCAATCAACTACAAAGAAACTGAGACCAAACTTGTCAGAACAACAATTATCAAATGATTCAAATGTTAAAGATGCTGATACATCCCTTCTGGGCCAAGGTTTACAAAATGATTTATCTTCATCTATTCAAATTCCTAGAATGAATTCAGATACAGAGCAATTGAGTTCGTATTATCAAACTTTACCTCATCAATATAATCGTCAATTACCTGCTCATCAGCCTCAAATTATGCATCAACCATCTCAATATCAACCGTTACTTCATCAGCTGTTTATGTCTCAACAGCAGCAGCAACAGCACCAACAACAACCGCAACAACCACAGCCACAACCACAACAGGGTCAACAAGCACAACTGCAACAACAATCCCAAGCACAAGCACAATCCCAATCATCACAACCACATTCACACTCACATTCACACTCACATTCACAACTGCAAGTATATGGAAATCAAGTTTATTCACAGCATCAAGTATTACCACAACAATATGTTCAACAACTCCCACAACCTCATCATCCACTGTTTTCATCATTTCAACATCATGATCAAGCAGGCGATGAGAAAATTCTGTCTACTCAACATGAATTCGATAATGATTTAGTACCTAATTTAGCTATGAATTCAATGTCAAGTGCGGCAGCATCAACCCATCCATCAAGCAGTACAGCCAATACCCATGGTTCTGGGTTTAATCCAAATGTGGAAAGTTATACAAAAGATCGGAAATGGTTCAACAGATTATTTACATTATGTGAACTAAAATTAGTTACCAAACAAGAATTATTTGCAATTTGTGAAGCTGTAAATGATGAAAAAATTCCAAGAGCAATGCTAAATATTTTAGATCCTTATGAAGGTGATGAACCAGTTATACCTCTTAAAGATGAAGAAATAGCTAGAAGGGTTAGGGATTATATGATTCCTATGACTTTCATGAGATCACAATAGAGTCAAACAACAAACAAAAAGAAAAAGAAAAAGAAAAAGAAAAAGAAAAAGAAAAAGAAAAAGAAAAAGAAAAAGAAAAAGAAAAAGAAAAACAAGAAACAAAGAATAGATTAGAATTGGAGTGGGAAATTTGTCATTATTATGTATATTAGTATTAGAAATGTGAACAAAGGAAATAAAAATGAAATAAAATTTATAAATAAATTGAAAAAAAATGTGTAAATGTATAGTACAAAGAAATAAATATTAAATTATGGTGGTAAGAATTAAAACTTCCAACCTCTAACTTGAATATTGTGATGCAGTGGCCTTTTTACCAAAGGTTGTAATGGTTCTAGTTGAAAGACTATCATCTCTTCTTAAAACGTTATCATGTGGTGGAGAATTTGAAGATTCAGATTCATTGATAGCTTCAAGGTTACGATTAGTTAATTGTGGTTTATAATTTGATTGAGATGCAGTTGTATCCGATCCAACAACTGAAATTGAGCCTTTCATTGAATTTATATCTTGAGATGGATCCGATGTAGTAAGGAAACCTTTCTTTGTTGGCGATGCAGGTAATTGAATTGATTGTAAAATTTCATGATTTGATAAATTGATATTTTGGAATATATGACTTGATTGTAAACTGTATAATGGGTCATCAGAAGAAATAATATTTTTATGAACGAATTTTGGTTCGTTTCTTGTTGGTTGATGAGTATCTTCTTGTTGGGGTGGTTCAGGTCTTGGATCTCTTATAAATGTAGATAATTGACTTGATAAATCATCTAAATCTTGTAAAATTGAAGTATTGGTAGTTGATTGAGATTTTCTATGAGTTTTATCAAAATTTTCAGTTGACCCTTCTCCACTTGTTCCACCACTAATACCAGTTACATTACTATGTCTTTTATTTTCATCAAAAATATTAGATTGTGTAGTAGTATCATTAATTCTTGAGTCACTATTATTTATTGGGTTATTACTTGATAATGCAAGTAAATTAATACTTGAACCAGCACTAATACTTTCAAAATTTTCTGTACTTCTTCTACGATTATTTAACAATGTACTAGTATTCGATCTTAATGAATGATTTCTACTTACTCCCAATGGTGGAGTTCTTGAGACTTTATCAGATTCCGAACTTGAAAAAGTTTCAACAGATCTATTAATTGGTTTTAATTCGAATAATGAAGGTTTTGAAAAATCTGGTATATCTTCTTCCATCATTTGTTGATTTGATTTATTTAATTCACTACCAATATTACTGCTTTTTCCACTAATTGGGTTTCTAATACCGAATGGCGAATTAGGATTTGAACCAGTTGGGAAATTTGATTCCAATGGAGTTCTTGGTGTAACATGTCTAACAATATTCATTAATTCATTAGTTGAAGCAGTACGTCTCAGTTTATTTTCACTTTTAAAATTTTTAGAATTAACATCTTCCATTTCTCCATCAACTGGACTTAAAAGTTCAGATTTAATTTCAAAATCTCCAAACATATCAGATTTGTAACTGAATTGTGGTGATGGCAATAATCCTGAATACATTGATTGATTTGGATCACCAGATTTAGCAGTATGAATAGAATCATTATCATCATTATCAGAATCTGTATTCACAAGTTCAGGTATATGACTATCTCTAATTTGACGATCAGTATCGCTACTACTATCACTACTTTCATTATCTGCCTCAATTCCATCATCAAGGTCTTTCTTGTTTGAACTTTTACCAGTATATCCATTTTGCGTTAATCTATAATCTATTTTAGCAGCTAAGGTTCTCCTTAATAATATTTCAAATAACAACTTTTTATTAAAATTATCAATATCGAATGGTGTAACCATTGTACTATCTAATTCATCAGGGAAATAATCTGTGAATTTTGGTGGTATTTTAGTTTTTGATTCAAATGATTTGGTTCTATACTTACTATAAACTGAATCTAAAAGATTAAATTCTCTTGTAAATTCAGATTCAGGGAATGGATTAAACCCATTTTTAGTTAATGAGGATGTAAATGGGGCTGATATTTGAACTTTTTTCATATGAGGTGATACTATAGTGAATACATTTTGATCATTTATATGAAAAACCCTTGAAGTTTTCTTTAAAACTGGTTTACGAGTTATTATATTGGAATAATCAAATAATTTCATTTTTTTAGGTAATAATTCATGAACTAATTTTGATGCATTAGAATTTTGGAAAAATTGATCTAATTCCTCTTTGGTATTAAATTTTGATCTACCATATTCTTTTAATAATCTATATGTGGAAGTTTTCTTTAATGAAGTTTGACGTTTAACGGGGAATAAAAATCTTAATTTTCTAAATCTACTACCTTTAGTCTTAGATTTAGTATTACTTCCTCCATATTCACTGCCATATAGATCTTGATATTTATCTTGCTTCTTTTCTTGATATTTCCCTCTATAATCACTAAAATTTGATTGTGTATCGAAACTTGGTGTATGAACATCTAATGATCTTTTATTAAACATTTTATTCCTCCTAACTATATTGTACCTATTTCTAATTGAACTTGATCTTGAAATAATTGAACCTGATCTATTTAAATCACCTGCATCAATCAATGTTACAGCTGGTGGTATATCACTTATAATTCTTGAATTTGATTTACCAGAATTAGTATTCGAATGTGAATGTGAATGTGAATTTGTATTTGTATTTGTATTTGTATTTGTGTTTGTCTGTGTATTTGAATTTGAAGTAGTATTATAATTGGTGGTATTATTTAAAGTGGAATTACCATATCCATAAGTTTGTCCTGGATTATAAAGATTATGTGGTGTACTTGGCATAACAGGGGTAGTTGGTATTGTTGGAGTTTTAAAAGATATTCCGGACCATCTTTTATTTTCACCACTACTTTTGCTATACCGGTGCTTATCTTTATCATTACTATAAATGACATCAAATGGATTAGATACAACTCTTTTATGAATGAATACTGATTTATTTTGTGCTTGCGTTTGACCTTGTGCTTGATTTTGATTCGTACTACTCTCTAGTAAGTCATTAGACCTTGAATGTGAATGTAATAGTCTTTCATTACTCCCCAGTGGAGCCAATGAATGTGATGAGTATGATAAGTTCAAAGCAGCAGTTTCAAATGAACCCAGTGAACTATTTAATGTCAGCATCTTCTCCTCTTCTCTTTATGTTACTATTTCCTATCCTCTTAACTTCTAGTATCTATCAAACGTAAGTGCTATGATCAATCAATTGATTCTGTGTTCCTGATCTGAAATTATAGAATTTTTTTTTTTTGGCTTTGCCGTTTCCTTCTAATTTATCTCTTCAAATCATCAAGTTGGATATTATTAGGTAAATGGCTGGTACATTTTCCCTTAAAAGACTTTCCTCACAGAAAACGAGAATTTTGCAACCCTCCTCTTAGCAGGGGTTAACAACGGATCCTGATATCACGGGTTCACGACAAGTCATCCACTTACAACAGATGTGAAGTCGCGCCCTCGTAAACGGCATTTGTCGTCTAAATTGTTTTTTTTTTTTTGGATCTTTTTATTTTTATTTGTAAACAGTTGGAAGTTTTGAGAAATTAACTGATCGAATAAAATGGATAAATTAAAGGAAGTACGTATCATTTATCAATTTTAACGATGATTCATAAGGTAATGGGCACAAAAAATCATCAATCGAGTGATAAAGGCATATGCGGTTGAGATTTAGGAGTTTATAGCTTTGAAATTAATCGTTTAATGGGTGTTGTGGATTGGCGGGTGGTCAATTTTCGTGACACGAATCAGATCAGTGGGAATTTATTAGATTTGCCATTGATATTAAAGCGATTAACCTTAGACTTATTATACTCAGATAATATGATTGAAATATAGATTATTTGATGATATATGTCATAAGGGTGACGAATTGTCTTTTATTTAATCGATTTAAATTATTGGAATCCCGTCGTTTTTTTACTCGGTAACATAGCCAATTACAAAAAGAATGATAACTAACCAAATTTCTAGAAAATTAATAATTTAAAATTGGATGCTGAAAAATGGCAAGAAAAGGCTGATGATTTAGGTGATAAAGTTAAAGAATTAGAACAAGAAGCTTTAGATAAAGATCATCAAATTCAAGCATTAACTAGAAAAAATCAAGTTTTAGAAGAACAAGTTGAAAAATTAGAAGGTGATTTAGAAAGCCATAAACAAACCGCTGATGAATCAACTAATTTAAAATCAACTAATGATAACTATACCAAAAAGAATCAACAATTAGAAGATGATTTAGAAGAAGCTGATAAAAATTTAAAAGTTACTACTGAAAAATTAAGAGAAACTGATATAAAAGCTGAACAATTAGAAAGAAAAGTTGCTTCTTTAGAATCTGAAAAGGAAGAATGGGAAAAGAAATATGAAGAATTAACTGAAAAATATAATTCTGTTAAATCTGAATTAGATGAAATTTCTCAACAATTAGAATCTATGTAATTGGATTTTTTATAGTTATTATTTCAACCTTCTTTAATAATATAGTGAATTCTTATCTTTGTCTCTTTCTATTCATTTTGTAGTTTGTCTTTATAGTTTGCCTACGTTTGGTTTCAACACTTTTACACCATTTTTAACCCTTTTGTAACTTTTTTTTGGTAAAGGAATGGTCATACAAAGCATTATCATGCAGGTCAGTAGTATTACGGTCACAGAAGGTAAATACAGGCCTAATATACCTAAACTATAGAAAATATATAAATTTTCATTTCAAGGGTTTTAAGGTGGAGTTCGGCTGTTTCGTGCTCATCTCTTCCCGATTTACTTTGATCTAACACCCCTAAATCCAATTTCCAATTATCTATCGATTCGGTCATACTATTCCAACCTCTAACAACTTACATAAGTAACTAAGTGAACTTACAGGCCAAGAAAACACTTGATTTACAGGATACAAATGATACATCAAAGTGATTATATGGCCGCGTTGAAAAAAAAAGACTAGGGGCCCAGTAAAAGACTATTTCAACATAGTACAGAATCCCATGCCTATAATCGATACGTTACGCCGAAGGCTCAGTCACCGTCTAGAGTCACATCAAATAGATGAAGATTATAGTCCAAGAAACTCAAGAAACCATAGTGGTACAAATTCTATAACTAATGAATATGAAACACAAGAGCAATTTGAAACAGGGGATATGGTCCCATCTTATGAGATTTCTCAAATGATTCATGAACAATATCAAGCACAGGGTCAAATTCCAGGACAAGGGATAATGAATCAAGCGCCTATAAATGGGCTAGGAACTTTAGAAATAGATCATGGAGTTTCAGTGCCACTAATGAGTGGATCAAATTCATATTCAAGTACAAATATTCAATTACAAAATCAAGGACAAGTTGGATATAATATACCAAGTTACGATAATATACGACGTCAATTATCAAGTAATCATTTGAATCAAATGCAAGAATTTCAATCACAAAGTAATTCTACAATTTCAGGGGAGAATTCAATAATTATTGGACCAAACTCAAATAATTCAAGTAATAATTTAAGTAATGGAGTTAATAAATCTTTAAAAAATATTGGTTTACAATTTTTAAATGCAAGACAACATTTTGCATTAGCTTGTTGTAGAGATCTTTCATTAATTCCATGTATTTTAGGATTATATAAATCTTGGAAATTGGTTTTCATAGATTCAGATTTATATAATTCGGCTTCTTTAACTTCAGCAAAATTACCTGAACATTTCTTAACTGGAGTTTGGTGTATTGTTGCAGGATATTTATCTTATTCAGTTTTAGATAGTTTAATGATTAGATGGATTGTAACTTATTCAACTGGGGCTGCGATCTTAAGAATGCTTTCAATGTCTACTATCATTGTATCAATTGAACAATATTTGTTAGCTACATTCACAGCAAATGGTTATAAATATGGTTTACATATATGGATACTAATAAGTTGTTGTTTAACTGGAGTTTATATAGGTCAAAATTTTGTTACATCAAATTTAGATTTAAAGGGTAAACAAAGAGCAAGATTCTTTGATTTTTATAATATTGTTGTTTTCGCTGTTGTTCCCGTTGGTTTAGCAAGTTTTATAACAATGATTGGACTTTTAAGATCACTTTTAATCGTTAGATTGGATATTCAAAAGGAAGTTTTCACTATATAACCTGTTTTAAAACAGAATAAGAATAATAATAATAATAATATAACTATATATTGCTCCACCTGTTTTAGTTCATAACCAGAAGAGTGTAAAAAGGTTTCATTTGATTTTTCTTTCATGATACCCGTACATAGTGTAATATAATACAAATTAATTCTCACTCTCAAAAATTTTTCACTGAAATGCCTGTTCATATTTACGGTAAGGCCTTGAAGGCTAACTCACTTGTAGTAGTATGTATCCCTATTCACACACACCTGTGACCATACACATGTGGTATACTGAGTTATACAAGCATTATACTAACGAATCAGCACGAATTAGCTAAAAAAATATTTGGTGTAGGACCAACAGTAGCCAAAGGAATCACTGCAAGAGTTGGACTATATCCAAGAATGAGAATGAGTGAATTAACTGAACCACAAATTATGTCAATAAATAAGGAGTTGAATGAATTAAAGATTGAAGGTCAGTTGAAACAAGAAATCAATGACAATATCAAATTAAAGAGAACTATTGGTTCTTATGCTGGTATTAGACATGCTTTAGGATTACCAGTAAGAGGTCAAACCACTCATACTAATGCTTCTACAGCTAGAAGATTAAACAGGGTTCTTAGACACAAGTGATCCATTGGTTTACTGAAGGTTGAAATGTTAGATGATCATGTATATATATATTTAAAAGAAAATAATATCACGAGTATAAAAAAAATACACTATTTACAAACCCTTTTCCTCTTGTTACCTCTTAGTTTATTTCTTTTCATTGGCCATTTGCTTTTGTCTCTCTTGCTCTATTCTTAACCTATACTTCTCTTTAGCTTCAGGTGTTAAATCTAACGTCATACTATCTAAATATTTAATCTTAAATCCTAATCCTTGATTCTCTTTTTTCCTTCTTTCAACTTCTTCAGGTGAATGTGGTGTAAATTTGACATATTGGAAATCTTTCCCATAAGAATATGTGGCATAAGCTCCTAAAACGGTGGCTATCATTGAAACAATAACCCTGCCCATCATGGGAGGTTCAGGTGGTAACTTCATCGATGGCATTTGAGGTATAATTTTTGAGAAATCAGAACAAGAGTGTTTAAAAGTATAATTATACAATCAGTTTGAATGATAAATTCCTGATTTTTTAAACTATTGATCCTTTACAGAGTTATTAGAATCTAGTTAGATTATCGAATTTCAACTTCTTTCACTTTTAAAAGAGATTCCCATCTTAAAGTTTTGAACACTTGTCGTGTTGATTATAACTCTTCTCTCTTAGAACCAAAGAATACCACAACTAAAATCTAACACTTTAACTCATTTAACATTCAGCTACTAACAACCGAACCCTCTAACACCATCCATTCTCCTTCATTTATACAAACTTTTGGAATCCGTTTAATATCCGTTATTTAACATAAGCATTCACACTTTCGCAATCAAATAATTATACCCCATGCAATCAGTATTTATATTCATATACACTTATTTACTTGGTGGGATAACGTTTCTACCAATTCTTCTAATAACCTTCATATATCTACACCCGAAAGTCAAATCAGAAGAAGATGAAGAACTAGAAGAATCATTAAAAGCTGGTGAAATTGAAGAAGAACAGAAAACTGGAATCAAAACTTACAAAGCAGGTTGGATTACAGTTACTCAAGATTATATAGAATCAGCTGATGATATCCCATCCACTGCACAGTCTATAAATGAGACTCATGATAATAAATCCGCTTATTCAACGTTGTATAAACTAGTGAAAAACTCAGAACCAGATCATGTTGATCAAGATCAATTAAATCAACTGCAAGCTAATGGCGGCAATATTAATAATAATGAAGATAAGGTTAAATCGAACCAAAAGAAACATAGGTTTTATGCTGTTTTGAAACATGGGAATTTGTTTTTATACAAGAATCAAACTTTGAAAGATGTCAAACATGTGATTGTTTTATCTAATGAGCTTGTTACTTTATGGCCAAGAGATAGTATAGATGGTCAATTGTTTACTAAAAGAACAGCAATTTGTTTAATCAAAAAGGATTGGACACGTCCTAGAAGATTGTCAGAAAGTATTGGAAAAGAGAAATTAACAATTGATGATATTTTAGATCCAATTAATAATTTATCACCTCCAAAATCATCATTTTTCGTTCATTGTGATACAAATATTGAAAAGGAAGATTGGTATTTTGCTTTAATTAGAGCTACTAAAGTCGAAGATGATACTAGTAATTTGAGTGCTTCAGTTTATGCTAAAACTTCACATTTCGAAACTGATGAAATGATTGATTTGATTCAATCATTATATAGTTCTGAAGGTCAATTACAAACCAAATGGTTTAATGCATTAATGGGTAGGATTTTCCTTTCATTGAAAAGAACAGAAGTATTACAGAATTTCTTAGTAACAAGAATAACTAAAAAATTAAATAAAATTAAAACACCTGGATTTTTGGATAAATTTAAATTAGGTGAAGTTGATCCAGGTACGTCAATTCCTTTCTTCACTTACCCTGATCTTAAAGAAATCAATCCTAATGGAACTATAATCTTCACAGCATATGTACATTATCATGGAAGTTTATCATGTAATATATCGACAAAAGTTAATTTAAACTTCGGTTCCAAATTCACACAAACTCAAGTTGATGTAGTTTTAAAAGTTACATTACAAAAACTTGAAGGACCTGTAATTTTTAAAATAAAACCGCCACCAAGTGAAAGATTATGGTATAGTTTTGAAATTGAACCTATAATGAATTTAAAAATTGAACCAATTATCAGTTCAAGACAAATGACTTATAATATCATTACAGGTGCAATTGAAAAGAAATTCAAAGATGCAATCAAGGAAAGTTTGGTTTTGCCACATTGGGATGATATAGTCTTCTACAATACCGAGGGTGAACTTTTCAGGGGTGGAATCTGGGATAAATCTTCTAGACCAAATAGTAAAACACAATCACCTAATGAAGGTACAAGTGACTCCGAAGACTTGTACGATCCTAATTTTAAAACACATGAATCTTCAATCAGTGATATGTCCAAAGAAAAGGATAAAGATAGTCGTTCGGAAATCTCTGTTGATTCCAGCAATGCAAAATTGAAATTAAGCAATACATTAAGTGATTTTTCAAAGAAAATTAAAAGATCAAAATCAACTCACACGGTAAGTATCAATGGTGATAATTGGCTATCGGATGGGTCTGTAACCGAAAGAGAATCAGTAAATGAAAAAGATAAAGATGCGTCAAATAATATTAACCAGGCAAAGGCAACAATCGGTAAGACTTGGAAAAAAATTGGAGACTGGTACTCCAACACCCAATCTGGACAACGTAATATCAGTTCAACTTCCGTTGCAAGCGCTAATAGTAATTCCAACACAGGTAATGTGAACTCCAGCTCAACTAATGCTGAGAAACTGGAATACCATAAGCCGGAAATGATACTGAATAGAAGAAGACCAAGACAACCAAGTAGCGAGGGCAAGAATTTCATCCCACAAACAACTAATGTTCCACCATCACCCTCCTCATCGTATGAAATGTTCACTAAATCGACTGATTTGGAATTATTGGGACATTCAAGGAAAGGATCTAAAGTCGATAATCTCTTCAGTGAATCACATGGATCTCCAAGAATGCATCGTTCTTCAAGTTCAAACTCATATTCAAGCTATACACTTCCTGAACCACTCAAACCAACTACCACGGATGAAATTAAAGAGTTTGATCCTAAGAGTCTTCCTAAACACTTGGATTTTGGATCTAAAGAGAGTAGTGTGGCACCAATGACTACCATCGAACCAATATTATCCCTACAAGGGTCCACGACTTCATCATCCGCTACTGGTGATCAAACATCATTAAATGATCCATTCTCAGATGGTTTGAAGGCATCAGATGTTAACTTGGTCTTCAATGATAGTGAATTAAGTCCTACCGTTAAATCCACACCAACGCTTGCAACACACGAAATACTCAACCACATAGGAACCATCAATGATCATGAATCATTAGGATCTACAGAAAGTAAGCTTCATCGCAAGTCACCACCACCATTATAAAGAAAAAATAAATTCTAATATACATTTTTATGAACTTTTATTCTATAAACCACTACTTCCTTTTAAGCTTCTTATATATATGGACCCCAACCACCGTACATCTGACACAAATTATCCCTTGATGAAGCCTGTTGAATCAAAATATCAACTTGCCCATGGATATTCATAGCAACACCCTCATTCTCCTCCAACAACCCTCTGATTTTCCTTCTTACTTTCCTAAGATGTTTCCTTGGATCCACCTGATTTTTCCAATCTAATAATGGATCATGCAACAATGTTTCCAAGATATTCATCAATGATGTTTCACTCTCCCTCAAGATACTTAAACTTACTTCACATCCACGTCTGAAAGTACCTTCATACTGTGTTATACCCATAGCATCAACCATATTCTCAGTTAATCTAAACGGAACAATTTCAGGCGTGGGTAAATGTAAACCTTTCTCAAACAAACAATCGAAATCAATATGTAAAACGGATCCAGTTTTCTTGAAAAATAATATGTTTTCACAATGTCTATCACCTAACCCAATTATGAACCCGACAATAGACATGACCGCTGAAGTTCTAGTGAATGAATTTCTAGCCAAGTACCAAGACATTGGATCACTGAACTGATTGATAAACCAACGGTATAAAACTGGTGGATTTTCTTCTAAAACCCCATTAAAGAATTTAAGTAATTCAGCCTTAGCTGTAGTTATACCACTTTCACTTTTAGTTTTATATATTCTTTGAGCGTTAGTTAAACCTTTGAATATTTTAACATCTTCAACTAATTTACCTGACCTTCTCCTTTCATCGTTCACTATTGATTTCATAGTTACAACATTAGAAACAAATTCAATGACTCCTAAATTCTCAGTTAATGGAACAACAGAATAATTAGGAATAGTCAAGTTTCTCTTACGTGCTTCATTATTCAAACTTAATAATCGATTAACCATAGTAGTAAACTCAACAACTTTTGCATCCTTTCTAGTATCATCTTTCTTAATCATTAACCTATACGGTTTACCATCTGACCCTCTTATTGTGATTTGTTTAGGCATTTGTAAAGAATGGAAAACATTAACTTTATCATCCACACCATTGAAAGTAATTAATGAAGATCTAGGGAATGCATTAACTTCTTTCTTCAAATGATTATGAGATGGGATTCTAATTTCTAAATTGGATCTTACTGGTATAACAAGTGAATCAAAAGGATCATTCAAACTAGTGATTTTTAAATCTTTACTTAATAATGCCTTTCTTGTACCCTTTTTCAATGGGAATTTAGCTATTTCAATTAATGTTCCGAATAATTCTTCACTATTACTTAATAGTTCCTTATTATTGAATTTACTTAAAATTCCTTGAACTCTATCCCTTCTTAAATTATCATTAGAATGTGAATGTGATAAAATAAACCACAATACATGTTTTGGATATAAATTTAAAATTTTTAAAATAATCTTACTTAATAATCTATAAGATGGTTCATGTTTATGATTTATCCTTGAAAGCATTTGAGTTATTGATGTATACCAAACATATGCCGGGATCGATTTAAACCCATTATCAATTAAATTAACTATTGAATTTAATTTTATGGTAGTTTCCCTATTAGAATTCGATTGTAATGCAAAATCTAACCAGATAGTGATTAATTTCGGTAAAATTTCATAAATATAGGTTGCACCTAAACTTAAAGATTTTAAAAATAATTTAATTGTTAACTCTTCGTAAATACCATCATTAAAATCTTTTGATTCTCTTAATTTATCGTAATATTTACCTAATGAATAATACGGTTTATCCCAATCATTAACCAAATCACAAGATTTCATATACTCTTCAACAATCGTACTTGAAGAGCTGTGATTAGATTCATCCAACCATTCAGCGTATTTCAACTGGATCTTAACTTTCGATGAATTATTACTATTCTCGGCATAATCACTTGATTTAATAAGAAGTTCTAGTTTCTTGATAGCGTCAGTTTGTTTACCTTGAGCCCAAATCAATTGAGCGTATTCAAATTCAGCATCTTTAGAACCAAGCAACAACGATTTTAAAATACTTGAAATTGCAATATCGAATTTTTCATTCTCTCTAGATAATTCTGCACACGCTAACAATGTATCTGAAATTTTATCCTCCAAATTAAATTGGATATTAAACATGTTATGAACAGACAATAACTTCCATCTAGATTCGAAACTTTGATCAGTATTGTTTAATCTAGATTTAATGATATTTAAACTATTACCATTGACAGTATCATTACCATTATCATCAAATTTCACACTAGACAGATACGATTCATATAATCTAGATAAATCGTAAAGTGAATGCAACTGCAACATCAACTTTGAATTTCTCGAAGAAGATGAAGACGAACTGGATAATGAGTTCCCTATAATCTTTTGGATCTTCTCAACAACAACAGGTAAATGATTATCATTATTTGAAACTTCATTCCGTAATCCTTCAGCCAAATTAAGAATTATAATACTGAACACATCTTGTGGTGTGCCTATTGATTTCGTAATAAACAACCATTTATCAAGTTCCTTAAAATCAGTCAACATTGAAGCTTGTAATCCTGACATTGACCATTCCAAGGGGATCTTAGTCACACCATTACTAGAAATATCATTACCTAAATTATTCAACACCTGGTCATATGAAGCATGATCATTCAAGAAACTAAGTAATTTAGTCTTATAGTTAGTTTGTTCAACCGAATCAAATTTACTCAAGACTTGGAAAGTCTCCTGTGCTAATATCCAATCCGAATCATACTGGAAAGATTTCAATTTAATAAATGGGTCAGAATTCAGAATGGGGAATTTCTTAAGTACACCATCAAGAGCATCTAAATCGTTTATATCAGCGTAAATTGAATGTAAACTTGTGCCATCACCTAAATCATCTTTAGTCAAATCATTATTTTCTATTATCCTATTATCTTTCCTGAAAGACTGTTCGAAATAAAAAATAGTTCTTTCGTAACTATTACATTGACTAGATTTATAAGCAAGTAATTCCAAAGGTATTGAATCAATAAATTTTTTAATTAATTGTAAATTCTTCTTCATTTGTGATTTATACTGTTTACTTATTTCTTCCAGTTTATAAATTAAAAATTCAGTAGCTGATGAATACCATTGATTAAAATAATCTAAAACTTCAAAAATAGTCTGGTAACATAATTTAAGACTTTCAATACTTTCAGTTGAAACCATGGCAGAAATATCAGTTACCAAAATAGATTTAAATTCAGTTAATAAATCATCAAAAGCATTTTCTCCAACTTCATCAACTTGATTATTAATTTTTAAAATATGAAATAATGCCAAATGTTTCAATAAATAATTACAAATTTCATTATCCCTATACTTCACCAACGCATTAAAAGCATCAAATAAATTCTTTAAATTACCATTTGAACTTGAATTAATCGGTCTTTTAATCAAATCGGCAGTCAATTCGTATAACCAAGAATCAAATAATTTCCCATCTTTAAAAATTGGGTACTTAACAGGAACATAGTTTAAATTTTTAGCATAAAATTTTGAATGTAAAAATGGAGTTAATGTAGATTTAGCAATATCACTAAACTTATTCCATACTTTTAAATGTTCTTCAGAAACATTCGAATTCAGTTTAATTATTTTCCCATCTAATTTCAAAACTTTTAAAAATTGTTGCATTGAATAACTATAATACATTTGTTTAACTGGATCATTAGAAGCCCAAAAACTAATAATTAAGATTTTCTCTAAGAAATCATTTAAAAATATCGAATTTTCAGTATAATCATTAAAATAATGAATTAATGTAATTTGATTCTTGATAGTTTTTAAATTAAACCTATTTGAATCAACTGCCCCAATAATTGATAATGCCTTAGCACAATTTTTAGGTATATCACTATCATCCAATCCTTTATCTTCCCCCTCTTTTTCAAAATCATTCTCATTTTTACTATTCTCTAACTCACTAATACTTGATTCATTCCCATTATCAACCAGTGATTTAAATTTATTTGCGGTATCCAATAAAGAATTAATAAGGTTTAAAATGGAATTAACAGATTCAGAAGAAATAGATTCTCTTGAAAATTCCTGTTGGATTGAAACTTGATAAGATAACGTAAAATTAATCAAATCTTTCAAACATTGTTTCACCACGTACTTATTCAAAGTTTTCAAACGTCTAGTGAATTCAGGGAAGTAACTTATTTTGGAAGAAATTTTCAAGTTCTTGAAATTGGACTCTAATTTATAATCAGTTATTAATGTTGGCAAATACGGTATTGAAAAATAGTACAAGATATAATTATTATCCAAATCCTTAATCTCAATGAACAATTTCTTTATGATTTCCACTGCTAGGGTTTTCGACCTAGACTCTAAATGATTAAATTTCTGGAAAATAATAGAAATAATAATATCAAAAAGCGAAATCAAACTCGAAGTATTCAAATTTTTAACCAATATATTAAGCACATTCATAGCCACATACTCAAACTCAGAATTATCAATACATGATTGCAAACAACTTGAAATCTGACCTAAAACTGAACTAGTAGCATCGATATTATAAGTTATCAAAAACTCAATTGATTTCAAACTCAAAATCTTCTCGTAATAAGGAGTCGTAATCTGGTTAATGCATTCTGAAATTTTTTGAATTATTTCTAAAATATGCTCATCTATCAAGTACTTGATATAATCAATTTGATGGAAATTCCTAATTTCCTTACGGGATAAATTTGTTCCAGACAAATTTATAGATTTTTTAGCGGTAAACTCCAAAGCATTGAAAATATTAACTTGATTTTTAACTTTACCATTCCCGTCATAGTTTATCTGAAGTAATATTTGCCAAGTTATATCACCGAAATTATCAAATAAATCATCAAATTTGGAAAATTTCCTGTACTCTGCATTTTTCAAAACTGTAACAATGAATTTTTCATCAATCTTAGGTTTATCATTCTTAACTAAGAAAATAGCGATGATCCTAGATAAACAATCTTCAATGACTTTCTCCTTAGTTTTATGACTGGCATTAGCTATATCTTGAATATAATCATATTTATAATAATCTAATAAATGTGGAATTGTATAATCTTTCGTACGATTAAGTAAATAATTTTTATCAACTCCTAATAATCGAACTATTTTATTCAAAACTAAATTCAGTTTAATTAACCTTACAGCTACAACTGGTAAAAATGGAATCAATAATTTATATGGAGTTATAGATTTAGCATCAGCTATATGGATAATATTCGTATAAACTAAATTTACATGGTGCTCATTTGATTCACCTAATAAATCGATAAATTTTAGTATTAACGCATTAAGCCAATCTCCAGTACACACTATCGCCACATTCAGTAAAGATTTAATTGTTGATTCACCAAAATTAATCCTTTCAGATAATTCAATACTATTTAATTTTGAAAATATTAATGCAAATGTTGATTCTAAACTATTATCTTTAACATTTGAAATTAAAAATAACGGTAAGATTCTAGAAGCTAGTAATCGAATATCTCTATTCCCATGATTTTCCAAAATACTTAAAAGAAACTCCAACAATGGATCCACTTTATCCTTATAAGCAATCAGCTTATATGAAGCAAGAAGATTATAAACTGAAATCAAAAAATTACACATAACCAATGGGTTAAGGTGACCTTTAAATGGTAAGATTATATCGAAATAATATTGCCTTATTAATTTATTCGAATCTATTGATGGACGATTATCAGAAACTAAATTATAATAGTTTTTAATCGAGTATGATCCACATTTAATACAATCTTTCAATTCCATATCGTAATCACCACTAATCACACATGGGAACCTAGATAATGCTGACCAAGCAGTATACAAGACTTCATCACTAGGTGGCCCATTATTCACTACCTCAGTCACTTTCTGTAACCATGCATCATGATCGTAGAAATCAGATAAATGATGACCTAAGAAATCTAGCACATTATCTTGATTATTTAAAAGTTTTAGAATACCAATATTCAAAGAATTAAATTCAGGGTTATTATAACTTGGTAAATCAAATAGGATGTTATCATTTAAGATTTGATCATTAACTGATTTAAAAGATTTAAGTACTTGAGGTATTGGTTGTGGAATCAGTTGTTCATTCAAATAATAATCTAAATTCAATAAATTTATGAAATTTTGTAAAGTTTCAGATTTTATAGCGAATTCAAGTAATTTTAGTAAACTTATAGTTATTGAATAAACTAGTATATTTGAAGTTAATTTATTTTGAAAACAAGATAAAATCCAATCAATTAATAAATTTACCATTGAAAAATTTATAGAATAATCAATTATAATATTATCTGTTAAATTCATAATCATCAAAGATTTCAAATTATCCACATCCCCATTCACATTCAACGATACATTCAGATTAGATAATATGAACCATGCACGTTTCAACAAAATTTCAAATTCTAACAGATTTAAAGTTAATTTATGAGATATTTCATAATCATTCAAGATAGTTAAATAATTTATTAAAACTATTAAATCTTGTCTTGTTAAACTACTCAATTTACCCAATGCCGTCTCCACCAATGACTTCAATTTATCCTCCAATTTCTTTATAGTTCTATTCCTATAATTCAAATCATTGATATAACTTATAGATACATTGATAATAGAAATAATAAAATTTTTCAATAAAACATTATCAAACTTATCCAATTGATGCAACAGATTAAAAATCAAATATTCCCCTAAATCTTCTGTATCGAAATAAACACTTTTCACACTATTCTTAAATTCCATACTAATTCCAATATTAATTAACGATTTTTTAACAATTATCAACTGTATGGCGTCAAACACTTTACTTAGCACCTCTAAATTCGTGTCCCCGGACAAGACCTTGTTATTCACCACATATATCAAGTACTTGAGGAACTTCTCGAAGTCCTGGTTGTCTGCGTCATGGATAGTATCATTGATGTCACGTAGGAACACTACAAGTTCATCATCATTTATATCAACCATAGATCACAGTACGCGCATTGTTTCTTCCTGTTCTATCTGAATACATCATCACCAAAATTCTACGGAGTTAAATAAGGAGATACACCAAGGAATAAGTCAATTCGTATATAAGCACGGTAGAGAGATATCTCACTCATATTATATATATCTATCATTATAATCTAATCTAAAAGCTAAAAACGAAGCAAATTAATGAACTGGCCAATAACCAGGGAATAAATAATGCATTTTTTCTAATAATTCCTTCTTAACAGCTTTAGGATTAGTACTAACTGAAAATTTCATTGAGCCTTTTAAGTCTTCACCAATACCTAAACTATTAACTTCGAATTCCTTTTCAATAATTTCGATTAATTTCTCAGCTAATTTTGCAGCATTGGCAGAATTGGCTTTTAAATTACCAACAACAGTTTCAACAGTAACTGGTTCTTCATCAACATTCCAAGAATCGTAATCAGTTGACATACAAATCATTTGGTAAGCGATTTCAGCTTCTCTAGCTAATTTACTTTCTGGGAGAACTGACATGTTAATGACTGAACCACCCCAAGTTCTATATAATTGAGATTCAGCTCTAGTACTGAATTGTGGACCTTCCATACAAATAACTGTTAAATCATCAGATTTGATATCTTCTTTAGTGTGGAAAACAGGTGATAAATTTTCTTTATCGAAACCTTGTAAAAATCCAGATTTTGGAATATTTTCTCTAATTAATTTATTCAATTTTAAATCAAATGGTTCACCAAACATAGCATGAGCAACGAACCCCTTTTCAAAGAAAGTATGTGGTCTAATACCTTTAGTTCTATCAATGACTTGAGTTGGTAAAACGAAATCTCTTGGTTTGATTTCTTCTCTTAATGAACCAACTGCTGAAAAGGCAACAATAGCTCTAACACCAATTTTCTTTAATGCTGCCATATTAGCTCTATTTGGTACATCAGTAGGTAATAAATCATGATGAGCACCATGTCTTGCTAAAAATGCAACAGGGAAACCATTAGACATTTCACTAATAGTAATTGCACTTGATGGGAACCCCCATGGAGTTGAAATAGTTAATCTTGCAACTGGTTTTAAATTTGGTAAATCATATAATCCTGTACCACCAATAATTGCTAATTCAACTGGTTTATCATATGAATGTGGTAATTGGCTTAAATCCATGTTTGAAAATTCTTTTTTCATACGTAATAATACTTGGTATGGTCTAATTCCTTTAATGTTTGAACTTTAACTTGTGAAGAGTATACTATAAATGGTGTAACCTTAAAGTATCTCTATTATTCGTTTAGATGTACTGATGAAATCCAATATCAATTTTTTTCTTTGAGAGGATCGTGGGATATAAAAAAGTATTCACACGTACGCGAGACCACAGTTTTTTAAAGTTAACTTTTATATATTCTTTCTTTGTATGCTTTACATCTTATCTCCTACTTATATACTTTCTATGTGTTTAATATTTATTTATGGGTTTTTCTACGAGATCTATAAAATTTTGACACATAACCGGGGTCTAAAATAAAAAAAGATATCTCATCAGATCATTAAACTATGATATCATCGATCTCTCCTTCCCACTTCAACCATTCACTTCTCCTTCAACTTACCCCAATTCTCACAATCACTTCACAAACATCTCCACTCAACCCACCAACTAAAAATCATTTATATTCACGTCTCTCTACCAATCTTATACCATTTTTCCAATCAGTTTCCCACCACCACTCAACTAATTGAAATTTACATGTCGTTTAAACAACAAAATATGTGGTTCAGGAGCATGAGTCTCATAATGAGCCCACCCTAAAGATTGTGTGATTCCTAAACCTCTCCATTCTTCCTCCATTAAAATTCTTAAAGTACCAGTCTCAGGGTTGAAATAGTCTTGAGGAATAACCTTCAACATATTTTTAGGCAACATCACATGTCTGTACTCATGTGTGTCGTCACTATAACGTGGAGAATAATGGATCATATCCTGGAACTCTAAGATCCTTGACCTTTCACTATCTGTTAAATATCTTGGTTTATTCATGATGTTTAAAAAAAAAGAAACTTGAGCGCGATAGGTTTATAATAAGGAATGTAAGTTTAGAGTTTTAAATTTAGTTATTTTGGAATGTTTGTTGAAGGTTATTGGTAGAAGATGATTGAAAGACGTGTATTTAGATTGTTAGATTCCTTTGGTTGTTTCATTTATACTTGGCACTGAAGGAGGAAGTACGAGATATATTGATTTTTTAAATCAGATCGGCACACCACGGCTTCTCTTATTTACTCTTTAAATTATGAATGACTCTTCCTATTCCATTGATTACAATCTAATCAAATCATATAATCTGTTTCATCTTCGATCTCTACCATTAAAAACATAAAAATTCAAACCTCTATCTTAAAGAAATCGCGTAGACATGATATGAAAGATGACATGAATACGAAATATATCAATCCAAGAACTTTTAAATGTATAGATGGTGAAGAATTAACAGTTATTCAATCTGATGGAGATAATATACATCTAACCCCACCAAAAACAGGAATAATCCTACCAAATTCTAAAATTTCATCATTGATTCCAGAACTTGAAAAATATAAAGTACCTTTAATAATCCCATTAATCCCAATTGATACATTCACCACACATACAAGTCAACTACTAAATATCCCTATATGGATACTAATTGATTCCAAATCTAGTTTAGATGAATTTGAACTACGTAAATGGACCATCCATCCGAATCTTAATTTGATAGTATTTGAAAATTCACCAACTTTAGATATTTTATTACTAAATGCCATTCAAATAGTAAGTAATATCGATTTAAAAGATTATAAATCGAGGTTATTGAAAGATTATGAGTTTAATGAGTATATAATTGAACCATTAAATCCATTAAAAGATAATTTAGATCTTGAAGTATATGAAACTTTTGAATTAGATTCATTCAAGTACCAACAATATGAAAATGCAGTATCTTTAGCTATTCAAGATTTTCAAAGTTCAGGAATCGATCCTAAAATACTATTAATTGGTGCAGGTAAGGGAGGGATTTTAAAACGGATTATAAAATATACTAAAAATATATTTATAATTGATAAAAATCCAAAAATTATACCATTTTTAAAAACTTTTGAATTACCAGTTTTACAAATTGATGTAAGGGATTTTGATACTCTGAATTATGATATTATTGTATCTGAAATGATTGGATCATTTGGATGCAATGAAATGTTCCCGGAAGTATTAATTAATTTAAATAATAAAGTTGTAATCCCTAGTATGGTTGAAACATTAATTTCATTAATTTATACACCAATTAAACATAGAAGTCCATATTTAAATAATATTAAAAATTATTATTCATTAACTGAAACTTTTAAATTATGGGAATTTCAATATCCTGGAGGTAATGAACTCGATAAATCAATTGAGTTGAAGTTAGAATGTATCATATCAGGTAAGATAAATGCAATTATGGGAGTTTTCCAAAGTGATTTATATGGTGGAATAAGTATAAGTAATATAAAGAATAAAGATTATTGTAAATCTTGGTTCCCTTTAATTTTACCAATTGATGAAATTCAAGTTGAAATTGGGGATTTTATAGGTTTAAAATTTTTTAGAATTACTGGATTAGAGGGATTAGAGTATAATTGGGAAATTAATGGTAAGAAATATGTGTATAAAATATAATTAGTATTTACTAAATCTATCCTCTTTATGTTTGTGACTACTCAGACTAAGATGCAGATGCAGATGCAGATTCATACTATGTTTCTTCTTTCGTATTTTCCCATCTATATGTTTCATTGGATCTAATCTACTCATTGGATCAAGTTTACTCATTGGATCTATTTTTTTCAAATCTTTATTTTCTCTTTTCCAACCGCCTTTATCTTTATCTTTATCATTATCATTACTTTTCACATTACTTGGTACATCATACATCCAATTCAATTTATTCATCTTTAATTTATCTTGTTTAGAAACTTGACCAAATTTTGATTTTAATTTAATTAAATCATTTAATTCCTTTTCTTTGATTAATTCTTCTTCTCTTTGTTTAATCTTATTAAATTCTTTTAATGCCTTTTGTTCATTTTCCCAAATTTTAGTTTGATTTTTAACTAATTTTGGGTTCCATGATTTCTTTAAATTTAAATCACCTGCCATTGAATTTGAGAGATGACTTTCTGCGCATATAAATTTTTATAGCGATAAGAAAGAGAGACTGATAAGTGATAAGAATAATAGAAATAGAAAGATTAAGATCAAGAGTGATATTAATAATAAGAGTAAAATGAATAGAATAAAAGAAGATAAAAGGGCAAAAAAATAATGAAATCTGATTAATGCTAAAACCTAACCTATACTTAAAGAACATTACTTTAATAAGTAATAATAATTTAATAAAAAGGAATATATAAAACCATTCCTTTTCGTTGATGTAATTTTTTTCTCTCTTTTTTTTTTTTTTTTCAATAATATCTGTAAATAGCTGTAAATAGCTGTGTATATATAATTGTATAAAAAATTCCTTCTCTTTCCTGTATGTTTTTTTCTTTTTAAAACCCATGAATTTTGATATTCTTTTTTGGTAATTCTAATCTTGTAACTAAAAATTCAGAAACTTTAACTCTTTGATCACCTTGTAATTGAATAACTTCACCTAATTCTTCATCTTTAACAATATTACCATTACAAGCAAAATCTTTTTTTAAAACTTTTAAAATTTTTTTTAAGTCATATTCTTGTGGGAGACCTTGAACGGTAGTTAAAGTTTTTCTACCATTTCTTTGTTGGATTCTAATATGGATATAATTAGTTGGTTGAGCTTCCGAATCACCAGTATCAGCAAATGGATCAAAAGCGTTTAAATTTTGGATAGTTGACATGATTTAATTTGTGTTAATTTTTATCCTTTAAATGAAAATTTTTTTGGAGTGCGCGAAATGAAAAGTTTTTGTGCACGACACGAGAAATTGCAGTAATAATATTATATAGTAGTATAATATGATAATATGATAATATGATAATATGATAATATGATAATATGATAATATGATAATATAGTAGTATAATATGATAGTAGTATGATATGATAGTAGTATGATATGATAGAGTGATGTTATAATAGAGAATGGTATATTAATAGTCTCCTGAATATTAAAGTGCAGTTCTAACAACAACAGATTTACTTCCTACCAAAGGATGTGGAACAAACTGAAAAATTTAACACATGTTTTATAAAAAATAATTAGATAATTTAAATTAATATTATAATCATAATCTTTATATTATTTTAAATGTCTTTTATTATTATCATTTAATTCAATTATTTAAAATTATTATATAAAATAAGTGGTTTATAAATCATATTACTATTAACGTTTAATTTACTGGTGAGATTATAAACACCCGTACACCCACACAGAAATGGTTTTAATACGCCCTTAACACCCCTTTAATTCGTTCAAAATTCTCAACTTTTCAAACTTTCATAAGAAGATTTTAAAACTCACTAAAAGTATACCCTTTTTATTTTAAATAGGTATTAAGAGACATAAAGAATTAATATAGAGACATAAATTGATATTACAATTACAATTCCAATTCTCCATAATCCTTAATTTACTTTTCTCCAACAACAACAAAAAAATTGTCTTTTGATTTTAACTTGAGGATTCTATTCTAGTCTTTTGAAAGATTTATTTATTTTGATTTCATCCCAATCATCTAATTCATCAACTCATCTAATTCATCTAATTCAATTAATTCAATTGATTCAATTGTGGTTTTTTATTATTATTTCGTTACTTTGATTGCTTTTTAACTGTGTGTTTTTTATATATATATATATAGATCAAGAGATTTCAATTATGGCGAAAAATTCAAAAACTTCAAAAATAATTGATCCATTGAAAAATGTTGATTCTAAACAATTAAATGGAAAGGAAAAAAAAGAAGAAAAAGTTAAAGAAAGTGAAAAGAAAAAACAAGCATTTATTACAAGATCAATTTGGACATTTGTTATGTTATTCTTTTTCCTTTTAGTAATATCATCAGGTCATTTACCATTAATTGCCTTTGTTTTACTATTTCAAATCTTAACATTTAAAGAAATTATTCAATTAACTAATGCTCCTGCAAAGGATAAAAATTTAAAATTAAATAAATTTATTAATTGGCATTTCCTTTTCACTTCAATTTATTATTTAGATGGTTATTCATTATTTGAATTTTTTCATGATGAAATTTTTAAAAATAAATTAATGTTAGCTTTACTGGTTAATCATAAAATTATAAGTTATTTCCTTTATATATTTGGTTTTATAATTTTTATTTTAAATTTAAAAAAGGGTTATTATAAATTTCAATTTTCTTCATTATGTATAACTCATATGATTTTATTAATTGTTGTTTTCCAAAGTCATTTAATTATAAATAATATTTTAAATGGTATAATTTGGTTTGTTTTACCATGTACTTTAGTTATTGTTAATGATATTTTTGCTTATCTTTGTGGTATAACATTTGGTAAAACTCAATTAATTGCAATTTCACCAAAAAAAACAGTTGAAGGATTTATTGGTGCTTGGATTTGTACAGTATTTGCTTCAATTATTTGTTCATCAATTTTATCAAGATCAAATTATTTAATTTGTCCAGCAACAAATTTATCAACAAATATTTTAAATTTCCCTCAATGTGAACCAAATTCAATTTTTATTGATCAAATTATTCAATTACCATATAATATTAAATTTTTAAATTTTTTTGATTTTGATTATATAATTATTAAACCAATTTATTATCATTCAATTATTTTATCAACTTTTGCATCATTAATTGCACCATTTGGTGGATTTTTTGCTTCAGGTTTAAAAAGAACTGTTGGTATAAAAGATTTTGGTGATACAATTCCTGGTCATGGTGGTATAACTGATAGAATTGATTGTCAATTTTTAATGGGTTCATTTTCTTATTTATATTATCAAACTTTTATTTCTTCAAATAATATTAATTTAACAAATATTTTACAATTATCAATTATTAATTTATCATTTGATGAAATTATTCAATTGATTAAATCTTTATTAAAATTTTTAAATAATACTTCAATTTTAAGTGATGATGATTTATTAATTATTTTTGAAATTTTAAATAAACATCTTTAAACTAATTAATCATAATAATAATAATAACTAATTAAAACTAATTAAAACTAATTAAAACTAATTAAAACTAATTAAAACTAATTAAAACTAAAACTACTTACTACTAAATACTAAAATAATAAATACTAAAATACTAAATACTAAAATTCTAAATACTGACTAAAAGCTAGAAGAGTCACAAAGGAAAAGATTCAAGTTCTATAATATATCGTTTATAACGAAAAAGAACTGATAAAAAAACTTTATCAAGTGGAAATTGTAAGATAACATTATTTTTAATAGCCAGCCTTCAAATATATAATATATGGTCGCGTTAACTCATAAAAATTACCTCTAATTATTAGACGTGGAAAAATTCCATTTCAAATCCGTCAAATGTACGTCAAGGCTCATTGTTTTATGAAGAGTTGCAATCAACAAGTAATATATTGTATTTCTTGGGGGTGTTTCTGAATTGAAAGTTCTAAAAATATAGACAATGAGGGTAGATCATAATGAGAGTGTTAACAAAGGATTTTACTTAAACCACTACACAAGTAAAAATTTCTATTAAACGACCAAATCCAATATTAAATCATTTTTAAACCAATCTAAAACACACTAATCGATCATCACATAAAACTAATTACAGATTACTGTAAACTACGGAAAATATATTCGTTAATCAAATATGTACCTCAAATCTCAAAATACCAACCCATTAGTAAGGGAAATCTCTTAAAATTACAAAGTACAAATTCTTAATGACTATCCCACTGACGCACCGACTACCTAAACACATCTAATTATGGCATCTCGACGCCATCCCTATACCTTTACCGACTCAAATATGCCTGGTCAAATCTAAATTTGGTTTAATTATACCATAATTTGACATGTTAGCCAGCAAAAATAAAATGTCAAAGCCGCGACCAAGCTGGTTGCAAAAATTATCGATGCAATTTTAGATATTCATTTAAATATGTTTAGATACCAACATTTTCAATTTTTTTCTATCCATTCCATTCTTTTAAAGGATATCCCATACTCGCCTTACATTCTTAAAGTTCATTAGTTCACTTTTAGTCTAACTTTAGTCCAACTTCTAATTACAGTTCCTTCGTTACATAACTGTTATTCATTCTTTCAATCGGACAATTACATTCTTTCAATTAGACACTTTTAAACTATACTTTCATTCATATAGACACTAGAACTTAAGAAAATTTAAGAACAATTTTTTTTAAAAAAGAAAAGACAATTTATCAAGACAATTAAGGACAATTCATAAGGACAATTTTACAATGAATTCATTTTTATTTTTATTTTTATTTTTATTTCAATTAGTTATTTCAGCTCCTGTCAGATATGTGACTAGGGTTCATACAGCTGAGGCAGTCACAGTAACTAATACTTTCACAACAGCAACTACAACAATTACTTTACCACCGGTTGAAATCTTTATTTCAAACGGTAATACTTTTACTTTAACAAAAACTGAGTCTCCTGCTGCTGCTCCAACTACTTATACTTCAATTTACAATGATCCACCAGCTGAAACTACTCCTGCTGCTCCAACTACTACTGTCACTGAAGCTCCAGCTACCACTCCAACTACTACCTCAACTACTTCAACTACTTCAACTACTTCAACTACTTCAACTACTCCAACAACTACTGAGGTACCAACTACTACCCCAACCACCACTTCAACTACAAGTACTGACACACCAACAACTACTTCAACCACTACTTCAACTTCAACTACTACCTCAACTAGTTCAACTACAATTCCAACTTCAACTTCATCCACAACTACTGCTCAAACACAAGCAAAAGTTGCAGTTCAAACCACTTCAACCTCAACTTCAACATCATCCACTTCATCTACTTCATCCACCACCTCAACCACCTCAACATCATCAACTACTACCACCTCAACTACAACTTCATCAACTTCAACCTCAACGGCAACTGGACTTTCAGCACCATGGGGTATTGTCTACTCACCATACGCTGATGATGGTACTTGTAAAGATGCAGCCACCATTGACACTGATTTAGAACTTATTGCATCCAAAGGTATCTACCATATCCGTACCTATGCCCCAGATTGTAACACTATTAGTGCTGTTTTACCAAAATGTCTTGAATTAGGTATCAAAGTTAACCAAGGTTTATGGATGAGTAGCGCAGGTGTTGATTCAATTGATTCTCAAACAGCTAATTTAATCGCATACATTAAATCATACGGTGATAGTGTTTTCGATTTTATAACAGTTGGTAATGAAGCTATCATTGAAGGTTACGCAACCGTCTCAGATTTATTAACTAAGATTTCCTCAGTTAAAACCGAATTACAAAATGCAGGTTATACGGGATTGATTACAACTGCTGAACCTCCAGTCAGTTTCGATAATAATCCAACCTTATGTGATTCCAACTCCCCAATTGATTTCGTTTCAATTAATCCTCATTCTTATTTCAATACCGCTATTGATGCTTCTCAAGCGGGTACTTTCATAATGCAACAAAAATCCATGGTTGAAACAACCTGTTCTGGTATGACTGTTAAGATTACAGAAACTGGGTACCCATCCCAAGGTATAACAAATGGATTAAACGTTCCATCAGCTGCAAATCAAGTGATTGCAATCAGCTCAATTATTCTGGAATCAAGTGGTGATGTCACGATATTGACCACTTACAATGATTTCTGGAAAAATCCTGGTCCATACGGGATTGAACAATATTTCGGAGCAATTACTTTGTTCAAGTAAGGGGTTTATATTTTTTTTATCTTTTCCAATCTTTCTAAAACGCTTATTTTTAAGTGTTTAGTTTTCAGTATGAATGTCCTTTGGTTCCATGGACTTTTATATTTTCGCTTTGTAAATTAGGATACCGCTTGTAAACTATAATTTAATACATATTACATTTATTTCTATACATCCTCCTCTCCTTATACTATACACTTAAATTTTACACGTCCCTAAACTAAAAAATAAGGACTAAAAATCAATAATTTTAGTTGGGAAAAACTCATCAATTAAATCGAGATAATACTGTTTTAATTCCTCAACATCATACCCTTCATCGATTTTAGAATACAAATCATATTTATTGAATGCTCTAACCGCTTCTAACATCTCAGTATCGTGATCATCCATTAAATAAGCGTAAGCGCCCTCTTGATGCCATGGATAAAACGAATGGTACCGTATCATCGCCAACCCTTCCTTCGGCAACGTCGAGTTCGCCTTCGCTATATGGTACATATACTCATCGTGGCCCCAACTCAACATGACCTTATCCAACCCACAATGTTTCAGATAAATCCCGTACTTGGTGCTATATAATGGATTGGCAAGATCAGGATTCTTAGTGAATGAGTTGGGGAAAATGATTTTCCTCAGGTACTTACATCCAACTGGGAACGTATCCCCTACCACGTCCCATTGACCCTGTGAATCGAAGAAGTATAGAAGTTTGCCTAAATCGTGGATTAACCCAACTAATTGGAACCATCTAGGTTTCCCATCTCTCCTAATAGCTTCCGCCGTTTGTAAAGCGTGATCAATCTGGGATAATTCAGTATCAGGGTCCGAATCATCAAGCAACTTGTTTAGTTTATCTAAACCTTCCCATATCGTCATTTTGGCACGAACTCGAGTCTTGAAATTTATACGTGCTTGGATATTATATGAAACTGTTTGCTTTGTGTGTTGTTCTTCATAAAAATCTTTCACCCTATCACACGCTAGTTCGTACTGTCTGAATGCTTTCGTGTCGATGTTATCATAGTACCCTGAATCCTTCTTCCAATCCTCTTCTTTTTCTTCTTTTTCAGAATTGACTTCTGGTGTCTCTTTACTTACCTCATCTTTAAATTCATCTTCAACATTCCCTATATTTTTAGGTTTTTCAACATCTCGTTTGATTTGGTTAACCAATAACACATCATCATCAATCATCTCAAGTAATCTCCCATCCCTTTCCTTCTCTCGCTTTTTAATCTTTCCAACTTTCCCTTGTTCACTCTTCATCATGGATAAATTTCTCAAGTGGTGAGATTGAGTTAAGATCAAAAACAATGCATAAACTCTTAATATCCACACCCTTTTGGCTTAGAACTACAAATAATACGCCAAATATAAAGAGACCCTTGAAGAGAATTAACCCCCATTATATTACAATCTACTAATCTATCTAAAAATCATATAGTCATCTATTAACAATTATCAATTAATCTAAACTTTCACTAAAGTTTAAAAAGGAATTAAAATTAAAAATCTTCTTCGTCACTTTTCTTATTTGTTGAACCATATTCAACGTATTCATCAGTATCATCCAAAACCTTCTTTTCAGGTCTATTTAAAGCTGTAAATTCCTTACCAGTAAATTTACAATAAATATAAGAAATACCCACTCTAATTAATACTGAACCAAAAGCTATAAGTATACCACCAAATGGAGCAATTACAAATGCACCAAATGGACCCCAATCTGATGAATCATATAATCCATTCCAAACTAATAATAATTTCCCACCTTCTTTAGCACTACCGTAATAGACTGTACCAAAGATGAAAATTGCAACTAATGAACCTAACCCACCAACCATAATATCAATACCTTGTAAAAACCAAAAATAAGTATCACTAAGACCTAAAAACATTACTGGTATAATTGAAGATGATACTAAATCAGCAATCAAGTAAATTTGTAAAATATTATCAGCTACTTTGATAGCTAATACAACTATTGGAACAATAATTAAAACGACTAAAATTCTAACATAGATAGTTTTCAATTTATTCCTAAAAATATCATTTGAAACAGTTGAAACCATTGCACTTTGTAATGAATCAAAAGTACAAGTTGAAATCGATACAATAAAAATTAAAACGAATACTAATACCCAATTTGGCATTTTAGCAAGCAAGATAAAGAAAGCATTGTACCCATTAGGATCATTAATTTCCAAATCTCCAGACCAAACAGCTAAAAATCCAGGAACTCCAACTAATGTACAAATAACGAAAACGATAAATCCAGAAATCAGACTACTCCAGAATAATGTTTTGTCTGATTTTGAAGAGAAAGCTCTCAACCAGAAAGAATTTAAAAAAAATGCATTGGTACCAATGGCGACAAAAAAAATATAAATTAATTGCCATCCTAATTTATTCGAATCAAGTAAATGACTTGGCCCAATCTTGGAACTATCAATTTCAATATATGATCCCATACCAGCAGAACAAATAATAATTAAAACTAAAACAAATGCTCCTTGGAAATTATCAGTTATAAAACTGACTTTAAAACCTCCAATACTAGTGTAAATGGAAGTGACCACACATTCAACAATAACTGCACCTAAAGCATCTAATCCAGTGACAGTTTCAATTGCTCCTCTAACAGCTGATAATTCTGCAACCATATATAAAAACATTGTTAAAATTGTGAAAAATGAAAGGTATAAAGCCAGTACAACTCCATATCTATGTCTAACCCATTCACTAAGTATAAATCCATCTGGACATTTTTTCCTAATAATTGGACCAAATATTCCAAATGATGCAATTGGTAAAGCTCCACAAATTGTATAAACTAATAAACCTTGTAATCCTGAAATATTTGCAATTTGCGCATATGTTGTTAAAATACCACATCCCATAGCTATTCTAATGTTAGTAAACCAATTCAAATTCCCCCCCTCCACCCATTTTTTCAAAAAAAAAAAAAGAAACACTCTTCTTGACAATATACATACCAGATGCTACAAAGTTAAATATCAAAGGTACTGTCTTTTGAGTACCATTTGATGAAAGGAAAGTATCTTGTTTAGTAAATCTCAAAGCTAAATAAATCCCAGTAACGAGAAGTAATCCATAAGTCAAGTAAACAACGGCATTGCTACCTTGTGATGATAACATCTTATAATTCTTTGGAATGTAAAAAAACTTCTCCCACTTTTTATCCCTATTTAAGTACTTTTTTAAAAGCCAAAGTATTTTTTTGATTTCTAACCTTATGATGTGCCATCTCTTTTTAATGCGCTTAAAGGGCTTATTACTTTACAGGTCTTTCTCCGTAAACCGTATAACTAAATTTGGTAATTTAACGGGGGATAATTCAAAATATCTTAAACGCATTAACTTTTACACCTCCAAACTGAACACTATAGTGTATAGGAGAAATAAAGAAAGAAGGGAACAAAGATAAAGTGTAGGTAACAAGGGATAGGAAAAAAAAAAAAGAAAAGCAATGTGCCTCAGGGCAGGTTCGAACTGTCGACCTCCAGATAACTCACAAACCTTGCGACTTATGAGACTGACGCTCTAACCAACTGAGCTACTAAGGCGCTTTTTGATTTTTTAGCGATAATAGTTGAACACATTTGGCTGATACCATCCTGTCACGTGATCATTTTAGAAATTTGGTAGCAATTTATTATTTTTTTAATTTACTTACATTTTATTCTATATTTGATACTTTTAGTAATGTAGAGGAGGTTTAATACTGTATGAGTAGTTGTAGATAGGTCGTTATGTTTGTGAATACCGTTTAAAGGAAACTAACAAAGTAAATAATTACCTGTTTTATTGTAATTTTTACATCAGAGGCAAGATAGATTTAAACACATTTTCTCTTTTTTTTTTCATTAAATTCATCAACCTAAACACTTAAATCTACCAGTAAATCAAGTATCTTGAGAATTCAAAAACTCATTAATTCTCCCAACCAATTCGTCCTTCTTACCATCCACTTGAATCCCATATTTCCTAGCGAAAACTTTTAATTGTGGCACCGTAAAACTTTTCAATGATCCTGTTTTCCACGCCGTGACTAGTTGTTCTAACGTAAGTGGTTCATCCACCTTTTGTCTCTTTGACGCAGACTGGTTGGACTCCCTAGAGTACAAATCAGGATCTAAAGCTTTAATCTTCATTAGTTCTTCATTTAATCCATTTACTATATCCAGATCCTTCAATTTATTATGGATATTATTAAGGATATGGTAAGTCGAATCATTCTCCAGTAACAATTTCTCATTCCCATCAACTGGAATTTGTAATAACATTTTATTACCCATTTTATAATGATAATTCACAACAGGATTTGGAAAATCATAAGGATTAAAAGAATCCCATGAAAACCCATGGATTAATCTCCTATACCCACTGACTATAGTGGAAGGATTAGAACTACCATTTGATAACGGTGTCTTGAGTACATCATTCGTGAGAATCAGTTCAGGTAAGGATCTCGTGTCTTCTAACCATGGAAGCTTAACTAATAAGAAACCATGAGGGAACTCGAATGTAGACAGTTTAGTGGATTTAGGCATGTTTGTCGGGTACATTGCGTAAAGACATGGTGTTGAGTTCTTCTTTGTACATCCGAAAACAATAGCGTATTTACTTAATTTCAAGCATGATTTATAAAGGAGACTCATTGTTTTCAAAGAATTGGAGTATCCATATTCATTGTTTTTCCCATCTGTGAAATCTCCAGTAATGAATGATGGAGGTGATAAATTGTAAAAATGTTTGAAATTTGAAATACTTCTAAATCCAAGGAGTTTCAAATATGCAGGTTCTGAAGTATCTGAATTTACCTCATCTTCATCTTCATCTTCATCTTCATCTTCATCTTGAGCTTCATCTTCATCTTGCTCCTCTTCTTCACCACGAGTATGATCAAAAGCATAATTCTTTAAATACTTCCATTGTTCAGTACTCAAATGGAATACTTTCTTAACATCACCATCATTCAATTCCACACCTCTTCTAACTCCAATTTCATCTTCTAATTCAGCAACAGGTCTATGATCATCCGGTACTTCAATTAAATCCCCTGATTCTGTAGTCCTAACTAATTCTGTCTCAACTATCCTCATTTTATTCTTGTATGTATACATCTTTTTAATCCCTCCAATTTTCTGATGATTATATAATGTATAACCTTTAATTGAACAACCAAATTTCCCACCTAATAAACCATCACTGAAAATCAAATTACATGCGAATTGAATCCTTTTAACTTCTTTTAATCTAATTATTGCATTTTTAATCTTTTCAGATAAAATTGAACCATTAAATTTATATTTATTAATATATCCTGTACTTGTAAAAATATCTTGATATGATTTCAAATCAAATTCTTGTTTAATACCATTTTTATTAGTTTTATTCATAAATATTGGACTAATTTTAACTCCATTATCTTCAAAATCTCTTATTATATTATATAATGAATCTCTAATTGGTTTTGTAATAAATGGTTTATCATTATTTGTAAACCAAATTAATTTCTTAGATCTATATCTTGATTTAGAAAATTTATCCATCATTTTAACTAAATTTTTTGGTAAATTATTTTCATTAAATTCACTTATTTTAAATTTATCAGATACTAATAATCTATCATTTAAATGATCAGTAACTATATCACTTATAATTTTCATTTTAGTTGTACTAAGATCATGTAATTTCACTAATGGGTATAATCCATTGAAATTCCCATCATTATCACAATTATATAAATAAACTCCAAAACCAGATGATGGTAATAAAATAATTAAATCTTTTAATAAATCATTAATACTTGATAAAATTTCAAAAAATTGATTTTTACCATTCAATTCATCTAATGGTTGGAAGATTTCTGGTGTTAATTCTATGAAAAATATAATGCCATCTCTAATATCATATTGATGATAATCATCATCTTCTTCTTCTTCCATTATAAAAATATTATTATTAGTGGGTTTATTGATACCTGTACGTGTAAGTTAATTTTCTCAAGTGAGGGAAAAACTCCAATTATGATCCATTATATACTAATATTAAATAGACAAGGAAAGACAAGACTTAGTAAATGGTATGATAATACTATAAGTCGTCAAGACCAATTAAAGAACATAAGTGAGATACATAGAATCGTATCATCAAGAGATCTGAAATATCAATCAAATTTCATTGAATATCGTCAAACTAAATTAGTTTATAGGCGATATGCTGGTTTATATTTTATAATGGCAATTGGATTAGATGATAGTGAATTAGGTTATTTAGAATCACTTCATTTTTTTGTTGAGATCTTAGATACATATTTCGATAATGTAGTTGAATTAGATTTAGTATTTAATTTTACTAAATTGTATAATATTTTAGATGAAATCTTTTTAGGTGGTGATATTCATGAAACTCTGAAACTGAGAGTTTTAACTAGACTTACGTATATGGATTCATTAGAAATGTCATGAATCTTTGTTGGAAAGTTAAACAGTTGTGTCTTAATTAAGGGGTTTATATTATTATTATTACTATTACTATTTATGATTTATATATAAGATTTATTTAGAAATTTATTTGAAATATGATATTGGTTTATTTGTTAATTTATTAAATTCTCCTTCTTCCACTATAGACCAAATTTTCTCTTTCACTTGATCAATAGATAAAGAATTAACATCAACTAATTTAATAGATTTATCATTTTCATAATCTAAAATTTTTAAGAAATTAGATTTAACAATTTTTTGAAATTCAAGTTTTTCATACCTTTCATCACCAAAGTTAGATCTACGACTAATTTCTTCCATATCAAGTGTTAAAAATAATGTTAAATCAGGTTTTGGTAATCCTTTATCAGGTCCATATAACCAATTTACATCAGACATTTCATTTTTTCCAATTTTTCCATTTTCCCCATTATTTAGTTCCAGTTTTGCTAAAGAATAAGCAATACCTGAATAAATATATCTATCTAATATAATGGTGATGCCATTATTCAATAAATTTAAAATCTTATCAAAAGTTTCCCATCTATTAGCACTAAATAATAAATGAATAGATTGATCAGGTAATTCAAATGAATTATCAGTTAAATATTGATTTATGATTTTCCCAATATTAGTTGATCTATCTGGGAACTTAAGGATATGACTGTTTATTATCTTATCATTTAATATAGAAACTTGAGTTGATTTACCTGATCTATCAAGACCTTCAATTAATATCAATTGACCTCTCATACGCGTATTTTTAAAAAAAATTATAGATACAAAATATCACTAGGATTTTCTAATAGTGTCTAGTATTTTCTACAACACAATTTCCAAAGAAATACTTTTCCAAAGAAATACTTTTCCAAAGAAATACTTCAATCTCTTGTAAACGTTAAAAGTATTAATCACTGTCCTTGTAAATGGTGGGAATTAAAAGAAACCAAAAGAACCCTCTTTTGCAATTATGTCCCAAACCCCCTTGCAGTTGTTTTGTTTCAGATTTTCTTAAAGGATCGGATGCAAAAGAAAGCGCAGTTAAAAAAACTTGCAAACACACTGTAGAAATCTTTTCATACAATAACTGTTTAGTATTAACTGTTTAGTATTAACTGTTTAGTATTAACTGTTTAGTATTAGAAAGTTTGTCGTTAAAAAGTCCCCAGCCCGTGTTGTCCGTTTTTGTCCCTTTAAAAGCCATTAAAAGTCCCTTCCACTGTTCAAAACCAATTTTAGAAATTATCGCAGGCTTGGAAGAAAAAAAAATTTGAGACCAACAACATGTCAGATATTCAAGTATTAACATGTATGTATTCCCATTCTTTTTTTAACAGAAAACAGAAAATGGTATCTATTGGATATGATCTAGGTGTTATAATGGATTTTTAAGATTAAATAATGGAGAATGTAGTAGGATCGATTTCCGATTCAAAGAATTACCATCAATAAAAGTGTCAAAATGCACAATTCGGCGTAGCTACTATTGTGTTGATCTACTATATTCAACCTTGGATCTTACCAAATTATCATTTATTTGTATAGATACACTTTAAAAGGACTATTACTAACGTTTTTTTTTTTTTTAGATGGTGAAAGTGCTAACCTATCGTTTTATGGTTGGAGATTACAAGAAACTAAATCATGTCAAGTTACAATGATTAATGATTATGATAGTTTAATCTTTGATTCTAATGTCTTTGGTTCAAATATCCAATTCAAACCAAATAGACTGGTTCGTAATGTTTCAGAATTACATAAAGATGGTTCAAAATTTGATATTATTTTAATAAGTTGTAATTCATTACAAGATTTTCAAAATATTGGATCAAATTTAATTGATTTATTAAATTATAATAGTTTAATAGTAATTGAAAGTACAGGTTATATTAATTTAGAACCATTTTTAAAATTAAATTTTGAAAATTGGAAAGATTTAGTAATTGTTTCAATTATGAATGAAACTGAAGTTAAAAATTTACCAAATTCAAATATTTTAAATCATAGATTAATTAAAAATGATAATAGAATTTATATTGGTTCATCAATTAATTATCCAAATTTTAACCTTAATCAAGATGAAAATTTTTTAAAATTTATAAAATTATTTCAATTAATTAGTGAAGATAGTAAAAATAAAATCGTAGTTTTAAAATCTATTTTACCAAAAGAATTTATGACTTATCAATGGAAACTAGCTATTTCAAGAATTGTTTTTAATCCTTTATTAGTTTTATTTGAATTATCTTATCCATATAAATTAGAAAATCAAATTTTATGTAAACCTTTAATTACTGGGATTTTAAATGAATTATTAAAAATTATTAAAAAAATGGATTGTAAATTAGTTAAAGGTTATGAAAATGAACATAATTTATTTCAATATTGGTCAAATTTATACCCTGAATTAAATCAAAATTCAAATCATATAGAATATTTAAATTCTCCAAATTTATTTTATAATTATTATCATCATTTTAATTTAGAAATTGATTTATTATTATTACAGCCTATTTTATTAGGTGATGATAATGGTGTTAGAACTCCCTATTTAGAAAATTTATATTCAATTATGTGTCAATTAATTAAAATTAATGATGCTGATTCAGAAACTATTTTCTTTCAAAGGAAAAATGCTTTAAATAATAATAATAAAAGTTTAATGAATGGTAATGGTAATTTAAATGGTAATGGTAATTTAAATGGTAATGGTAATGCAAAACTTTATCAAGAAGAAAAAATGAAATTAGAAAATTTAAGTAAAGAAACAAATGATATGAATTTAAAATTAAATGAAATTAATTCATTAATTAATCAACAACAAGAAAATTTAAATAATTTAAATTTCGATATTACAACAAAGAATAATATTCTTGAAGGTTTAAATAATAATATATCTGATGTTAAACAAAAATTACAATATGAACAATCAAGTTATTCAACTTTACTTCAAGATTTTAATTCATTAAAATTAAAGAATGAAAATGAATTAGAGAAATCAAAGACAATGACAAAATCAATTTCTGATTCAAATCAAGTAAATCAAAATAACCAAAATCAATCTGAAATTAATTCTAAAAATTTTAAAAATCTGAAACTGACTAAAAGTTTTAAAAGTTCAATAAGTAATGATAATCTCCAAGATTTAACAGATATAGCAGTTTATGGTGCTCATATTAATGGTGAAGACCTTTTACAACATCGTGAAATGGAATTAATGAGGAGAGAACAAGAATTAATTCAAAGAGAACAAAGCATTAAATCACAATCACAATCACAATCACAATCTGTTAATCAACCTCAAAATCAAACTGGTAATCAATCATTCCACTCCACCGCTGATGATAGTCAAAATCAAATCCAAATTCAAGGTCAAAATCAAGGTCAAAATCAAGGTCAAAATCAAGGTCAACAAAATATGGGTCAAAATCAAGTACCTAGAGTTAGTCCACCACATTCATCAGCTGCTATGTCAAATGGAATGAGTTATAATCAAAATCAAAATCAAAATCAAAATCAATCTCAAAACCAATCACAAAATCAAAATCAATCCCAAAATAATCAAATGAATATGAATGGAATGAATCAAATGAATATGAATTATCCTATGAATATGAATTATATGCAAATGAATGGTATGAATGGTATGAATGGTATGAATGGTATGAATCAAAATGGTATGAATCAAAGTGCTATGAATGGTATGAATATGAATGGTATGAATAATATGAATATGAACGGTATGAATAACATGAATAACATGAATAACATGAATAACATGAATAACATGAATTATCAAATGATGAATCAAATGCAAATGAATCAAATGCAAATGAACCAAATGAATGGTAATAAATTCAATAATAATAGGTACTCTAGATCAAGATTAAATTCATTACAATCATCAAGTCATTATGATCCACAAACTGGACCAAATAATGGTATGCAAATGAATGGTATGACCCAAAATGGTATGAATGGAATGAATACCATGAACGGCATGAACGGTATGAATGGTATGCCAATGAATGGTAATGGTAATGGTAATGTTAATCAAAATCCAAATGGTAATGCAAGAAGGAATAGAAGATCACAATTCCCAATGAATGATTTAGCTCTAGATATGGGAGGTAGAGGTGGTATGCCGATGCCTAGTGCACCCAATGGTATGAATAAAAGAAAATCAGCTAGTGCTATTCAAGTTTTAAATTTTGATGAATCTCATGTACCAGAAAATTATCAAGGACATTCAATACAGTCACAACCACAACAAGGACAACAACCACAACAACCACAACAAGGTAAGAAAGTAGATCATTTAAAATTACCGAATGATTCTTCAAATCCATCATCAAAATCACAAGAAATTCCACAACCTGTTCAAAATGAAATAAGTATTCAAGTACCAAACGTTGAAGCAAAACCATTAGGTGCTATAAAAGTTGAAGATAAGGATAAAAAGGATAAAGATAAAAAGAAGAAAAGAGGTTTATTTAGATAAAAATACTATTCTACTACTTTTCACCATTCTCTTACCCTCTCTATGTCTTACTCTCCCGTACTTCCAGTCGGATTGTTATGTAATTAATCTCTGCGATTACTTTGGTTTTTGACACATTTCGCAACCGTGAAACTTTAACCTAAAGACCCGTGAATTCCTAAATTGGTATTAGAAGTGTCGTATAAATAGGCCACATATACCCACACATAATATCAGCAACGTGAAGTGAAAAAAAAAAAAAAAAAACTATTCAATTGATCAAAGTTAGACTGACAAAGAATGACATTAACTGGACATATTGATAGTGAAGAATTAGCTAGATCAGTTGTTGCTAAACTCCATAAAACTCCAATTAGTGGAGAAAGAGATCAAAATATTTCAGAATATGAAAGTGAATCACTTATACCATACTACGAAATACCTGAAATTTCTACACCAGGGAAATTAATTTCTAAATATTTAAGGGAAGAGTTATCACTTGATGGGAATCCAATTCTTAATTTAGCATCATTCGTTAATACTCATTTAGATTCAACTGCTTTAGATTTAATTTCTGATAATTTAGTTAAAAATTTAGCAGATAATGATGAATACCCAATTTTAATTGAATATCAAGAAAGATGTATTACCATGTTAGGTAATTTATGGAATGCTCCTAAAATTTATAACGCTGTTAAAAGTGAACTGTTACCAACTTCAATTGGTTGTCCAACAACTGGTTCATCAGAAGCTATTATGTTAGCTGGTTTAGCAATGAAAAGAACTTGGCAAAATAAGAGGAAATCACTTGGTAAATCTTATTATCAACCAAATATTATAATGGCAACTTGTGCACAAGTTGCATTAGAAAAATTTGCAAATTATTTTGATGTTGAAAATAGATTAATTGAAATTCAAGAAGATAGTGGTCATTTAATTGATGTTAATAAAATTAAAGAAAAAATTGATGAAAATACTATTGGTATATTTGTTATTATGGGTTCAACATTCACTGGATCTTTTGAACCAGTTGAAAGAATTGCTGGTATATTAGATGAAGTTGAAAAGGAAACTGGTATTGATGTTAAAATTCATGTTGATGGTGCAAGTGGTGGTTTAATTGCTCCATTTATTTATCCAAATTTAAAATGGGATTTCCGTATTCCAAGAGTTGTATCAATTAATACATCAGGTCATAAATTTGGTTTAACAACTGCTGGATTAGGTTGGGTTGTTTGGAGATCATTTGATTATTTACCACAAGATTTAAGATTTAAATTAGATTATTTAGGAGGTGTTGAAGAAACTTTTAGTTTAAATTTTTCAAGACCTGGTTTCCCAGTTATTCATCAATATTATAATTTTTTAACTTTTGGTAAAGAAGGTTATCGTAGAATTTTTGAAAATTGTATTCATAATGCAAGAATTTTATCTGATTTTTTAATTGAATCAACTTATTTTGAAGTATTATCAGTAATTCATTTACCTGCTAAACCAGGAGTTTATACTGATATATCAGGTCAAACTAGTGATAATGAATTATTTCAACCTGGTTTACCAGTTGTTTCATTTAAATTTTCCAAAGATTTTGAAAAAGATTATCCAGAAATTCCTCAATCAATTCTTTCATTACTTTTAAGAAATAAAGGTTTTATTGTACCAAATTATCATTTACCTCCACTGGAGAATGAAACTGAAATTTTAAGAGTTGTTGTAAAACAAAATCTTAGTCTTAATTTACTTGAAAAATTAATGCAAGAAATAATTAGAAATACTCAATTATTAATTGAAAGTTGTAAAAGTGTTCGTGAATTTATTAGTTTAAAACAATCTGACGATTTAGATCATGAATTAGTTTATGATTTATTATGTTCAATTGCTTCAAATGGTGTTGAAGATCTTAAGAATATTAAAGCTGAAATCTTAAAGAAAAGGAATGGTGAGAAACATCATAGTTATAGAGGTGCTTGTTAGTATATCTCCTTCATCTTTCTTTTCCCTTTCTTGGTTCACTTGGTTCACTTGGTTCACTTGGTTCACTTGGTTCAATTGTTATATTTCACCCTTTCGTCTGTTTAATTTACTAGTGTTTAAACAGTTGTCTTTAAATAAATTTTATAAAAATGTCCAAATTCTCTCTATTCCGCCTTATTACCCCATAAAAAGTAAAAAACCGAAAGCAATTGTAAATCCTCAGGGAAAAAAAGTTAAAATCACCAAATTTTTTATCACAGTTTAATAAAATTATTCAAAATGACGGACTCTCAAGATATTTATAATTATAAAGTAACAACAATTGGATCATTAGTACTTTCAATTTATTTTAATTTTCAATTCCTTTTCGAATATGGGCATTTATCAAATTTAATTTCTGTCACACCATTTTCAAATTTTATTATATTTTTAATAATTTATTGGTCTTTAATATATATTATGCAAATAATTTATATTCAAAGTAATTTAAATACAAGTATTGATAATTCTGATACAAATGTATTACCAATTACTTCAAATTTAATTGGTTTCAATCTTATTACTGTATTATGGTTATTTTTATTTAAAAATAAATGGTTTTTATTAAGTGAAATAATTGTTATAATTGAATTATTTATAATGTTAAATAATTATTTACTTAATAAAACTTATAGTTTTAAACCAATTAAATCTTATTTTTTAATTAATTTAACAGTTGGAGCGTTACCATTATCATGGATATTTTTTAAATTATTTTGGAATGGTTCTTTAATGATTCATTCAAATAGTTTAATTGCAAGAATTTTTGCAAATATATTTATTTGGGATTATTTAATTATTGGTTGGGTATTTTTATCAATTTTTAATGATTATTTAATTGGTTTTAGTTTAAGTTTTTTATTATTAGGAATGGGGTTAAATCAATTATTTACAAAAATTTTTGCTCTTCAATGGATTTTCGCTTTTATTATATCTGGAGTTTTATTCCTTTCAAGTCTTTTAGTTATGATTTTAAAACCTGATTTAAGTGAATCAATTATTGTTGAAGAAGAACCATTATTAGAGTAGTTTCATTTTTTTTTTTTTTTTTGATTATATATATGTTTTCTGTGTAGTGTTTTCCTTCATCTCTCCCTTCCATTCAAACACTTTTAAGGCTTGTATAGGAAACACGTCTATCTTATATATTGGTCTTCCAATAAGTTGGAGTTACCTTAATAATTACCTTAGAAGATCTACATAGGCTTAGGCTTATTTGGTAACAAGACTCACAAGACCATAAAACTGAAAAAATCATCAAACATCTTAATCTCTCCCTCAATTCTTAAACCACACTCACACATACTCCCCCACCATCTACTACTCCAATCAAAATCCACGTAACCCTTTCAAATTCTGGTAACCGCCATACCACTACAATTTCTTTGTGTTGGGCCCCCGTCTCACATAAAATTTGATCCCAAAAGATCGCACTGGAATCTTCTAATGGAACAACTCAGATCAAAGTACTTACTAGGATATGGGGCTGTCTCAATGGCAGCATTGGCCTACGCAATCAACGATGCGAGGTCCAGTTCCAACAACTACTTCACGTTCTTATTCAAATTGACAGATGGATTCCATCTAGGTGTTCTATTGAACACCTTGTTATTTTCATTTTTAACAACTGGTTTCACTTTACAGCATTGTTTATTTGGTGAATTAAGATTACTTGAAAGAGAACATATAGTGGAAAGATCTCCACTGTTTTTCATCAATTTCTTGTTGAATTTGACTACTAGAGATAGTAATATGATGTTAAAATTTTTCCTTTTGGCAATTGGAGTTTTATCTCGTTTATTACATTCTATATTAATGGATAGAATAGAATTTACAAATAATGAAATTGTTAATTATTTAGCTGATAATCATTTATATACTCCACAAATATTAGGGTTATATGCAAAGAAATCAGCGTATTATTTAAATATAATATTTATGGCTGTAGATTTTTTCATTGCTAAGTTTTTAGTGTATGATGTTTTCCAAGGTGTAAATTCTGTTACTTGTTTATTATTTGGTTTCCAATTTGCAGTCTTAGGTTTAGAATGTTTGACTGTATTATTGAAAAATTCATTAAATGTTTATGAACTGGTAATTTACCCTAATGCTAATTTTGATGATGATGAATTTGACGATGATGACGCAGTAATTGATGAAACTGAAACTGAAACTGAAAACAACAATGAAAATGAAAACGGAGAAGAAGAAGAAGAAGAAGAAGAAGAAGAAGAAGAAAATACACATGATGATGTTGATCTGGGTGAAGAGGAAAGAGTATGGGAATCAAAAGGATTTTATTCAAAATCTATTGATGTAGTATCAGCTGGTCTCCAATTATCATCCTACTTAATCTTTATATACCTTTTAACTTGCCATAGCGGGATTTCAATCCCATTCTCAATGATCCAAGGTGTTTGGGTGTCCTTCACACAAATGACTAAAGAATACAAACAATTGAAAGTTCTTTTGGAAAGTTCAAAGAAACTTGATTCTCAATTATCTGATGCAACTGAACTAGATTTAGAACAAGGTGATGAATTATGTACGATTTGTAGGGATGATATGTACACTGCAAAGACTTATGAAAAGAAATATCATGGTAGGAAATTACCTAATAGGAAAAGATCAAAGAAATTATCTTGTAATCACATGCTTCATCTTGGATGTTTGAAAGATTGGATGGAAAGATCAGATAGTTGTCCATTATGTAGACGCAAAGTCTTTGCTGATGCAACCCCAGCTCAAACTCCTCCACCACCTCCACAATCCCCACCACAAGGTGATGCTGCTGATGCTGATGCAAATGTGAACCAAGAGAATAATGCTTTTAATAATCTTCGTAACATGGATAACAACACTGCACCATTCCCACACCCTCCAGAATCGTTGGTACGTAGATTCACAGAATTCGACAATCTATTAAGACAACATAGAGAAAGGGTATCGTCAAGATCACAATCTGTAACACCACAAGATCCAAACTCACAAGAATCATTCCCTAGACCGACACCAACGTCAGAATCACCATCGACTTCAACTTCACCATCAGCGTCAACTGATAGTGTGCCACAGACTGATCCTAATGGGAGATCTCCACCGTTACATGGCTCAACCAATGATTCATTCCAACATATTGCACTCCCTCGTAACGCTATTATCCCACCAAATTGGACTTTGTTGCCTATTCAAAGAACAATAATCCCGGGGTCAACGTACACGATAAGCATGACGAATTATTCGAATGCTACACTTGTATCGAGGGAGAGAACGGTGCGTGGTGATTTGGACTTGATTAATCCTAGTACTATGGAAACCGGAGAGTCAGAGAGGGAAACAAGAGAAACAGAGGGGAATGGAAATGAAGAAATATAGGAATGGATGTATGGTTAATGAATATGGTTTATATTAAAGTTCTTCGATCTGTGAAGATTGTGGAACTTGTTCTCTATCTCTATAATTTACATGGTCTCTATAATTGTCATTTTCGTTATCATTATCATCACTGAAGACTAACTCTTCATCACTTGGTATTTGCGAAGGTTTGACTTCTTCGTCTTCACTAAACATTAATTCTTCATCACTTGGGATTTGAGAAGGTTTCATTTCATTCTCATCGTCACTGAAGACTAATTCTTCATCACTTGGGACTTGAGAAGGTTTGACACCTTCATCGTCACTAAACACTAACTCTTCATCACTTGGTACTTGAGAAGCTCTCACTCCTTCACCATCACTAAACATTAATTCTTCATCACTTGGAATTTGTGAAGGTCCCATATCTTCATATGGAAAAGAACTAGGAAGTGAGCTAGGAAAGTATCCATCAATCTTCCTAGTTTTATCAAAATCATCAACTTCAGTAGTCAAATCTTTCCTATTTAAAACATCATCATCATCAGCATTATCATTATTCTCACTTTCATCATCTGCTTCACTTTCATCATCACTTTCAAATGATTCTTGATCTGCAGCATTTAACCTATCGGATATAGATTGGATTTGTAAATCTATCAAGTCTCTAGGATAATAAAAATTCAAATTATCACATTTATCCAAGTACTTTTCTATAATTTTAAAATTCTCAGTTATTTCCCTATACAAATCACCCTTATTTGTGAAAAAATCATTATGTTTACTTGATTTATGACTTAATTTAGAATAATCTTTGGAAAGTTTCACACTCTTCATTAAGTAACTTATACTCAACACGAAATGTAAAGTCCCTTCTAAATCATATGGTTTTGTAACAATTAAATTCTCAACTCTATCAATTACCTTTTCATATTCATTGGTACTTAATAATGACCATAATGAAGTAATGAAAAATAATGGGACATGACTTTTGGATCCTGATTTATAAATTGGTGCAGAATAAATATTACTACGTAAACCAAGGACATAAAATGAAGATAACCAAGAAAAGAATTTTTGTTTCTTTAAATTAAAAATTCTAAATGAATCAGCATCAGATTGTGTACTTGAATTAACTGACAATTCTGATTTTTTCTTTAAAATATGAACACCCAAGGACCAAAACGTACGAATATCAACATCAGGGATCCTAATAAGTAAACAAAATATCTTGTATGATAAATCCCAATTTTCTTTAGCAACAGACATATGCAAGAAGAAAGTCAAATTATGTAAATGGTATGTTGACCTGCTTCCAATTCTTCCCTTTTTCGGCATGATTTCATACCCGTTAGTCCTTAATAGAATCTCTGACCTCAACGCTGTAGAATCTGTACCTTTAAATATCTTGTCCATAGTATCTTGTAAATTTTTGACAACTCTATTATCATAGTCATCGAATTCTTCATCCACAGCATTATCCAAAACTTTCAATAAATACTCGTCGTTGATTTCGTCCACCGCATGCCTCGAGGAAACTCTATACTTCTTCATATCCTCTTTATTCCAAATTTCATAAGTTTCTTCAGGTTTAACAGAATCTCTAAACTCATCTTGTAACTTCTTCATAAGATGGATGCGATGATTCGGTTTTTTAATCTTTGAAATAACATTTTCCGGTATTTTCTTCTTCTGTGCAAGTGAGTTCAAGCATTTCAGTACTTTGTAAAGCCGTATCATTCTTTCGGATGCCCGACTATCCACATCATCCCAATGTATGGTGTGTGTTTGTATATCATCAAACATTTGTGTATATTATTACGCACTTTTTTTTTCTATTCTCATCTTGTTTTGTTATCAACAATTTAAAGCCGCTTAATCACCAAACAAAACCAAAAACCTCAAGTAATTACAATTTAGAGTTCAGAGTTCAGGGTTATAAGTTTATACAAAACTCCATTGACCTATATACATGAGGAGTTAAAATGTTACAAGTTAACATACCATTACAGAATTCCTTAGAATCCCATACCTGGCATACCACCCATACCACCCATACCACCAGCTGGTGATGGAGCAGATGGACCTTGAGGAGCTTCAACAATAGCACATTCAGTGGTAGCTAATAAGGAGGCGACACCGGAAGCATCGACTAAACCATTCTTAACGACTTTGAAAGGATCAATAATACCACTAGCGATCATATCAGTGAATTTACCATTAGCTGAATCATAACCTTTGTTGAAATCTGGTTCATCGTAAATTTTACCAACGATGACAGCACCTTCTTCACCAGCATTTTCAATAATTCTTCTAGCTGGTTTAGTAATAGCAGATTTAATAATATCAACACCTAATTTTTGATCGAAATTTGAAGCCTTTTCTTTAACAGCATCTAAAATCTTGGAAGCTTTAATTAAAGCGGTACCACCACCTGGTAAGATACCTTCTTGAACAGCAGCTCTAGTAGCATTTAAAGCATCATCATATCTATCTTTCTTTTCACCAACTTCAACTTCTGATGAACCACCAACTTTAATAACGGCAACACCACCAGATAATTTAGCTAATCTTTCTTGTAATTTTTCTCTTTCATATTCTGAAGTTTGAGAATCTGAAATAGCTTGTCTAATTTGTTCACATCTAGCTTGAATATTATCTTTTGAACCTTCACCATTTAAGACAACAGTATCTTCCTTAGTGATAGTAATTGAACCAGCAGTACCTAATAATTCAATAGTAGCATTTTCTGGTTTAATATCTAATTCTTCAGTGAAAACGGTACCACCTGATAAGATAGCAATATCACCCAAGATATTTTTTCTATTATCACCAAAACCTGGAGCTTTAACGGCACAAACTTGAACTTGACCTCTTAATTTATTTAAAATACAAGCAGCTAAAGCTTCACCATCTATATCTTCAGCTAAAATTAATAATGGTCTTCTTTGTTGATTTGATAATTCTAAAGATGGTAAAATATCTTGAATTGAACTAATTTTTTTTTCACTTAATAAAATTAAAGGATTTTCAAATTCAACTTTACCTGATTTAGTATCAGTAATAAAATATGGTGAAATGAAACCTCTATCAAATCTCATACCTTCAGTAACTTCTAATTCATCTTCTAAAGTTTTACCTTCTTTAACAGTGATAACACCTTCTTTACCAACTTTTTCCATAGCTGAAGCTAATAAATTACCAATATGAGTATCACCATTAGCTGAAATAGTTGCAACTTGAGCAATTTCTTCAGAAGTAGTAATTTCCTTTTTATTAGATTGTAAAAATTCAACAACTGCTTCAACAGCGGCTTGAGAACCTCTTCTTAAATCCATTGGATTACAACCAGCGGCAACATTTTTAACAGATTCAGTAAAAATAGATCTACCTAAAATAGTGGCAGAAGTTGTACCATCACCAGCACTTTCATTAGTTTTGGAAGCAACTTCTTGTAATAATTTAGCACCCATATCTTCGAATTTATCTTCTAAAGTAATAGATTTAGCGACGGTAACACCATCTTTAGTAATTTTTGGTGAACCAAATTGTTGTTCAATTAAAACATTTCTACCTTTTGGACCTAAAGTAACAGAAACTGCATCAGCTAAAGTATTAACACCTTTTAATAAAGCAGCTCTACCTTCAACACCAAATTTTAATTCTTTGTGTGATAAGTTACGAACTAAACGAATAGTTTGGTTTTTAATTGGATTAGAAGTTCTTAACATAATTATAAATTATTAAGTTTTTAGATAATTATTTAACCTTTAAATGAAAAATTTTCGAGTGCTCCAGTTTTCCAGAAAATTCTCTTACGCACTCCAAAAGAGATTTAGGAGATCTAAAAAGAACAGGGTAAGACCTTGGGATATCAAGGGTCATTGAGTGAGTAGAAGAGGAATTGATGTGATGCATACAGAGATATGATGATAAAGTTTAACACTATCTCTTTAGATTGGGAGAAAATGAGTTAGAAGATCATGAAATTTATAAATCATTGAATATCCAAGATCTTTCAATGGAAGTATGGGGATTATACCGATTTTACTTTTGGATATTCATTCACATCCCATTATATAAACCTTATTACCACTTCTACTCTCTATGATCTGTAAGATCTCTTCAATTATCTTACTCTCAATGATCTACGTAATATGAAAGAAGATTAATTAATGCGACTTTCCAGATAATCAAAGTTATTCCACTAAAACCTACAATATCTAATGGAAACAAGTGACGGATTCACACCAATAACAGCCATATTCTATGCTGTGTTCCATCCTACTGAAGGTACAAAGATCATCAACCAAGTTCCGGAGAATGCAATTGGTTCCAAAGACTCATTATTCGATTTTAATACTATAAAAAATTATGTTATACCCAAACCACAATTATGTAATAAACTTATTTCATTTAAAATTGGTAAATATAAAGTTGTAGGGTACCCTGTAAATGTCAAGAATGAGAATTACCTACGGAACTCATTTAATTTTAATTTGTGTTTTGTTTTCCCATATAATTCAGAGACTATAAGTTATGAACTCACGATTAAAAGAATTGGTAAAATGTTTAAAGTATTGGAAGAACAAAGTTATTTATTTTCAAGACTTAATGCTACATTATTTATTAAAACTGAAAAATTCCAAGTAATGAATATAATGAATGAAATACCAGGTTTTAAAAATTTTAAACAAATTACTTTAAGTAGTATTGAAAGTTTAATTGATCAAATTTATCTGGATTTAAATAATTATAGTGAATGTTGTATACCATTAGATTCATCCAATTCGATAGATATTAAATTATTCCCAATTTTACCACCTCCTTTAAACATTAAAGCATTCCAAGTACCAATTTTAACAGTTTCATTAAATAGTTTAGTTGATGTTAATTGGGATCCAACAATGATAAAAATTTTACCTTATATAAATGGTATTAATTCAATTAAAAAAATAAGTGAATTATCAGATTCAGATTATTTATTGACTAAACAATGTATTCAACATTTAATGCATTATAAATGTTTACAAATTATTGATATTTTCCAATTCCTGAATATTTATGCACCAACTAATAATATTGACAATTTTTTAAGAATTCCTGGATTAAGTGAAAGATGTCAAAGTTATATAGTGAATTATGATGGTCATCCAAGTGCAAATCAAATTCCTTTAATGTCTGGATCACCTGGATCTTTCCCACTGAATAATAATAATAATCCAATTATTAGTCCAATTAACACTTCAAATATTAATACTAATACTACTAATAATATGAATTCAACGACAAATAATGGATTATCGAATCTGGGACAGGGGACTTATATATCTGGTGGTACATTATCAAGAAATAAGTTTTCATTAGGTGCATCACCAGTTAATAATAAAGAACAAAAAAATATTAGAGTACCAAGTAGGACATTATTATTTTATTTATATAGATCATTAAATCAAGGTCAAAGTATTAGATTATGGTTTCTTCAACATAAAAAACATTTAAGAAATATAGATATTAGAAGGTTTATTAATTTTGGACTTTTAAATGGTCTTATTTATAGAACTCATAGTTATCCAATTTTAAATGTTGTTACAAGAAGTATTGAATCTGGTATAGATATTGATAAAGTTGTTGAAGATTTAGGTTTAACAAGTCGTCCTGAGATAAATATTAATACTGTTAATGTGAATGGGAATACTAGTAGTAATCTGAATGGGAATCAAAATGGTAATCAAAATGGTAATCAAAATGGTAATCAAAATGGTAATAGTAGTAGTACACATACAAAAGTTTCAAGTATAAATATTAAACATCCATTACATCATAATGGTAATAATGGTAATAATGATACAAATGAACTTTTCAAATTAGTTAATGAAGATAATTATAAAAGAAGAATAAGTTTTAGTAATGATTTAATAGAGAATAGTTCAAGTCAAGATATAAGAACAAAATATTCTATAAATGAAAATGATTGGGATAAAATAATTAATTTGGTTAAATTGGTTAAGGGGTGCCAGAACATTGATCTGATCTGTACTGAATTAATGATGAGTAGATTTGAAGTTGAACAAATGTTAGATAAAATTGGTGGAGCAGGATTTATAAATTCTTAAAAGTTCTCTCATACAATTGTAAAAATTTGAGAGATCAACTCCGGGTAACAGTTTTTGATTTCTCGCGATATTTTAAAAAAATAAACAATCAAAATTTAAATCTCAAAATAAACAAATGTCAGGAAAAGGAAAAGTCCATGGAGGTAAAGGTAAATCCTCAGAATCTGCTAAATCAACTACATCCCATTCAGCCAGAGCAGGGTTACAATTCCCAGTCGGTAGAGTCAAGAGATACTTGAAAAGAACCGCCCAAAATAAAATCAGAGTTGGTTCAAAATCTGCTATTTATTTAACTGCAGTTTTAGAATATTTAACTGCTGAAGTTTTAGAATTAGCTGGTAATGCAGCTAAAGATTTAAAAGTTAAGAGAATCACTCCAAGACATTTGCAATTGGCCATTAGAGGGGATGAAGAATTAGATAATTTAATTAAAGCAACTATTGCATTTGGTGGTGTTTTACCTCATATTAATAAAGCTTTATTATTAAAAGTTGAAAAGAAACAACCAAAAGCTTAGATTTTAGCCTTTTGAAATTGATTTCTTTTGATTTGATTTGATTTAATATAATTGATATAATTGAGTATGTCATGTCAATGGTGGCAAAATGTGGGTGATATTTAGATATTTTTAAAAAGAATTATCTAGTATATATGTTTTTGTGTATTTTAGTGTATTATATATACATTTTTAAATTGTTAGAGATATATTATCCTCTTCTTTGTTAACTCTTTTATCATTTACCCTCGTAGGTCTATTATAATTGAGTTGATGAAGGTTAGATAGTGGATGAATAGGAGTAAGAAAATTAGGTTTGTTTATTTTTGCACCTCAAGCCTGGGGGGATGACACAAATTAGATGAGAAGATCTTTGACGAATTTCTAGATTTTAGGGGGTAAGAAATTAATAAATCAAGTCTATTCTAAGTCTAATTTATACTATTTACAATGCAATTACACAATTCTAATATGATTCTAATACAATTCAATATAATTTATCAATGAATAATATAATGAATTAAGGAGTTGCGATATTTACAAGTTATGCTGATGATTTTTTTGAAAATACTTTTAAGCTACCACTGGTGAATCTTTGGAAGGTATATGACTCTGACTCTTCTGTTCTTTATGTATTGATTTTGAATCTGATTTTGAATCTGAATTGTTTAATTTAATAGGATTTTGTGGATGATCTTTTAAATACATTTTATATTTTAAATTATCAATTTCTTTTAAGATAATTTTATTCTCTTTTTTTAATTCATTAAAACTATCTAATAATTTATCTATTTCATCTTTATTCATTTGAGTTAAAGGATCTTCTTTAACTTTTTTAGGTTTTGTACTTTCATAAATAATTAATCCTGCCCCAATTGAGAAAACGAATACTTCACTAATAAAATTACTACCAATTTCTATAGCTCTATTATCATTTAATGGTCTAACTTTTAAATTAGAATTATTATTTCTAATTTTAAGGTCAACAGTATTTATAAATTGACCAAATCTAACAAAACTTTTTTTAAAAAAATTAGATTGTCTAGTTTGTAGTTTAATTGCATTTGCAATAGGTTTTGAAATTGTTTTAATTAGAAGACTTGTTATTTTTAATGTTATTACTCCACTCATCTTTTTGATTTTTTCAGTCTTCTATTGTATTAGTATGGATTATTTTGGATTTTAAATTTATTTGATGAATGTGAGATGTTGGCTGAAACGTCAATTTGAGGTCTCAGAAATATTTCATGATCTCGAGCGATGGACATTGTATTTGTTAATAGTAATAAAATTTATTTAGATTTTGAACCATTACAAAGTTTTAAATATCAATTTATAGAAGTATATATAATTCTTATTGTGTTTTATAGATATAAGAGGTTATAATGGAATGAAATTAATTTTTTAACATAAATATATATTATCTAATGTGATTTATGGGATATGCGGCTGTAAATATATCCAATAATTTACCAAAATAATGATGGAATTACATCATTTATTTAACCATAATACTTATACTTATGTAGAACCATTAACCATTATATGATTTTAATTAAATCTTTTAGATTTCTTTTCTGTTCAATTTTTTTTTCTTTTTTTTGGATTTTTTAATATTATAAAAATTGCCATAATTATAAAATTATATGAGATTTAAGTCAAAATGAAATATTACCAAGAATAATAGAAAAGAGTGAATAAATAACAAATTAAAAAGGTTTTAATTATAAATGGAATAATTTACACGGAATGAATGGGAATAATATTATCATTTGAAATAATCCATGGGAAATTAATGGTTTAACGGAACAATGAGAATGAGGATGAGAATGAGATAACCATTATACTCTTATAACATACTATTACTTCTTGATACACTTATATCAAATAATTATTAACCCCCATTATATAATTTAATGAACTATGAACCCAAAACTATTATTTTACGAAAGTGGCTCTCAATACGAAATAATTAAACTTGGCAGTAATATATCGACCCATTCCCCCATAATTTATATAAGGTCTTCGGAGTAGAGATTTGAAGAGAATCAAAATTGTACTGTAATTTATAGTGATATTCTCATTACTTAGACTCATTCAAGAGGACAATGGGTCATATGAATGGATATTAACGACAAATACAATAAGATTTTACTCTTTAAACCGTTAATTTTTTTTATTGTATGACTTATTCTCTAAGATCTTCGGAGTTTGATAAACAGTGGAGTAATTAAGAGAGTATAGGAGGTGGTGGTAAATGGCGGTACCAATGCGGTACCAAGGTGGCAGTAGGGATGGTGCTAAATGGCACCAAAACGGTGCGAAAGGAGGCACAAAGCAGACCAAAACACACACACACACACAAAAAAAAAACGATTTATGTAATTCGTTCACGACCCTCCTCAACAAATTTTGTGGGGTCATTTTAAAAAATTATAAGTAGAGGCAAGTTTCCCCAGATTTTCTAATTTCTATTATAACAATTGAATCCCCTATTAATCTAATTGAATCCCCAATTATTATAATTAATCACAGTTATTTCAATTAATCACAATTAATACAATTATTTCAAAATGGTTGATTCTCATGTTACTTTAGATCATGAAAAAATGCAATTACCACCAAGTGGTTTCAAAGAAAGACTGACTGAAACTCCAAATTTATCATCTTTTGAAGAATATGAAAAATTATATAAACAATCAATTGAAGATCCTTCAACATTTTTTGGTGATATGGCTAAAAAATATTTAGATTGGTATAAACCTTTTGATTTACCAAGATTCCCAATTGATACTAAAGATGATTTTAAAAATGGTGATATTCCAAATTGGTTTATTAATGGTCAATTAAATGCTTGTTATAATGCAGTTGATAGATGGGCTTTTAAAAATCCAAATAAATCTGCCATTATTTATGAAGGTGATGAACCAAATAGTTCAACTATTATTACTTATGGTGAATTATTAAAACAAGTTTGTAAAATGGCTCAATGTTTAACAAAATTAGGTGTTAAAAAGGGTGATTCAGTTGCTGTTTATTTACCAATGATTCCAGAAGCAATTGTTACATTATTAGCAATTGTTAGAATTGGTGCAGTTCATTCAGTTGTTTTTGCAGGATTTTCTTCAACTTCTTTAAGAGATAGAATTTTAGATGCAAATTCTAAACTTGTTATTACAGCTGATGAATCAAAAAGAGGTGGTAAAACAATTGAAACAAAAAAAATTGTTGATGATGCTTTAAAACAATGTCCAGATGTTAGAAATGTAATTGTTTTTAAAAGAACTGGTAATTCTCATGTACCATTTAATAAAGAAAGAGATTTATGGTGGCATGAAGAATTAGATAAATATGGTCCTTATTTCCCACCTGTACCAGTTGATTCTGAAGATCCTTTATTTTTATTATATACTTCTGGTTCAACTGGTAAACCAAAGGGTGTTCAACATAATACTGCAGGTTATTTATTAGGTGCTTTATTAACTACAAAATATGTTTTTGATGTTCATGAATCTGATATTATTTTCACTGCTGGTGATATTGGTTGGATTACTGGTCATACTTATGTTGTTTATGGTCCTTTATTAAATGGTGCAACAACTGTTGTTTTTGAAGGTACACCAGCTTATCCAAATTATTCAAGATATTGGGAAATTGTTGATAAATATTCAATTAATATTTTTTATGTTGCTCCAACTGCTTTAAGATTATTAAAAAGAGCTGGTACTAAATATATTGAAAATTATAAATTAGATAGTTTAAGAGTTTTAGGATCTGTTGGTGAACCAATTGCTGCTGAAGTTTGGCATTGGTATAATGATAATGTTGGTAGAGGTAAAGCTCATATAGTTGATACTTATTGGCAAACTGAATCTGGATCTCATTTACTTTGTCCATTAGCAGGTATTACTCCAACAAAACCTGGATCATGTTCTTTACCATTTTTTGGTATTTATCCAAAAATTTTAGATCCTGTTGATGGTCATGAATTAATTGAAAATGATGTTGAAGGTGTTTTAGCAATTAAAAATGCTTGGCCTTCAATTACAAGAGGGATTTATAATGATTATAATCGTTATATTGATACTTATTTAAAACCTTATCCAAATCATTATTTCTCAGGTGATGGTGCCGCAAGAGATAAAGATGGATTTTTCTGGATTTTAGGTAGAGTTGATGATGTTGTTAATGTTTCAGGTCATAGATTATCAACTGCTGAAATTGAAGCTGCTTTAATTGAACATGAATTAGTTGGTGAAAGTGCCGTTGTTGGTTATGCAGATGATTTAACTGGTCAAGCTGTTGCTGCTTATGTTTCACTTAAAAATACTCCAAAATCTGAAGATATTGAACTGGTTAAAAAGGAATTAATTTTAACTGTTCGTAAAGAAATTGGTCCATTTGCAGCTCCAAAATTAATTTTATTAGTTGATGATTTACCAAAAACTAGATCAGGTAAAATTATGAGAAGAATTTTAAGAAAAGTTTTAGCTGGTGAAGAAGATCAATTAGGTGATATTTCAACTTTAAGTAATCCTGCAGTAGTTGAACAAATCATTTCAATTGTTAAATCTTCTAAATAAATGTAAATGTAAATGTAAAAACAAAAATATTTATGAGTTTAATCTTCTTTTTAGAATCTGGGATTCTAATCATATTTTTTTTTACCATGTATAGGTTTTTACCGTGTATAGGTTATTTATTATGTTATTTATTGTGTTTTTTGTTTATGAATAGTCTCGTTTTCTTTTTCTTTTTATTAAAAATAAATAATATCCTATATAGAAAGTTTATCAAATTCAACAATTTGTTTAAATAAACTATCACCAGTGGGTTTTTTACAAACTATATCAACTTCAATACCTTTACTTTTAAGCCATTCATTAGTGGTAGGCCCAATAACTGCCTTTTTAAATCCTTGAACATGATCTAAAACCAGCTCAACACCTTGACTACTGAAAAACACAACCCAATCTTTCTTACTCTCTTCACCAACACTATCAGCACTTTTAATGATTTCTATATTCTCTATAAATTGCGCCGAATCAACAGGATTAGTCACTGTTTCATAAACTGGGAATTCAGACCAGTTTAAATTGGCAGAGGTTAAAGCATTAGGTATAATATCCTTCCTTATCTCACCAGTAAAATAAATAATTTTTTCATTCTTGATTTCGCTAATCATTAATTCACTTAATGCGTCTCCATTACCTGATTCTCTACCTCTAACATCACTAAACCCAATCGATTCAAGGTAAGTGGACGTCGCAGGACCGATAGTGTACGTCTTTGTGTTCTTGATCAAATCTCTGGTCTCATCATTCACATTTTCTAAAGATGATTCTAGACATTCAACTGCTCTTTGGGAAGTAATTATGATTATCTCATCTTTGAAAGATTCTAGGTATGTGGTAAGTTTTGGAACATGTAACGTGTGTGTTATAAGCGGGAGGAACACTGGTGTGTAAGTTGGCGAAAGGTTCGATTGGTATGTGTCTTTCGAGTTTTTATTCTTTAATAGAAGAACCTTCATTTGATAGTGATAATGAGAAAAAAAAAACACAGAAATATTTGAGGAGATGAATAAGAGGGTAAAAAGTAGAGGAAAAACTAAAATTATGTGTATATTTACAATTGTTGATAAAACAATATATATGCATTTTTAATATCATCTTCACCTTCCAAAACATCAAATTTATCAATTTTATTAACTACTGTATCATCAATTCGTATCCATTCATCATTATTTGTAAATTGATTATTACTTACTGAATTTGCCAATTTCCCCTTTTTCAAAACATCCACCGTATAATGACCACCTTCAGCACTTATACCATGATGATATACCACTCCAGTTAATTGGTATTGATTTTTAACTGGTTTTTTCAAAGAAAATAAAGAATTTGGTATATCTAATTTAAAATCATATTTTATCTTTTTAGTTATTTTTTCAACGTTACCATCAGGTAAAAAGCTAAATCTTTTTAAATGTATAATTAAAACTGGTGGTAAATTATCAATAAATGTTTGTTTTCTCGCTATATCTTTATCACCATTCATATGAATTTCTTCTAATTCATTTAAATGAGTGAAAGCTTCTTCAATAGTTGAAATATTATCATCTTTAATATCTAATTGAATACATTGATAAGGATCTAAAGTAATTGATTGATTTTTATGGATTTTTAAAACACTACGGAAGGTACCACCAAATATAGTTCTTATTGGAGATGGTTCAATTTCAACTGTACGTTTCAAACTCAGTTCATTTTTTTTACCAACTTCATTCCAAATTTCAGATTCATTTATTTGTTCATTATTAATAAATTTTATAGCTTGTTGAATTTTTAATTTTGTTTCATTATCATTTTTATAAGAATTTAATAATTTTTTAATTTCTTCTTCTTTTAATAATTTAATATTTTCAATAAATTCTTCATGTAATCCATCTAATAAATATCCTAAAAATTCTTCTGCATCTTCTTGTTGACCCCATTTTAAATGTTGAAATTTTTTTAATGCTGTTAAATTCATATAAAAATTTTCTGGACTAAGTGATTTCATATTACCAGAATTGAAATCAGTTAATAAATTAATAAGTGAATCTATTAATGGAGTTGTGGAATTTTTAAGTTTTAAAGTAGTACCTGACATAAGTTTAATTAATCTGTTAAATGGTTCACTATATATGAGTACTTGTAAAATACTATTCATATAACAAATATTACCACTATTTGTTAAACCTCTTGGTGAAATTTTAAAATATTCTCCCTTTTTAATTACTGAATAATCTTCATCATACATAATTCTTAATGATAATTTCCCAACATTATCAATTTCTTCTTCTTCAATAATTATTGGACTTTCAGGAATTGGTTGTGGTTTTATTGGTGTTTTAATTTTTGGTGTTTTAACTGCAATTTTAACAATTGATGCCCAATTGGACATAACTGGAGTTTCAGGTGTAACTGGAGTATTTGGAATTTCATTCTCCATTAAATTTGGACTTTGACTTTTTAAATCTGGTTCAGGAGTTACTTGATTTATTTTGGATAATTTACCATTAGATTGTTGATTATTATTCTCTTTGATTTCTTTATTATTATAATTTATAATGTCATATTGTAATGGTGAAATAATGATACTTTTGGAATCATCAATTATATAATCTTTTTTATTAAATGCAATACGACGTTCAGTTAAATCTTGTGAAAGAAATTCTTCAGATGAAGTATTTATAAAAATTGGATGATGTAGTATACTTGGACTTGTTTCTTCTTTAATTTCTTCCTTTTTAATTTCTTCCTTTTTTATTTCAACGTCAGTGTCTACTACTTGTTCCTTAACTTCTTCTTTTTCTTTAACTGGTTTTTTCTCTTCAACCTTTTCTTGAACCTTTTCTTGAACTTTTTCTTCAACTTTCACATCAACTTTCACATCAACTTGTTGATTATGTTGAACTTGTGAGATTTGTTGATTCTTCATTTCATAAGACATACCCGGATCCATACCATCATTAGAATGAATTGGACTCACTGTCGTTACAGGAGTTTGTGGAATATAAGGTTGAGGCATCATATTATACCCATAATCATAATACATAGGGTACTGATCACCACCATAAATCGAATCATAACCTTGGAATTGATTCAGGTAAGCTGGTACTTGAGAATGGACTTGGTACGGCATCATTCCTACGGGCATCATCCCCATTGGTACATTCATTTGATTAATCACCATTTGTGGGTTCCCATAATAAGGTTGATGATTAATTGGATGAGTCATTTGGAACCCACCATTCATCGTTGGGCCCGCGGACGCTGGGCCCCCATGCATCCCGGCATGGTTGTATCCTTGAGGTTTAAAGGATTCAGCATCAGCACGGAACTTATGAGTTGATGATTTTTTACTCATTTGTTGATCCTTTAAAAGTATCGAGATTTTTCAATATTGAGAATTTTCAATATTGAGAAAACCAAAAAAATTTTTTTTTTTGCGGGTCGTGTGGTGGTGTGCTTTTTTTGCAGCCAAAATAATAATTAAACCTTTAGGAGGGTTTTAAGCATTAAATTTATTATTATGATGGGATGGAAGGGGAAGTTATACTTGGATTTGAAGTGGGATATGGCCAGGTATGATAGTGAAGAACAGTGGATTAAAATGGATTATAACTAACGATAGGAGGTGAGGACAAATTGGGATAATTTTAAGATTATCAAATTTTATAAATTCTAATTCTTTAATGTTATTCATTGCATGATCAATAAACTCATTCGGCTCATCATCTATCCATGACTTCGTATAACCCTCTTGGTAATCTTTACAACTACAATACCAATTTTCAAGACATGAAATAGATTTGGTTGAAACTTGTAAAGTTTCAGGTTTTGAAGACTCCTTCATCCCAGTATGGGCATTATAAGTCAATGGCACGACGGACGAGTCACGTATCGTCAAATCGATCTTACGTAACATTTCATTCACACTAATTTCAACGAATTGATCATTATCTAAGTCACTTTTACTAACTTCAGTTTCTGTAAGGATATGAAGATTACCGACTGTAGCGATTTCATTCGTTAGTATCGATACCGCCCTAGTGAATATCGACCCATAAATTAGTCCAAGCATGACTGATTTAGATTCATCAATCTCTATACCTTGTAAATCATCAATTTCATAATCTACCAGTTCTAGCTGCATACATAACAGATCATAAACCAATTCCAACCAATTCCTTAATTTTTCAGTATTTGCCACCCGAAGTTGACCCTTGACGTAGTTGCTTACCATCTGTTGGATTGGCACTGGGCGGTAAAGATGGATCAACAGCGGCAAAAGATTGAAACTTTGTAAATCGTCAAACACCATGACGCGATTGAAATTTAATTTTTTAATCTCACTGATCAAAACTTCAATCTCAACTGCTAAATAAGAGATTATGATTAAGTTAAATTGGTTAGATGAATTACCTGAATCTTTAAAAGATGACATCAACAAAGTTATAGAGAAAGATTCTAACGTGAGTCAAGTATTTGATAATTTATATAATCATTTAACTTCAGATCTGAATAAAAGACATAAATCAGATAAGTCAGTGGAAGAAATTAAACATTTAACAGATAATAATTTAAATTTAAAATCTGAATTACTGGAAGATGAAATAATTTTTGAAATCCCATCAATATCATTCCAATCACCAATTAGGAAAAAAATGAATTTAACATTACATTTAATTGCTGAAAATGGTATGTTACCAATTTTATCAATTGTTAATCCTACAACTAATATACCAGAAATTTCAATAACAAATTTATCATCACTGATTAAATTATGTGTATTACTACCAATCTTAGGAATGAGTACAGTATCAAATAAAAAAAATATTGGATCTTTATGTTTTTGGCTTAATGAATCAAGTTGGATTGATCATAAAAATGATCCAATTATTTGTCAAGTTAATTTTGATTTATTAAAGAAACATTTAATAAAGACTGGTAAAATTCCTAATACTTTAGAAAATCAATTTATTGAACCAAATGATGGACAAGGAATTAAATTAATTCATGAAGCAATTATTCAATTTTTAGAACGTCAATTTCAATTATGTGGAATTAATTTAATTAATTATTTACCTTCAAATAATTCTAATAAAAATAAATTTAATATGAATTATGATAATGCTATAGCTTTAAGTACTAAACAAAATACTATTAATGATATGGTAATGGTTGAAGCATATAAGGGAGCAAAAGATGGGGCAATATTAATGACTAATAAAAATGAATTTAGTCCATCATATTTTATATTTGGATTTAAAAAACCAGTTTTAATTTTTGAATTTAGTGAAATTGAAAGTGTTTCTTATTCAGACATTACAAGAGTTACATTTAGTGTAATTATTAAATTTAAAAATGATAAATTTTTAGAATTTAGTATGATTGATCAGGCTTTTCATAGATTATTAGATGAATTTTTTAGATTACAAAATATAAATGATAATTCATATGATGAGAGTTTGAAAGAGAAAGCAGTAACTAGCAGTACCAATACCACAAACAATACAGGATCCACGACAACAGATCCATCAAATAGTGGAGACCAACCAGTAGTGATAACCAATCAAGACGACGATGACGATGATGAAGAAGACGACAATTACCAAGGAGGTGAAGAAGAAGATGACGACGAAGATGTCGCCGAGGAATACGATAGTAACGCAGAGGGAACCGATGGAGAAGTAGATTCAGAACCAGAAGATTCAATCCAACATGAAGAAGAAGATATTGAAGAAATGGAAGATATTAAAACTGAAGAAAAATAAAGAGGATATAAACTACAACCAAACATAGTATAAATAAAATGTATAATTATATGACATGACAACTATCTACACCTACACCTTACATCAACCCTAAAAACTTTTCCACACATTCTCTCAACAACATACTAGACTAGAAATACTTTTGAGAAAATTATTTGGAAGGAGCACCATAATCTTGAATTAATTTCATAAATGCACCTTTATAGTTGGTGACCATAGCCCTAGTATCTTCCATTTTAGTGAATTCATAAAATTCATCAGCTTTTTCTCTTTGATCATGTAATTTGGATAATCTTCTATTTAATAATTGTCTATTATTATCAACGATACCTGACAAGAAATAATATGAACCCATGAAAAGGGTAGCTGATAAAGCGTAACCTTGTAAGGATGATGCTGTGAATGGGATCTTTCTACCAGTGATGGAGATTTGAAGTCTACGTGCAAATAATCCAAAAGTACCAGTTAATATAAATCCACCTAATGTTGCCATTTTGATTGAGGTTTATTGGATGGAAGTGAATTCGCATTTTTTCTTTCTTCTTCACGATTATCCGGGTAATTAAAGTGATGATACTGAGGAAGTATTAAGTGTAATATTAACAATTTATATTAACAAAGAGTAAAAGATTATTAATGGTTCAATAAAAGGGATATAACTAGGGAAAGATAATATAATAGATTATTATTAGATTACTAGAAGAGATACTGAGGATAAAAAAATCAATTGGGATTAGATATTAATGTCATTGTATGTACTTCAAAATTCACCCAACCTAACTCTATTAACTCAATTAACTTAAATTAATTCCTCGTGATAATTCTTTTAATTCTTTAATAATTCCATATTCCATATTCCATTTTGTTTAAACCCCTAATCTTATTTCTTAATACTTAATCCTTAGATCCCAAACTTAAAACAATCAATGCGATTGCCTTAGAATACTTATCACAAGACCACTAAAATGAACTAAAATTACAATATATAAATACACCACAAAATTCCACACGGAATTCACACACATATACACAGTCACAAGAATAACTACCAGAATGGAAGAATAGAGAAGAATAGAGAAGAATAGAGAAGAATAGAGAAGGTTATACGTTAAACAAATTAATTACTACCGATCTAAAATTTCTAAGCATCTTATCTCAATTCCGTTTCTATTCCGCCCACTCATTCCATTTAAAAGCATTGATTGACACAAAATCTTTTCCAAAACAACTTTCCCATCCCATCCCAGTTCCCACGTCCAAGTTCAAAGGTAGAGTTATAGCGTTATAGCGTTATAGAGATCAAGGAATTTTTTAAGTATGACAGTTATAAATTTCTTCAAAGGGTATGCTACAAATTCATTGTTTCCCACCACTGCACTTCTGAATAGTTATAGTAGAGTCTTGGGTCAAGATTTCAATGCTTTTGACGACGACAGTCTGAACCATAATCCATTGACTTATGGTACTGACCCAGGTAATTCAAGTACTAGAGAATCAATAGTTAAATATATGGGTAAAAAATATGGTAGAGAACCAAGTAATATTGATTATTTAAATTTAACTAATGGTGCATCATTTGGAATTGGTGTAATTTTAAGTAAATGTACTAATATAGAATACACTAAACGAGTCTTTATTGTGTCCCCATGTTATTTCCTTATTAATCATTGTTTTATAGATCATGGATATTCAGATATAATAAGGTCAATTAATGAGACACCCGAGAGTGAATATGAGATTGATTTAGTTGAATTAGAAAATCAATTAAAACAAATTGAAGATGAAGAATTTGTTGATTTAAAAAATACTAATGAATGTTTAGAACAAGGTAAAATAAAAAATCCTGGTCTGGGCGTCGTAGAAAAAATTTATAAATCTGTTATTTACATTGTTCCAACTTATTCAAACCCCGGTGGTTTAACATATAGTTTAAAAACTAGAATTAAATTAATTGAATTAGCTAGGAAATATGATATGTTAATCATATGTGATGATGTTTATGACTTACTCGCTTATGAAGATATAAATTTACCAAGATTAGTTTACATAGATAGAGATTCAAATCCAACTGAATTTGGTAATGTTATTTCAAATTCTTCAACTTCCAAGATCTTAGCTCCTGCTTTAAGATTTGGTTGGCATGAAAGTGTTAATGAGAAATTATCAACTCAATTAAGTCAAGAAGGTTGTACAAAATCTGGTGGTACACCAAGTCAATTACTGTCATTTATAGTAAAAGATTTAATTGATAATGGAGAATTAGATAAAATCGTTGATAATTTTAAATCCCATTATTCCAAGAGGGCCCTGATAATGATTGAATGTATAAAAAATTATTTACCACAGGGTACTAAATATTATGGAGGGAACGGTGGTTATTTCATTTGGGTTAATTTACCTGATTCTTATAACGTACCTAAATTAATCGAAGATATGAATTTACAAGAGGTAGTCTTAGCTGGAGGGGTTCATTTCGAAGTACACAAGAACCATCAAGGTTGGACAAACTGTATCAGATTCTGTTTCAGCTTTCTTGAATGTGAAGAAATTGAAATTGGATTCAAAAAAATTTCTGAGTATTTAAAATCCACAGATAAAAATTTATAAAAATTCCAAAAATTTATACAATTTTTATTAAACCCCTAAATTCAAGATGGGGGTTAAATTCACTGATTTCACTTATCGGTTCAATCGATTCAATGTCTCAGCGTTATCTTTTAATTCATACGTCTTCGATTGGATATTTTATATTATATTGATTGTAACATTTATGATTTATGGATCAACAGTACCACCGATTTACCATGAATTTTCACTACATGATATAAATTTAATGTATGTTTATAAAAATGAACAAGAAGTAAGTATCCCTATTTGGATGCTTATTGCACTTTCAATTGGTTTACCAATTACTCAATTTATTATATTAGCTTTATGGAGTGATGGAAATACTATTAGAAAATTATGGGATTTACATAGTGGATTATTATCATTAACTGGTGCATTGGGTAGTCAATTAATGGTTACTGTTATATTAAAAAATATTTGTGGATTACCTAGACCTGATATGTTATCAAGATGTTCACCAAATGATGGATTAATTGATTTAGAAAATTTACAACCTTATAGTTTAAATACTATATTTATTTGTGATAATAGAGGTGATAGAATTCTTGATGAAGGATTTAGATCATTCCCATCAGGTCATTCATCAACTATCTTTTGTAGTATGGTAATTTGTAGTTTAAATATTTGTGGGAAATTTCAAGTTTTTGATAAAAGAGGTATTAGTTTAAAAGTTATAATTGCAATTTTACCATTAATGATTGGATGTTTTGTTGCTTGTACAAGAATTAGTGATAATAGACATTTTTTAAGAGACGTTGTTGGTGGTTCATTAATTGGTTTATATATTGGTATTTGGTTTTATTTACAATATTTCCCATCAGTTTTTAATTTAATTAATAGAGGTAAAGCTTATCCACCAAGAAGATTTGGTATTTCAAGATTTTTTCATCATGTTGGAGGATTTTGGACTTTAGAAAAACCTATAATTAAAAGTATACAATTAGATGAAAATAATAATAATCAAGATCAGGATCAAGATCAAGAATTAATTGAAGATGAAGAATTAGATCAAGAATTAGAATTACAAGATATTGAAAGAAATTTAAATTCTAAAAGGGCTTTAAAAGAATTTAATGAAAAATATCAATTAAATATAAGTTTAAATGATTTTTTAGATTTAGAGAAAAATATTAAATTAATTAATTCAATTCAATATAATATATAAAATAAATCATCTTATTACTCAGATATATCAATCAATTAACAATTAAATTATCTCGTCTAACTCTAATCCTTTCATAAAAGATATTAATATCATAATTTTAACTTATAAGAGTAATAATATTTTTTATTAAAAACTATATAATTTTTTTTGCTTTATTTCTTGCACCTCTTAATTTATCAGTTGTTAAATCAACTTGATTATTTAAATCATCTAATATTTCATTTTGTTGTTCAATTTCTTGATTAATAGTTATACCAATTTGTTTTTGCCTTTCAATTATTTTATTTAATTCATATAATTCATTATCTTGAAATTTTTGAATTTGAATTTGATGTTGTAGTAATTCTTTATTTGTTAATGGTAATGTTTCTTTAGTTTCTATTGGTTCATAACCGATTCTTCTACCACCTGAACCTGAACCTGAACCCTCTTTTATAAAATTTTCATCCTTTTTGGAACTACTACTATTATTATTATTATTATTATTAGTTGGTGAATTTGAGGTATCAAATTTACAAAGTAAATCTAATTGATTTGATAAATCATTTATAATTCCCTTTTTATTTAAATAATCATCTAAAGTAATTTTATTCTTTAAATAATCAAGATTTTCATCTAATTTTTTTAAATTTGGTTTAAAAAATTCATTTATTTTTTTAATAATTTTAATTCTTTCAATTGTTTTTGAATCTTTTAATGAATCTGATAATGATAATAATTTTGATTTAAATAATCTTAAATATTCTAACCATTCAATTATTGTAAAATTTGAAATTATTATTAAATCTTTTAAATCATTTGAATTTGTTAAACTTTTAGTAAATTTAAAATTAATTGGTAATGTTAAAAATTCATGTAAAATTTTATTATTTTGAAATTCAAAATCATTAATTAAATTATTTAAAAATTTAGTTAATTTTATAATTCTATTTTCTATTATATTATTATTATTTTTATTAAATAAATTTGTCTTTGGTGGTAATTTATAAGGGAAATCATTAATTGAAATACCTAAATCATTTATTAAATTATTTAATAAATTATTAAAATCATTATACCTTTTTTTAATTGAGATTTGTCTTAACGGTAGTTTTATAATGATATTATAATAAGTTGTATTATTTATAATTGAAGTATCATTAATTGATATAGACATTTAGTCTTTGTAGAGATAATTCCTCGCGGGTTTCTTATCATTTTTTTTGTCTCAAAACTTTCTCGTCAATTAGTTTCTTACTATGGGTGTACCGCACTCGCAGCTTACGTAATATAACAAGTTTAAAAAAGTGCGTGGTGCACCGCAGTTGGGCAGTACCCCCTGTCCACAATGTCTCTTCACAATGTCTCTTCACAATGTCTCTTCACAATGTCTCTTTACAATGTCTCTGTCCTTCGATTACATAATTCAACAGAATATTTTATTAGACACTAATTACACTCTTTCTATAAATTAAGTAAAGAAGTATTATAGTAATAGAATATTAAGATGTTTTCGTATAAGTTTTTAAGTAAATTCGCATATTCTCTTCCTTTTTCTCTTTCTCTTTCTCTTTCTCTTTACTCCCCCTGTATAAAAATGTTTCTCTGTTGATCCTTTTCCCTTTTAATATTTTGTTTTGGTCTTCTGATATGATTTTAATCATCAGATGGTTTTAAATTAAATTTAAAGGCTAATAAAAAAAAAAACACACTTTAATAACTTAATATTATTCGGCATTATTACACATATTAAACAAATCTTTATAATTTAATAAATATTACATGATAAAGTCACAAAATTTTAAATGGGCTGTGTTAAAAAAAAAAAAATCCTATTAAACTTACAGAGTTAAAATGTGTTTCGGTAACTCCATTAAAATTTTTTGGTTATTTAAGCCCATTCTAGGAACTTAAAGGCTAAGTAAAAATAAGGGGATTTACCAAAATCCTTTTTAACATCTTTTTTAACTCTTTACCTAAAGATATAAAACTATATAGTCTTAGATAGTCTTAGACAGTTTTATAAGAGATATGGTAATTGGAGACCGCACTGAATTTTTTTGTTACAAATTACAATCACTTTAAAGCTATATTAAAGTTATTACTTTAAAGTTATCTATAACCAAAATTTTGGTTAATGTTAATGGAATTATCAATTTCAACAATTAATTTTATTTTTTTGTGCCAGTCAAAATTTATAACCATTTACGTTCCCTCTTTGTACTTCCAGGACTTCTCTTTTTTTTTTCCCTTCTGTCATTCGCATTGACATTTAAAAATCATTTAAAATCCTTTTTCTTTAAAAAAGTTTTATATATTCACTTGTATTATTAGTTTCATTTCCTGCTTTTATTTAAAGTATTTCAATTATTCCAATTTCAATTATTTCAATTATTCCAATTCCAATCATTTTATAACTACAAACAAAAAGAAAAAAAACAAGCTTTTTCAATTAAAGGATGTCAAAAGAGGATGAGAATATTTATGATTTATTGGATTTATCTCCAAATCAATTAAAATTAAATCCTTATGATTTAGATACTCCTCCTTTACTGGCTGTTGAAGATTCACTGAATTTCAATTATTACACTAATAATAATCAAATCAACAACAACAACAACAACAACAACAACAACAACAACAACAATTTGAATAACAATATTAATATGAGTTTAAGTAATAATATAAATAATATGAATAATAATATTAATATGAATAATATGAATAATTACAATAATAACAACTTTAACAACGACTTTAATTATTCAAACTATAATGACTATCAATTAAATACAAATTCAATAAATTTAAACTTGATGGATTCAATTCAACAACAACAACAACAACAACAAAATGTTTCGCTACCACAACAAAGAGTACAAGGTCAAAATAGGATAAATGTCAATACTTCAAATATAGATAGAAATATATCTCATTTATCAGTGAATAATATGTACTTGAATCCAAATAGTCCAGGTGGTCAATCAACTCATTCATTATATTCAGATTTTTCATCTAACCCTGGTTCACCATTTGTTGATGCATCATCAAATATATCAAATACTCAATTATCTGAGATTGGAGAAATTAGAATGACTTCACAATCTTTATATTTAGATAATAATAATTTAGATAATGAAATTGCACTTGGTGGTTCAGTTTCTTCATCAAATTTAGTTAATTTAAATAATTTAAATAATTTAAATAATTTAAATAATTTAAATAACTTGAATAACTTGAATAATTTAAATGTTGAAGATTCACCTGTAAATTTAAGTAAATTTGAACAACAAGCTCAACAACAAATGAATCAAATTCAACAACAACAAATTCATCAACAAATTCAACAAAATATAAATATAAATGATCAAATCGGTGGTTCACAATTAGAAAGAAATCAACAAATTTTAAAACAATTTCAAGAAAATGTTAATTTACATGATTTTGGATTTTATGATCCTCATCAATTAGAAGAATTAAAATCAATTAATAATAGCAACAACAATAGTAATAGTAATAGTAATAATAATAATGCACCAACTATAGTTATACCAAAGGATGAAATAAATAAAACACCATCATTATTCAGTAATTCATCCCATAATTCATCAAATCATAATATTTCAAATAATAATGATGAAAAGCAAGATTTATTAAATCCTGAATATAGAGGTAGAAAATCATCAAGTAAAAATTCAAAATCTGTTAGAAATTCCAAATCTAGATCAAGATCAAGATCAAGATCTCAACCTAGATCAAATTCAAGAACTCATTCAAGATCAAGATCAGTTAATTCTCATACTTCATTCGATGATTATGATGATGATGATTTAGATAGTGAATTAGATAATCAAGATTACGATCAAAATCAAGATCAAAAAGATGACGATGATGATGAATTGGATGAAGATAATCAACCTAAAAATGTAATTTCAACAAGAGAAAAAATGTTAGAATTAGCATCACCAAATCAAATATCGAAAAGAACTCAAAAACATCCAAGTGCCTACGCATGTCATTTATGTGAAAAAAGGTTCACACGTCCATACAATTTGAAATCACATTTAAGAACTCACACAGATGAAAGACCTTTCATATGTAATATTTGTGGTAAAGCATTTGCAAGACAACATGATAGGAAACGTCACGAAGATTTACATTCAGGTGAGAAAAAGTTTCAGTGTCAAGGTACTTTAAAAGATGGGACTCCTTATGGATGTGGTAGAAGATTCGCTAGAGCTGATGCTTTAAGAAGACATTTCCAAACTGAAGCTGGTAAAGAATGTATAAGAGTGTTGATTGAGGAAGAAGAGAGAGAAAAAACTCAATTGCTGATCCCGAATATACCACTGGTTGCTATATCTCCTCCGGAACCATAGTCCCCTTTGAAACCCACTTTATTTGGTGGAAGTTTTTTGTTAAATAGATGTATAGGTAGTGTAAAATAATTTTTGTAATTCATTTTCTTTTGTAATTCATTTTCTTTTGTAATTCATTTTCTTTTGTAATTCATTTTCTTTTGTAATTCATTTTCTTTTGTAATTCATTTTCTGCCTCTTGTCGCATGAAGAAAGAATTGCATCAAAAAGATTTAGCGCCAAAAGATGCTTGACTCAATGGAGAGTGCTCCCACTCCAGTCAAAAAGTCCAAGAAGGAACAAGAACTAGAGAAGTTATTCCAAGATAAACAAGATCTTATGAACAACCAAACCAAACAATACTTGAACCAATTATTTAGTGAGAATATTCAGAAACCTGTTAAACTTGAAAAAGTAATAATCAACAATACACAAAATTTCAGAGATTCATTCCTCCTAGAACAATTCCAACCATTAAATTCTAAACATTTCACATTAAGTAAATTCTTCAAATCATTAGATTTAGTCTCGGAAAATTTAAATAAATCTTCAGCTTTAAGTAATTTAGTAGTTGATTTACAATCTTATAATTCAAATAGAGACACTATTTCAATCACTCCAGTATTTAATTTAGTTCCAGTTAAACAATTTTTCGCCAAGACAGGGAGTAATATAGGGAATGGTGAAGGTGATGGGTACATTCAATTCCAATGGAGGAATTTATTCGGTGGTGGAGAAAATTTATCATTCGATGCAACAACTGGTACAAGAACAAAATCTTCATATTTAGTCAACTATACTATGCCATTTCTCAATAACACCTCGATAATATGGGATACCCTGGCCGTAGTGAACAGTCGTAGTTTAGAATGGATCCATTCTCAATCACTTGTACGTAGTATAACTTCGAAATTATCATCGAGTTACCAAAAATTTAATTTCAATGTTCAATTCGAAGGGTCTTGGAGAACTCTTATGAATGTGAATGCTAAATCTTTAGATGTATTATCTAATTGTGGTCCAAACTTCAAATCTTCAATCTCATCAACCGTGAATTACGATGATCGTGATCACCCACATTTACCAACTTCAGGTAAATTCTTCCAAGCCGGTATAGAAGTAAGTGGATTATCTGTATACCTGGATAAATTCGTCAAGACGCAAGTAGAGGCACAATACGCAACACCAATTAATCCATACAACCACGTAATCATCACGTCGAAAGCCGGGATCTTATTAGGATCCTCATACATCCTCGATAGATTCTTCATCGGTGGTCCCAACGATGTCCGTCTGTTCATGATGAATGGACTCGGTCCCAAGTCATACGGGTCTTCAATCGGTGGTGATTTCTTCATGAATGGTGGCGTTTCATTAATCTCAGCGATCCCATACTACACAGATTCAAATTTCAAGTTCCATAATTTCTTGAATTGGGGGACATTGAGACTCACTGAAGGTGATTTGAAGTCTAGTTTCAAAGGGTTAGGACCTGATTCATTCTCGGTAGGTTATGGGTTTGGAATTTTGTTTAATCATCCAATGGCTAGATTTGAATTGAATTTCGTTGTACCATTAGTTAGTCACCAGAAAGATTTCGTAAGGAAAGGTCTCCAGTACGGGGTCGGGATCTCATTCCTTTAAAATTATACATAGAGCTTTAAAAACAATGTAAATATATATATTTTTTTAATTAATTTCCACTTTCAATCCATTCATTATGTTGTTGGATGACTTTGGGTATAATAATTTTTTCAATCTCTACACCATCTAAAACTTCTTCATCACTTAATTTAATCCAATCTTCACTTGTTGGAGTCACGAAAACAACTTCCTTTTTACGAGTTTGTAATAAATTACCAATCACCAATTGATGTTGATATTTCTCTAATGCACCTAATGCTTTTGAAATCAATATTGAATCATCAGTTTCTAATTTAAAAGAAACAATCATTGACAGTGGAGCCCAATTATCTACTAATCTATTTAAAAATTTTGGAACTTGTTCTAAATCAACTATTAATTTCCCAGTTGATTGACTTTGAATCTTGTGTTGTGGTAATCTTGATTGTGGTAAAAAAAAATCTGAAACTGCTGCCGCCAAGTAGAAAAGTGCCTTTTTACCTAATTTTTTAAGTAATTTAGAACTAGATTTTAATGTAAATAAATATTGATTAACTGTTGTGAAAGGAATTAATAATAACAGATTTGAATCTTTAGCATTATTATATTTTCTTAAAACAGTTAACATTTTATCACTAAATTCAGGATTAATTTCAACTTTACCATCTTTTTCAATCATATAATCTAAGAAACAATTTGTTGTATGACTATAATGTCTTGAATAAGGTAATAATGAAAATTCTCTATGAAGAAATATAACAGCATACCCATTTTCCAAGAAATATTCAGCTGATGTAGCACCTCTAGTTCCAGCACTGAAATTATCAATGAATCTAACAGTATTATTCTCAAGGGGGACAGTTGTACCACCAGAAGTAACTAAAACAACTCTTTTACCAGTTTCTAAATGATGTGTTAAAAATTCACTAATTTTATCTTCAATCTCTTGTAAATATGGTGGTGGTTTATTATTTGCAAAATATGAGTCTTCCACATTAGAATCCGCCACTGGGAAATCTGGTACTGATCTATCTATTGCACTATTAGTTTCTGGTTTTGATGTATGATAATTCGTCATGATGTGGGTTGTAAAAATGCGATTTAATGATTGTATTCTTGGATATTTTAGTAGGAAATAAATTTGGCCGTATAAAATTTAAATTGTTCGATGATGTCCCCAAGTACGTAAGGAAGTATTTCGTTTTACGGTATAATAGATTTTAAAACCACAAAATGTGGGATCATCTCATCTAACCGTTTAACCAATCGAAACTAACCAATTTTACTAACTTATTTATAGGACAAGTGAGAATTTTAGACAGTTATGCACAGGTGAATATAAAGAGAATGGTATCCCAGTAGGTTTTAAAAGTGTGAAATTCACACGGTTGACACATGGGTTTGTACAAGGTGGTGGAATTGGATTGAACAAAAGTGTTTATGGTGGTCCATTCGAAGACGAGAATTTCGTGCATGATCACGATAAGTATACGATATCAATGGTTTCCAATCCCAATTTGAATACATCGGAGTTCATGATTAGTTTTAAAAGGAATAAAGAATTCGATGGGAAATATGTGGTTTTCGGTGAAGTTATCGATGGGTTTGAATTTGTTGATGAAATATCTAAGGTGAAAAATTTTAGGGAAACTCCTGTTGATGATATCACCATCGTTGACTGTGGAGAATATTAGGTGAGTATGGTGGTATATATATCAGACGTAGTACTGTGAGTGTGAGTGTGAATGTGAATGTAAGAAGTGTAGAATTAGACTGTACTGTAATATATGGAATATCCATCTCTTAAATCAAATTATCAAACTACCAAAATTACTTGCAATGTCAAAAGAGTTTTGGAATTTAATAAGTCTAATAACTAAAAGGCGGTTTATCTAACTCTATAATGATCAAATTAACCAATTTACTAACAGTTTTAGGATAAGTGATCGATTTGTTACTTAAAAACACACGAAATTAGAAGACTTTTTTTTAATCTAATCATCCTAATTATATACTAGACCCTTTTTTTAAATTTAAGTAAACCAAACTATCCATTTTGAAACAAATAATATAAAGTCATTATATATAAAGTAATTTTGTATCCTCAGGTATCCTCAGGTATCCTCAGGTATCCTCAGGTATCCTCAGGTATCCTCAGGTATCCTCAGGTATCCTCAGGTAGTAATATGTGCCATTGAGAAATTGCATCTTTGGGTATCCTGGAAAAATTCCATATTTTTTCTATTATGTAACAATTGCTAAATATAATGAATGAATGAAGATTATAAGTTTAAAATTTTGAAAACTATGATTTATAGCCGCAAATATCTACAAAAAAAATTTCACAATTAGAGTTTTACCTGAAACATTTTAAAACAAAATTACTTGTGATAATTATTCAATCAGGAATCTTCATAGTAGTACTTAATACGAGTACCTAATACTATTAATATAAAAAGATACTAAAAACACATATTTAAAAGTGTATAATTGGTTAAATAATCGTTTTTCTATTCATTAAATATACCCCAGAAAAAGTGAGACATCTTTACCTTATGCATAAAAACTATGAATAAAAACGAATTTGAAAGTTACGAAGGTGAAGAGTTTCCACAACATGGATTCTTCAAGTCGATGCAGAATAGTTTATTAGAAAGGGTCAACCAATTTATTCCAGATCCAGAACCTGAAAGTGATTTA